>NW_001799522.1:217468-433254 GCF_000165425.1 Paramecium tetraurelia | reverse complement strand
GAAGTTGTTAATAATTAAAATATAAGACAAACCTAAGAGTGCCCCTTGAATCAACACCTGATTTATGAAATGGTAAGTTATTACACTAAAATAACAATAACCTTAAACAATACTTTTGATGATCAGCCTCTATATAAATTATGTAGATTGAGCATTTCTTTTAGTAATGACCCTTGATGGTTTAATGTGATATTGTAAATTCCTTCGATTGTTACAAAGTGTATAATTCTCAAATTTCCTATCTAAATAACAAGAATCAAGCAAAGGGTTCTATTTTCAATACCTAAAAATTACTTTAATTAAATTGGAACTTATTATAAACTTATATATTTAATAATGGGAGTAATCTGCAATTAAAATTTTACTATTTGCACTAAATATCTTCTTCGAAGAATTTCTTAAATAAATGATTTTATCTTTCTAACTGACAACTAGGAAAATAAGTAGGACATGTTATGAGGATAATTGAAAAGCTGGGAACCTTTCTTAAGTTAAAATTATCTAAAGCATAAATCAGTTTTATGAAAGCATTGAAACTAGTGGCATAGGAATATTAAATGGTATTTTATGGCTATTATTAAGTTACAATAAATGCATAACTTTTGTGCATTTGAAAGAATATTCATATTCAGATTTTTGAATATCCATCCCAAAAGTTAGTGTCCCAACCCTTTTTAAATCTTCATAGTAAAGAGATATTTCTCAAGCCCATAACTATATATTTGATATAATTTTAAGACACATGAATGTAGAATCTGTTCAAATTAATGAATCGAATTCAAAACTACTGGTTGAATTAAATTATTAATATATTATTTAGGATATTAAAAAAATTAAATATTTATTCATTCTTTTTTATTGAAGAATTACTCAAATTTCGAAGTGCTATATTTCTATTATAATATTATAATTTTCTATTGAAGCCAAGAAACCATAATATAATAATCAAATTAAAAAAGTAAATAATACATTAAATGAGCAAACAGAATGAGATTCTATTGCAGTCTTGGAGAATTAGATCAGTCCCGATATGCATTGTAGCATCAAGCCGTTTCTACTTATCTAGAAAGATATTCAATTCAATTTAACAATAATAGGGAAAGTTAGATCTTCTAGCATTATACTATTCAAAGAAGTAGAGCATTGAGGTCTTGAACAAGTAAATGTTTTAAGCCAAATTTTTTTATTATTTAACTTCGTAAAGAATTGTAATTGGAACTCCAAATTTAGATTCAAAAATTTTTTTGAATAGAAAAAAATTTTCTCTTCGTCTTCTGTGCTCCAAAGATCAAAGTTGAATTCTCAAAAGAGGTTGGACTTCTTTTATTGCTCCTAAATACCACTATTCGACAGCTGATGAAAAATTATGCTCATGTAGATTAGGAGATCTTACAAGTGTTTATGTCTCATAAAGTGATATTGTTACAAACTTAATGGTATCTATCTTATCGTGCCTTCCCTAAAGAATTGAGGTAGATCTTTAGTAAATTTTAATGAACAGGTTGCCTTCTGATCAGTTATTAAAGGAAAAAGTCGGCTGATGTTAGCATACTGAATTTATTTATATTTTAATTGAAAAAACTAAGTTGATATCGAAGATTTTGTATATAATCTTTTGCAATTCTTTGATGATTCTGATGTTCTATTAAAAATAATGTACATACATAAATGTGAATATCTAAAAGAGATGATGAAAAACTTTATTTTATTTAATAAACTGATTATTTATTATTGAAATCTACAATTATTCAATATTATCTAAGCTTAAATAAATCTAAAGTAAATCAAACAAAAAGAAAGTAATAAAATATATCAAAAGGATTGTCAATATAAGTATTTCCCAAACAGAAATACAACTAATATCACTTTAATAGCTTAAGTTAAGTGTTCGAATGGGATCAGATCCTTAGGCTATATGGTAGAATGATAAGTTATTCATTTTCACATTTACACTTCTTATTTCTCTAAATGATTTGATTACACAATTGATTCAAATTTAATCCACGTTTCTATAACTTCCTACTACTTTTATTAATTTATTAACATAATTTTAAATGATTTAAAGCAACAATTAATAAGTTCGAGAATGTTAAAACTACGTAGGTATTTACCTAAAGTCTATTAGGTTAAAAAACAATACTTTTGAAAAACTTTATGCCATTAACAGATAATCATGTAAATATATATGAGAAAGGAAAAATCTTTAAAGCAGACAACCATTGCTAAATACAAAGTGAATAAAAAATTGTAGCTGAAGATATTATGGAGGTTAAAATAAAAATTTTAAGCTTGGACCCTTTTGGGTCTATTCATATTGCTGTTGGAAATTAGCATAAACAATGTAGCGATTATTTTAGTTTCTATGGATATCAATATCAGACACTATAAATACTACCTTTCGGGATTGGTACCATATTATAGATATAAATAAATATGAAACAAAAAAGTATAACATGCACTAATGGTTAATAAAAAATTGTATTATTCAATTATTTATTTATTAATAGTCCAAAGATATTTTCAAATGTCATTCGTGTTCAAGGTTTCCTCAATATTTAATTTAAAATCCTTTATTTTAATGGTACTTGGTAATAGTTCTTGAGAGTTGCACCATTTAAATTCTTGACGAATTATTAGTTTAATTAATCATTATAATAATATCAATTTCTAAATGAGTAAATTCTTAGTCCAATACGTTAAAGTAGTTTCTAATTTCCCCAAATTAATGAGTTCAAATTACTAAATTTGGAGGTGGAAAATATTATTTTTTGTTAAAGTGTAAACTGCAGCAGGGAAATTAGTTAATTTAAATTTATTTGAAGGGAAGTAATGGTATCTAGAAACCTCCACTTTTTGCATATTATTCTGTATAAATAGATCAAAATATATGACGTAAAATTATCAGGAACAGATGAATATGTGATCTGGATTTGATAAATCTCAAAATTTATAAAACCTCATAAAATATAGAGCAATAAAAATAAAACCTAAGTCTCTCAAACGATTAAAACATAGAATTTAGATAAACCTTCTAATTTTTGTAATTTTCTTTTCTTTAATAATCAAAATAGGATCAGGCTTGAATTATTTCATTTGAGATTGGAAAATACTAATAAAATTTATTTTAAAAAGTCAGCAATAGAAATATTCATAAAAATATTTCACCAAGAAGTCTCCTTCATTAAATATATATGATACATCAATCCGAAACAACGCCTCAATTACAAAAATCTTAGATTTTATTTAGACAATTTTTACTCAACATTAAAATTTCATTGAAATTATTACAGGCTTAGGTTCAAATATCAGGAAATGACTACAAAAAACTTTTGAGGGCTTCTAAATAAGCAGGATATAAGTCAAAATCTTGAAGGCAAGCTAAATAGATCAATATTGTTTAGGATAATTGTAAATCTTTTTAAAATTGTGTTGATAATTGATGATATTTTCAATAAATTGTATCTGTTTCTCATTTTTGGTATCATATATTAAAGCATGGCTTATTCTTATTTAATAATTTACTTCTATGCATTTCAATTCCTCTCAGCAACTGGAAACCATCAATTAATTAGATTATAATAGGATTAGTCGTAGTCTTAGAAATTAAAATTCTATTGCTCTTTCTTAATCAATAATTAAAATTTTTCTTCTGAATTTTTTTTAAGGTGAACAAATGGAGAGATGTCTTGAAACTATGATTAATAAATATCTAAGAATTCACACAAACTTCTGGATTAAAGAGTCAGAATTTTAGATCCCTTGAAAATATTAAGTCGTATGTTTGTGACCTAAAATTAGATAAAAAAATTAACTTTGTAAATTAATAATTTATTATAAGAAAAAGATCTTTATTATTGATATATTTAAGAACTACCAATAAGATGGAATAATGAAATTTTATAATTTATTTCTTAATAAAGATTGAGGTAATATTACCAACTTCACTGTTGAGTGTTTAATTTTCTACTCATATCTTTATGTTTTACAAAAGATTTTCAAAATATTTAGTCATTTCATTAATTAAAAAAAACCCTCATATATTTTTGCACAGTTTACTTTCAATATATTAAAACTAATTAGTTAAGTTTTTTCTAAAGCATCTTAAGTTTAGTTCTTTTAGTTCTATCTATCAACAGTATATAATACAAGACATTATGGAAAGGGAAAAACAAATGAGTAGAAGAATTAATATCTATATTAAAATTATGAGCAGAGTATAATTATTAAGAACCTTTATATTCAAAAAGGTAATCTTTAAAGTAAAATTATAATAAATGCCTAAATTTTAGTATGAGTACTTTATTCAAATTATATTAATTATAATAAACTTAATTATAGTTATCATGCATTAAAACTTAAATTCAATAGTTTTCTAATGAAAATAATTCATTTAAATAATTTCATATACATTGCCTTGAATAAGCAAGGTATGAATATGATGGAAACATAAAATTGTTATATTGTATTACAAAATTCATTAATTCTATTAAATCCCTTTTAAAATAAAAAGTTAATATTGAAATTCAGAATTATTGTAAATGAATTAAATTAGCCAAAATCTTTAAATAGCTTTACTATATTCAATAAAGACTGATAACTCATAGGATTCTTAACTTGACAAAATTGATTTTTTTAATAAGACAACTAAATTATTCTTAGATTCTCTAGAGGTAGATGAAAGACTTTAAATAAAAGGTTTATTTGGAACACACAAAGAAGTTGAAAGAGAAATTAAATTGTAAATAAATCAAGAAGTGACCTTATAATCTTATTTGAATAATTCTGAAAGGGGAAACTTGATCGCCTTAAAATTCTAAAATGTTATGATATTTATCTTCATTCTTTCCGAAACATTTTTTGTTACCAAACCCATCAATGAAAAAGCTGTAGAAATTGTTCTTTTCAGAATAATATAAGATTTAACAGACAATATTAAATTTTGTTTGAATGATGATATATTTAAAAATCATTGGTATTAAGGAGATATAATTCCTTTTAATCAAATAAAGTAAAGAACAGAATATCATTTTGCTGAGAGTGAAAATAAGGAAATTTAAATATACGATTGTAAATGGGTTTTATCATAAAAAAATATTACAAATTACTAAATCATTAATTCATAGACATTATCACCTACACTTATTAGAATACGAAAACTTCACTTTCGTGAAGAAGAAACAAATAACTTTAAAAAAACCATTTATTATTTTATCGGAAGGCTCCTAATTTAGATTCTAAACAAAAAAGATAAATAAACAAACTAAATAATGAGTATAATTAACATAGAGCACTAAAGCAAAAGCTTGAAAAATATGCTTGATAAAATATCAGATGAATTAGAATATGAAGTTAATGATTAAATAAATAATTTAATAAATATTTTTTCAGACAGCTGGAGATTTATATTGGTGAGGAATAAAGAAAAAGAGATTCAAAAGAAATATTTTGAACAATAGGTAAATAATTTTTTGTAAACAGTGGATTTAGACCAAAAATGGAATTTCATATATAATCATGAATTAGTTGATAAAGAACATTTTAATCTGTTCAAAGAGTAAATGGATGTATTTTTTGATAAATTAAAGGAAAAAGTCTTTAAAATCTTAGATAAGTATAAGTATTAAAAAAATGAAATAATTGAAGAATTAAAGAAATAAAAATATTATGAGGTAGAAAGAATCAACTTAAAATTATCAAGAGCTGACGAAAATGAAACAGGAAGAGTAACAAGTATAATTCAAATAATAGAAAATTAATAATAACCAATTTTGTCTGGAAACCTTTTATAGCTTGGGTCCAAATTTTACGTAAATGATATTTTTGAAACAAAAGAAAAAGATCTCATAATTATAATAACTTCATATACTAATTATAATTAAATATTGAAAACTCTTATATATTTTTACAAATGTAACAAACCTTAGGCTTAACTAATAAAATAATTTGATTTTTTCAATACAGAAAAAGCTGTTTATTTTTATGATTATAATAGAGGACATTTATTTATTTTTAACTTTAAAAGCTAATAAGTTTTACAATTAATTTTGACAGCTAGAGGATCCATATAAAACGAATAATAAGTTTATTATTAACAAGAGCGAGGCTGCTCCTTTCTTGTTTCTCATGTGGCATATCTTAAGATGGTTAATAAATTCATAGTATTGTCAAAAGATAAATGGGTTTATAAATAGCAAGATTAAGGATAAGATTTTGAAAAAGTGAAATGCAGAATATAAAGAGAAAATGGTAATATAGAGCTACACGACTTCGCACCAAGTAGTTAACCATCTTAAAAATATATTTAAATAATCGCCTGTCCTAGTGGGAAATACTTTTATCTTGCTAACCTTTATTGCTGTGATAGATATGATGTAAATCTTTTGAAAATAGACAGCATTAGTATAGACGGGCCAATTAAAATATTTGCTGATTTTTCAGATGTTATAATCTTAGGTCAACTTAATCAAAAGACCATGAATAAAAAAGCAAAAATCCTTTGTAATTTGGTTTCTTAAAAAAGATTTAACAAAAAAGAAGATAATTAAAAAAATGTGATTGGAAATCCAGCATTTGATGTAGCTAAAGGCTCTTGTATCAAATTTGGTCCAAACTCACAATTTTTATTAAAAGAAAAGAATAGTGCCATTACCTTAAATGTCAACAATGATTACTATAATATCGTGAAGTCTTACTTAAATATTATGAAAGTAAATGAAATAATTCTTAGTTCTACTTAGCTTTAAAGTGCAGAATTTAAAAGTGAATAAATTAAAAATATAATATTTTCTAGAGTTCCTTTATAGTTATGCACAATTGAAAATAGCAACTTAATACCTCTAAATGATGGATTTAGATAGGAAACTCAAACAGAAACACTAACAAGTGTAGAATAAAAAGTTAAATAATTGCATTTAGGATTTTTGGAAGAACATTTGTCTAATTATAATAATAAGATATTTGTAGTAGGAATTATAGGTAAATAATCATCTGGCAAAAGTTATTTATTAAACAGAGTGTTTGGAACTCGTTTTGCTGTTTCATCAGCTAGATGCACTGAAGGAGTTTGGGGAAGCATCGCTTATGTTGAAGATTAAACATTTCTAGTTTTAGATTGTGAAGGATTGTTCAATGGAGCTAGATCTGATAAAGAAGAAATAAAAATGTTGGCATTTCTAACTGCAATATGTGATATCACAATCTTAAATTCAGATCTAGCATTTAATCGACATTTTAATGATCTATTCAATCATTTAGTTGAAGCATCTAAATAATTAAATGATGAGAAGTTGTTTAAAGGAATATTATATTTTGTGTTAAGAGATGTTAGTTCATAGGATAATGCAGGAGCTGAATAAGAATTATTAAAAAATCTAGAAAGACTAAAAGAAGGTGGATCAGAAGACATAATATTTTTAAAGAGATTATTTAATAATAAAATTGCTGTTGAATCATTAGTCAATTATGAACTAAAATTATTTGATGATTAAATTATTTCTGTGAGGAAATATATTCTCGAAAAATCTGCAATATCTAGTCACTGGAATTGCGGAAGAGAATTAATATAAATCATGAAAATTTTGCTATGTTAACTTGAATTGTCAGATAATACAAATGTCAGCTTGATAGATTTATAAATATTAATTGAAAAAATTTTTGAAGAGTGCTAATAATTATGGTATGATTTTTCTTTAGAATAAGTTTAAGATATTAATTTAAAATTAGTTTAAAGTGATTATAAGTTTCCAAAATTTGAGGCATAAAAACTCATCTTTTTCAATAGAGATTTAGTATAGTAACTGTATGAAAACCTCATCACAGAGGATACTATCTCAATTCATAACAAAAACATGTTCTATGTAAAAACGTAATTTAATTAAATGATGGAATAAAGAAAAGAATAAATTATATAAAGAGCAAAAGAATTAACAAATCATATCAATAATGATGAAGTTAAAGAAATAATCGAAAAAAATATGTCTATGTTAAAGATTTTCTTAAAAGACTAGATAACGTATTATCAATTTTGTGAAGACAAATGTGATGAATGCTATTTGTAATGCAAACATTTCAAAAATCATATTGAGATATCCTAAACACTTATGTCAAAGTTAGTTGAAGATATAAACCATTTAGAACTTCAACAGAAAAGTTCGAAAATAAAAAATAAATCATAAGAATAGGAGTGGAGGGGAATGATTGATAAAATTAAAGAAGAAATATAAAATGCTGAATATTCTTTGGAAGGATTAAAAATTTAAAATTAAATAATTGAAATTAAGGAAAAAATCTGTAAAGAAAAGGAAGCTATGTAAAATAATGATTTTTATGATTTGGATAGTAATAGTATAAACACAAGCGTTTTTAACATTCCAGAATTAAAAAATCAAAAGTCCTTAGTTGCAACATTAGAGGACATTTAAAACATATAAAACCTATTTGAGAATGAAATTATTAGTCTTCAAAATAAAAAAGAGTAAAATATTGAAACAACTAAATAATCAAAGGCTTAACTTGAGCAATTAAATTAAAATTTAACTCAATATCTGTAGGATATTACTTAAATTGAAATTTGCTAAGAAGAGTTAGAATCTTGCAAAAAGGAAATAAGTAAGTAAAAACTTATTACAGAAAAAGAATTGTAGAATGTCCAATCAGAGTTTTAAAAAATATAGATTGTTGGTGATGAAATGAATATTCAAAATTTATAAGTTAATGTTGAAGATGGAAACAAAATTTTAATAGAAATTTAAGATGAAATGCAAAAATAATAGTTAATTTATTAATAAAATGCTTAAGAGTTAGAAGTACTATTAAAAAAGGATGATAATGAATAAATTTAGTATTTAGAGTAATTAGAATAAGATATAAATGAATTTATTTAAAAACAGAGTTATTTGGAAGAAGAAATAGAAGTTCTGATGAAAAGCAAAAGGGATTTGGAAGATATAAGGTAGAGGTTAGGAAAAGAATAGTCTAAAAAATTTGGAAAAAATAAGAATATAATAGAAGAACTAGGTTAACAATTAAAAGGATTTGATGAGCTATTAATAAATGAAAAATTATCATAATGTGAAATAAAATAAAAGGAGTTAGAAATAAATTTTATAAATTTTGAAAATTCATAGTTATTTGATAAATGTAGGTAAGAAATAGATTTAGAAAAAGAAAATTAAATTCAGAATGAATAAATAGAATAGTAAGATACTTAAATTTAAACCAGTCAATTGAGTGAATAATACTCTCAAACTTTAAACCAATAAAATAAAACTCAAAGTGAATTGTTAGAAATATTTGAAAAGGAGAGAAGGCTTAGATTAATTAATTTGTTCTTATAAAAAAAAGAAGAAAAATTGACTTAAAGCTAAGCTAATTTGAGCTCTTTGAATGAGGAAATTTAGTAAGCAAAAAATGAGATTGATAATATTAACGAAATGATAATATAAATAAAAGAAAGAAATAAACTGCTAGATATTTCATAGAGTCATAAATCTAAGATTTGTGAATTTGAAATAAGACTAAAAGATTTCGATTAAAGATTACAAAACGAGAAGGAAAATATGATTAATATAAATCTAAATCAAGAATCAACTAACAATAAACTTGATTAAATATAAAAATATATTATTGATCTGGAACATTAGAATGACTAAATTGTTTAATAAATAATAAGGGTAAATTCAAGATTGAATGAAATAAAGTAATTTTAGGAAAATTTAAACGAATATTCAATTTTAAATGTCACATTAAGAGAGGAAGAAATAAAATTAAAAAAGAGAGCTGAATTTGAATCTATTCAAAATTTATAATAAATGGATGTTGAAAGCAAAATAGAAAATCTTAATAACTAAATCTCTCAACTTAAACAGGAAAAGGAATCATTAAACAACTAGCTGAGCACATTTAATAAAATTTTATTGCTTGAATAAAATTTGAGAGAATTATATGATTTAAAAAAATAACTTGTTGAATCAAAATCCGATGTACATTTATGTTAAAGGGAAAGTCACAAATGTGATTAGAATTGTAGGATATGTTCTGATTAAAAATGTGATCATAAAGCTGGACATTATGAAAAAGAGGAGCATTTGTGTAACAAATAAGATCATAGATGCTATGACATTTGTTAAATTAAAAATTGCAAAAGAAAATGCATGAAAAGTTTCAACCATGATGAATAACATAAATGCGAAAATGACCATCCTTGTATGGAAAAATGTTAATACTGTGATAAAAAATGTAAGAAAGATCTATCTGATCCTCATGATCGTACTAATCATGATTGCTTAGATAATTACTGTATTCATAATTGCTAATTGTGTTAAAGAAGATGTTGCTAGCCACATAAACACTCATAATAAAAAGATAAACATTTTTGCGAAAATGTTCATTATTGTTAACAACAATGCTAGGAAGATGGAATATGTAAAATAGATTATGAAGTTGTTCAAGCAAAATGGAAAACTAAATCATCAGAATTCTAATATACTAAATACATACAAAAGGATATTGGCAAATAAATATGTTAAAAGCAGATACCAGCAGGATGCGATAAGCATGATGGAAAGCATTTATGTAAGGAAAAAACTGAAAAGCAATTTCATCAATGTAATTAATAATGTCCTGAGTGTAATACATATTGTGATTTGTAATACGGCCATCTTGGATCTCATTAATCAGATCGACATAGGAATAAAGAAGATTAATAATTTACAACTTAAGAAGGAAATTAAATCCACATTTAAATATAAGATCCAAAGGATTCATCTATAAGAAAATATGAAATTGGAGAAAACTCTGCCCCAGAAACTTGTGATTAGAGCTGCAAAAGAAAAGGAAGGGCACATTTTCATTTAGTTAAATGTGAAGGAAAAAAGAAATGCATGATAAATAAAACTAAGGATAAAGCCAGACATTCAAAAAACAAATATATTGGATTTGAGGAAATTAGTTTTGATGAAGTCTTGTGCGAAGAATTTTGGAAATCAATAAATTGGATCCATCCAATCTTATTTGAATTAGAAAATATTAATAAGTGTAATTACTATTGCCCTTTGTGTATATAATAGAATGGCACCCATTAATTTTGTGATAATAATGCTTGGCATACTAAATAATGTAAAATAGGCGATCATTCATTTTCTTGTGTAGAAACTCACTTTTAAAATTAAATTTAGGGGATAGATATTGCTTTTGTAATAGATTCCACATTATCTATGGAATAATATATAAAATCGTGTAAATCTATAATTAAGGATATAATAGAAAAGAGTAAAACTAAATATAATCTTAATGGCTAGAAACTTGAAATTAATTTTGCTGCTGTTTCGTATAAAGATCACTAATTTCCTTATAAAGCGTCTTAAAAAATAATTGATGTCTAAAATTTTTCTTCAGGTACTGATATCATTTCATTTTTAAATAAAATTACTTTAGAAAACGGATTTGATTATCCAGAAGCTGTCTTAGATGGATTAGATGCCACATTAAAGTTAAATTGGCATCCAAAATTTGAAAAATTACTTTATTTAATAGCTGATTCACCTCCGCATGGAAAATAATATCACAATTATGGTGATCATTTTCCAGAAGGCTGCCCATGTGGATTAAAGTAAGAGAAAATATTCAGGATACTCTAAAATATTAAGGTTAAGTTTAAAATATTAAAATTAAATCAAAATATAGAAATGATGATTGGTGAGTTTAAAAAAGATTTTGTTAATTTATAAGTACTAACTCCTTAAGATGAGAACTTGAATAATTTTTAAGATGTAATTGTTTGCGACGTATGCCAATTTTTAGAACATAATGAAATTACATATTAAATGAAAAAATAAAAATGATTATTCAATTAAATATTTGTTAAGAATTATTATATGTTGATAATTGTTAATTGCTATATTCTAAATATTACCTTATTATTCAAGTTATTGAAGGAAAATTCACGAAAGATTTTGATCTAGATCAATAATCATGAATGAGTTAAGTAATAGTATGAAAAATTAAGAAGTAGTAAAAGATTTTTATACCTTTGTTTAAATGAAAAAAAGTTATCTTGAAATGAGAAATGTTCACAAAAAATTTGAAGGTAAGGTTCAATAATGGTCTAAAATAGGAATTTTCATGTTAAGAAATAGGATGAGCTCTCATTTAGAAGAACCAACGTCTAAAAGATTATTTACATGGAACTAAAAACATTTAGATTACCAAAAATACAAGTGAAAGCGGCTCTTTATTATTCAAATGAGATTCATGGAGGTTAGGTTATTTGATAATGAAGCACTTAAGGTACTCGTTTATTACATATATGAAAAAATAAACTTTGTTTTGTTAATCTTAACTCAAAAAATAATTCATTACATTATAATCTTCTTGAATACATAAACATTAAAATATCAAAACTATTTTTACAATATTTTGGCTTATCCGTTAATTGACTTTTTGAAGCGACTACATTACCATATATAAAATTTACATACGCATTTACTGATGCTTATTTCAGAAGCATATATTTACATTCTATTCCTTCATCAGTTTCATTCATTTTAGAGAAATCTCGAATAGTTTCCTCAACTTCTTCCTTTTTCAAAGACAATTGTTGCTGTGAGTTGGAATTCTTAATTAGCGACTTCTTTTTTTAGCCAGAAATTTACTCTATGTAAGAATTCGGGGTAATAGTTAATTTTTTTTCTTATTTAGGAGGTTTTCTATATTCTGGAGTCAGGGTTAGGTTTAATTTGCTATCTCGAACACGAGAAAATGAATTAAAAGATAATTTGCTTAATCTGCTTATCATGCTTGGTTGAATTCCTAACATTATGCTTCCGTTGTTTTCCAATTCAGAATGAGAATCATTGTAACTACTCACAGATTGCATTCTGTTCTTTCTTCTATTAATATCAGGAGCTAAGTTGGATTTTCTTTATTCTGGAGTTTTGAGAAGTGAATTCATCTCCAATTATTCAAGAGAATAATTGAGGAGTGAGCCTCCAATGTTATTAGATGAGACATCTTCTTTTGATTTCTTGAATCTAAGAGATAATAAATTTGTTTAAATACAATGAGGGTTTATCATTTACTAAATTACTATTTTAACTACTTGGCAAATGAACTTCAATAGTTTATTTTCTTTTATCATCATTCTTATCGGATTTAGGACCGGTTTCCCAATCAAAGATTAGATCTTTTTATTAAAAGTTGTGTTCTTAGCATACTTTGTTAAAAAGGGATTAGCAATATTTGTAATTGGGCTCTGCTTTGAATGGTAAACCTCGAATGTATTCAAGGAATCGTCCAAACTCTAGAGGAATTCCTTTACAGAGTTCGGTCATTTCCATTTTCATCTTCATTAAGCCAACTTAACGCATTTTATCTTCTTCATCAATGAATTACAAATTTTACCAGGGTAATTAACCTTAATAATATAAAAATGGTACATTTTACCCTTTAATAAGAAGATCAGCATATATCCTAAGGATTCTAAATCGTCTTTTCTGCTTAAAGATGTTCCTTTATGAGCATTGATGCTAGCATATCTTGTAGTTCCAATAAATGGTTAGTTCTCTCTATAGGAACTAAAATTTACTGATACTTCTTTACATGTGTGAATCATTTTCATCCTTATAAAATTTGCTGATGCCAAAGTCGACTATATAAAGCAGATTTTCTTCTTCTTCTTTTCCCACAAGAACATTTTCAGGTTTAATATCACGATGCAACACTTTGCTAAACATAAATGGTATAATTACTTACTTTTTGTGAATATTTTCAAGAATGTTGATCATTTGTTCAGCTATATTTAGTACGCATCGTAATGAAAACTTACGAAAGGTTTTCAAATAATGGGTTAAGTCTCTCCCCAAATATTATATAACAAGCACATTTGAATCTCCTTCTTTTCCTGCCCAATACAACTTTGGAATCTATGGTACTTTTTACAATCTTCTTAGTATTTCTGCCTTTTTGTATCATGATAATTCAATTACCTCTCTCTCTAGACTAGAGCCTTCCTTATTGCATTTGTCAATTTTTATGGCTACCAAGGCTCGAGTATTTATGTCTTGACCGCAGTATACTACACCGAAAGACCCAGCAGAAACTCTCTTTTTCGTTATAAAAGTGTTGTTAATCAATTTTTAAAGCTATTGATTGATCATTAAATTATAAACAACTCAAATTATTAATGATCTCTAATTATAGGAAAATCATTCTCAAAATCACAATTATTAATTCATACTTTTAATTTATTACTTCACTTCTTTCATAAAATAATATATTTATCAACAAAAAATCTGAAATTATGAAGAAATTAGTTTTGATTCGTCATGGAGAAAGCATCTTAAATAAGACTAACTCATTTGGTGGATGGTTGGATGTAGATTTATCAACCAAGGGAGTTCAGGAGGCTTAACATGCTGCCCTGTTATTATAATAAAATCATCATAACTTTGATGTAGTCCACACATCCATTTTAAAGAGATCCATCAAATCAGCAAATGTCATGTTGGAAACAATGAATTCTCTATGGGTGACACAATAAAGCAGTTGGAGATTAAATGAAAGACATTATGGAATATTGCAAGGCATGAATAAAAAAGAGGCTTCCATTAAGTATGGAGAAGAGCAAATCAAACAGTGGAGAAGATCATTTTCCTAAAAGCCTCCGTAGTCTTTAGATGGAAATAGTGAAAGTCTTGAAGATGTAACCATAAGAGTCAGACCCTATTGGGAGGATAGCATAGCGAAGGATATAAATTAAAATAAGTAGGTTCTTGTGGTTGGTCATAGCAATTCATTACGAGCTTTATTATGCATCATAAAGAAGTTGTCTGAATAATGTAAGTGATCTTTCTTATAAGAGAACTGCTTGAATTGAATATTCCTACTGCGACTCCATTGGTTATATAATTCAATGATAGATTGTAATACCAGGATGAGTTTTATTTAGGGAATCAAGAGTAAATTAAATAGAAAATAAAATAAGTGGCGAATTAGGGTTCTCTCAAATCGAATAAATGAAATTATAATGACAACAATCATGGCAATTTAAAAGTCTCAGTTTCTATAATTAATTCTATTTTTATTAATATTCAAGTATGATCTTAGCGTGTATCTAAAAATGAGATAATTTGAATTTCTTCAGGTTTCATATTATTTTTCAAATTAATTATTTTTATTTAATTTTCAGTTATGCAACAACAACAATAATTAGCTCCAGCATACGAAAAATGTCCAAAACATGGAATCAATGACATTGTTTTATTTTGTTTACACGATTAATGTAGAGAAGTAAGGTTAATTATACTATTTAAGCCATTATGCAAAGAATGCTGTAAATTACATATTCAATGGCATAATCAATTAGGAACACCTCCTTATATTGATACAATTGATAGTGTTAGAGAGATGCTATTTAATGATGTTCACAATCTAAAGGTGAAATTCGAAGAGTAAGATTGATAACAATATTCTAGAGAAAGAGAAATATTACATCATTTTTCTGATGGAGAACATTCTCAGCTTATTAAAACAATTCATGGTAAAATAGAATAAGTCAAGAAAAATCTTCATTAATTAGTTAATGACTACTGTAATGATTTAGAAAAAGAAGTATAGAAAAGAATTCATTAACACAAAGTATTGTTTAAATTCATAAATAGGCTGCCCATCCCGGAGAGAAAAAAGAATTGCATCATAAACTGAATACTGTTATTAATTAATTGGATTTATAAGAAAAAGGACTGCAATCACAAAAATACATCAAGGCTTGTTTAGTTGTGATATCTGAGGAGAAGGATCATGATTTAGAAGGATTGTCTCTAGATATTGATAACGCTTTGAAGCACTATTTGGAAAATATATTTGATATATGTATCCATAACGACAAATTTCAAAAAATTAGTAAGTTTAATTTATATTTTAGATGATGCTTTAAATGAGTATGTGGAGATTCATTAAGTTAATTTAGGCGAAGAATTGGAGTATTATACTTAACAAATAAGAGAAAATAAAAAGGCTACTGGAATACAATAATTATAATAATAATAATAGTATCAATCGAAATAAATAACTAAAAAATAAGACATTAATCCTCCTATTACTTAAACGCTACCTTAAAGCAAACTGATTTATTAATCTATTTATGACACTCCTCATAATTAATTAAATATACGTAAATGTACTTATCAATTTAATAGATTCATCGCTTCAGTAATCTAGAGCAGGTGCAAGCTCAAAGAGTTATGAAACTAGATTGCAACAGAATAATGAAAAGTTGAAGTAATTTTATGGATGATATTTAAATTAAAAAATTATATAAATAACAGCAAATATGAACAAGGGTTAATCTCCAAGAAGAGATCATTCTCCCAACTTCTTCTATCAAGTGACCAATGATAATTACATGTATAAGAGAAGTGCAGATACACAACCAACTGATCCAAATTGTATGACCAAATAAGCTAGAAATTATGTCAATAACTAAAATATCACTAATTCACCTAGACCTGCTGGATCACCTTCAAGAATGAATTTTACAATGCAAAACAAATATTTCCATTAATCAAATATCTTTGATGGAGTTCAATAAAATAAAGATTATAAGCCCCCTGAATAGCCATTAAAAGAGAAATAACGCGATAATAAGTCTCCTTCAATTTTGAATGGAGCTTAGATAAACAAAAATTTACAACTCTACCCTAGGTAAATCATAACCAATAATCAATAAATCAAAATAAATTACTATTGAGTTTCAAACAGACAATAACAATTTTGATGCCTTGGATTTAAAAAGATCTTTATTAAAATAAGGCATCTAGATTTCGGATATTTAGATGAAAAATCCCATAAACTCAGGAAGAACCAAGAATGTAGGGAATCTTACTGTGAGAGGAGATGAAGACAAGTTAACTAACCTTCATTAAGAACTTGAAAAAGTGGGGCTTAAAACTTGTGATAAACCAAATAGTTATTATGTATTATCAAATCAATTATCTAGAAATAATAAGCTAATCAGAATTGGACGCTTTAAAAATAGAAATATGACAAAATTGAATATTTCAAAAATCGTTGATTTCAAACAAATTAAATACACTTTCAATATTATCAATCCTTTTCTATCTCCTCCCTTACTTGATCTCTATGAGCAAACGTTTTTTCGAAAAACATAGCCTGATCAAATCCACTAAAGAATTATTTCTTATCTACTTTCCTCATTCTCTCTAATCTATAATATTATACTCAATTAATTACTCTTCCATCCTTTCCTATCTATATTTATCCTATTAAATCAAGGCTTATTTGCCCCCTAATCCCCAAACTTCAATAAAGACAATTCCTATTGATCCTTCAATTTCACCTGCAATATACCCAGGTTGATATGTGTCATCTTCAGAGGCAACTTTTGATCTATTCTCAACCTCATCATCTATCCATAATCGAAATGAAGTATGTTCAGAATTCCCTCCGAATCCTAATCCCACTTTGTATTTAGATCTATCAATGTTTTTGGTGTTTAAATAAGCGTAATTTTATCCATTACCAGTTGTAGAATATGTTCTGAAACTTGGACTTATAGAGAATAGATAACATCCAGAATCTCCTTAGAATTTTAATCCATCACTCCAAGGATTGGGATTATACGCCCCAAATATTATTGGATGGTTATTTACTTCATATAATAATTAATATTTACATTTCTTATCCAAATAAATAAGTATAAGTGTTGGTCCACCATATCCTAAAATGTTCCATGCCAATCTATTGAAACTTGTACCACTGCTTTAGTTATTGTATAATTATGTCATTTCTGTACAAAAATGAGTTTGGGTTGAGAGAACAGTGAATATTTCATCATCGATAATTTTAGAACTTTACTTTATTATAGGTTTTGGCTATTTGGATTGAATTTGGTTGGATGAAAATATTTTGACCCAGAAGGCTTCAATGTAATCGCCAACCAGAGGCATTATGGAATTAACCTTATTGCACACATAACCTACTCTTTAATTGGAATCTAAACTATCATCTATTTATAGAATGATTTAATTACCATATATTCTATTCATCAAAAATTTTGCTGCTTCTCCACTTTTTATCATGGTAAACAAAATATTCAGTACACTCAAACATACTTCATTTGCAATAGAGTCATTTTCTGAATATCCCATGAATTTAAACATCAATTCAACTGGACGCATCTTATTTAAATATTTAACATTGTAGTCAGGAGCTTTTGTTAAGATATCACATAAATCCAAGTATTGTTATAAGCTTAGGGTATCAGTTTTGAATATTGATTAAACGAACTAATTAAATTAATTCACTAATTGCTGATTCTCAATAGGAATATGCGAAACATTGATTTTGTTTTCTTATTAATAAGTGTTAAATGTCTTAGTATAAGCAATCTGATATTGGTTTTGTACTTCATTACTTTTCTTTGATTGTTATTATTGTTATTGCTGATATTGTTATTATTATTGTTTGACTATTGGTTGTGTTGGTTTTTCTTATTAATTTCCCATATTTAATAATATTTTTTTTGTATATTAATTTTAATGCAAAAACATTTTGGTTCTCCCATTGATAAAAAAGCAATGATGCAAAGAAACAATACATCTCTAAGGAATTTGGCAGAAAAGTCAAAATTCGCCAAACAATAACTCAGTAAGTAAAGAAGATAAATGATCGTTTAGAAAAAGAAGTCAATCCATAAATCTATAAGAATAAGATGAGCCTTCTGTTCATAATTCTCAACCTTTAGAGACAATGAGGGTATCCCAACCCAGTTTTCCCTTAGTTCAGCAAAGTCCTAATGAATGTTTTTAAAAAGTTCTCGGGTCTAAAGAAGGATCGAGAGACGGTAGTGGAGAAGAAGATGATAGAAATGTTGCTAACGTTATAAAACCCTCTAAGATTAAAAGATTATCTCGTATAAAGGATACTGAACCATCATAATCTCTCAAATTCTCACTTATCATAACTCAATAAAGTAGATTAAAATAAACGTGGGATGCAATCATTTTTATAGTATTAATGTATCATAATACGATTTATTAGATATGTTTGTGTATTTACACCGTATAAGATGACATTCATAGATGATGGAGAATTCCCTTTTTGGGATGACTTCGATAACTCAATTGACTTTTTGTTTATGGTCGACATCATCTTCACATTTCTCTGTTCTTATTATGATGAAGAGAATAATCTAGTCAAAGATCATAAACTAATTGCCATCAACTACTTAAAAGGGTGGTTTGCTGTGGATCTAATAGTATATTTATGAAAATAATCCTTAGTCTTGTTTTCCATTCTAATTCATATTTCAAGATTATGATAAATCGAGAAACATTACGAGATTGTCAAAACTGCCAAAAATATATCGAGTCATCAAAATGATTAAAATATTTAGAATGATCTAATTGAAGGATTTAGAGTACATAAAGGTTATTAACATCAATATAGGAAGTGAAAGATTTCTTTATGCATTCTTTTTGTTGATATTCAGTTGTCATATAACTGGATGCATTTGGTTTTTCATAGCATCTCTCTCAGAAGATCCTGATTGGGAATACAATTTCATCTCTGGATATGATCAATATATTGTCTCCTTGTATTGGGCAGTATAAACTATTTTAACGGTTGGATATGGCGATGTCAAAGTCTACAAGTGGCCTTCATATCTTTTTGCTATCTTTTGGATGTTAGTCTCAGTCTACATATTTTCTTTTGCTGTTGGTTCTTTAGCATCATTTTTAGATAGAATGGATCACGCAAATTCCATTTATGTTCATAGAGTTTCTACTTTGAAGAACATTAAAAAAGAATTCCATATTTCAAATGCTATATTCTAAAAGGTAAAGAATGAATTGAAATCAGGTAAGAAAAACCTTTTATTGAATTACAATACTCTTTTGGAAGATCTACCTCCTTAATTAAGGGTTGAATTATCATTCATAATGAATAAGTAATTGTAAGAGGAAATTAAATATTTCCAAGATAAAGCACCTACTTTTATAGCTGCAATAGGACCTGTTCTAACACCATTGAAAGTAGGAGCTCATGAATATTTATTTATGACTGGTGATAACGCAGAAGAAGTATACTTTGTTAAAAGCGGAAAGCTTGCTCTAGTGATTCCAGATAACGAGAATTTCAAATTCCTAATGATCAAACCAGGATCTTATTTTGGTGAAATTGATATCTTGTTTTATGGGGAAAAAAGAAAATACACAATTATGACAACAAAAAAATGCGAATTTTATGTACTATCAAAAAAGCACTTCAAACTCATATATTTAAATTAGTTCAGAGATGAAGGAGCAAAAATGATTAAAGAGGCTCAAAAAAGAAAATAAATGATTAAATCAGCCTATGAAGAAGCAATCCAATTTATTGAAGTTCATGGTGAGAAGTAATTTAAAAGAAATTAACAGCGTTCTTGTTCTATTCAACTCAAACATATGAATTCTGTCTCAAGCTCTAAGAGCCAGTAAGAAAGTAAATATTTATAAATATTTGAAAGTGTCAGTCTCAAATCAAAAGTTCTAATTAGAAAAAATAATTTAAGAAGAGAATGAAGATGATGATCAAGAGAGAGAAACTGAAGCCTTTATGTCACTAATGGATAGATAATAGTTTAAAAAAAAAATGACTCAACTTGAAAAATAAATCTAGTAAAAAGATCACACCATTTAAGCTATCTAATAAGAACTTGATGAACTAATGACTGAAATCCAATTGAAAAATTTGGATGCCTTATAGGAGAAAATTAAAGTGCCCAAAACTTTTGAAGAGCATTTACAATAACGACGCTTTTTAAAGGCCAATCAAAAATTAAAAGAAGAATTGAATAAAAGAAAAAGTAGGAAAGTTTCATTACGTTTCTCATTTAAGTAAACAACTTCCCTAAGTGAGTCAGAAAATAATCGTAATTCACTCTCTCCTTTAATATTGGATGATGAATAAGATTGAAAGATGATATATTTATAACTAACTTACTGTAGTTAATGTTATCATAATTTATAAGTCATTCTAATTATGAATCATTCCTTAATTCCTCTTCCTCTTCTAAATATTACCCAGGAAACTCTTAAGGTTTCTTATCTAGTTGAATTTCAACTTCTTCTTCTAATTGCTGATCAGGTTCTTTTAATTCAAAATTCTCTTAATCTAATTCCAATTATACATACTATTCAACTTAAACTATCTCTGTTACAGGTTCCTAAAGATCTAATAAGTTTAGAAGATCTTTTTCAACTTTAGGTTTCTCCTTTGGATTTTCTACCCCAAGATTATTTGTTTGATTCTATTAATGTGGAATATTATTATCTCCTTAATCCAACTCAATCTATATATTAGGTGGATTTTAAACTATTTCACAAACAACTTGTTTGAGTTCTTCTTCATCATCTTCTTCATCTGCTGCATTTCCTAATTCAAAAACTTCTTCTTGATTTTTTTTCTGTGAATCTAATTCGATTTATGGCTATTAAATCATTTGAACTATTTTAATTTCAGGTTCTTCAAGTTCTAACAAATTCTGTGTTTCATACTTTTAATTAATTCCAAATTAATCTTTTGGTTTTTCATCTAATTCGATTTATTGGTATTCATCGTCTTAGATGATCTCAGCAATTGGCTCCTTTAACTCCTAGTCTGAATTCTCTTCTTGTTTTTATGCATTACACAATTCAAAGACCTCCTCATTTTCTTCTTTATCTAATTCTATTTATGGAGCCTCTTCAATTTAAATTATATTAATCTGAGGTTCTTACAATTCTTCCTATTTTTCTTAGTCTTTAACTTCAATTTCCTCTTAATACTCTTCAAAACTTTATGAATATTCTTCTTAATTATCTTCTGCTTCAGGAGCTTTTCCCAAAGCAATATGACTTAAATCTTCATTTTCATAGGTGCATTATTAATTATTTGGCTCTATTCTTGATAATTCTATTTGTTTTTCTGATTCCTATTAAAATTTCAATAGTTCGTTTTCGTATTTCACCCTCTATTAAATAGCTTCAAATGCTTTATTTTTTAGGTCTTCAATTTCCCTTGTTAATTTGATTTCTATTAATTGTGTTTATAAACTCATTTATCTAATTTCATATAATTTCTATTTTAATTATGAATCTTTATTATTTAATTCATTTTCTAATTGTAGTATTGTTTAATTTTAATCTTCAATCTATTCTTACATTTATTTCACTTAAAACATTAGTTTCTCTGTCTCCTAATTTATAAAATCATTTTAAGGTGTTTGTTATTAAAGATTTTTAATTTATTCTTCTTTTTCAACTATTGTTGATTCTAAATCCTAAATGATTTTCTGATTTTCACTCAATTCAATTGCCAATTCTTTTTGATTGTTGTATAAGTCTTCTATTTATTTTTTTGATTCATCTTATTACTCCTAATATTCAAATACAATCTATTTTAATCTCTCTATTTCTTCATCCTTTTCTTCCGCTCTTTTCTGCGAATCTTCCTTACCAGTTTATAGCTCTTCTAAATTTATTTTTAACTCATTATAATTCTATTTCTAATGATAGAGTTCCTTTTCCAATTTATCTATTTCTTCTGCATCATCATCAATTTATTAATTAAGTTAGTTTTCTAATTCTTAATTTTTTTGTTTTAACAAATCAATTTCCTACAATAAGAGTTCTTAATCATTTCCTTCTTATTAATTCTCGAAATTCTACTGTTACTCTTATTGTTCTTGTATCTCAATACTTAATTTTTCTACTTTAAGTTCTAACTCTTGATTCTAGGATTCTAGTTATTTAATAAATAGCTCCTTCTCATTTATAATATTTTACTACTCCTGATTTAAGAAGTTTACTTTCTAAACCTATTCATTATTATCAATTAAGTGAGAATTTTAAGTTTCCAATTGATTTAGAAGTTCTTCATTATCTTTTTTAAGATTACTTAATTCAATCTATTGTTGATTGGCTGCCTCTTCTAATTCTCCAATTCTTTCTTATAATTTATTTCTCTGTTAATACAATTTTGCATTTTCATTTTCTAATTATGTGAAATTTGATAACTTTTCAGCATCTTTTTTTTATATTTCTTTTATGTGATGATCAAAATTATTTTAAATTTATTATTTATCTTTTTCTAAAGTCTGCATTTTTTGTAAATTTTCTTCATGTTTTTTATTATATGATTCAATCTCCAACTAACTTTTTTTTAATTCCTGTAAAATTTCTTAATTTTATTTTTATAATAGAGCAACTTAGTTTGTCAATTAGTTATTTTATATCTAATACTCCTTATTTTCAGCCTTTTATTCTGTTATTAATTTATCAAACTCTTTTGAATTTACATTTTATTTTAATAGCAAATCCTACTAATAAAGTATTTCAGCTTCCCTTTCTTTATTGATCTAATTTAATTATTCTATTTATTTGTTCAGTTCTTTTATTATAGATTCCTACTAATTTTATTGTCTTAAATGATTTAACTCTTATTCTAACTATATGATTTTCAAAGATTAGTCTTCTACCAATTTGGAATCTTCAGTTTATTATTATTATAATTCCTCATTATTCCTTCTCAATAGTAGTAGTTCCTCATTTATTTCTTCAAAGTCCAGCAACTAATTCTAAAGCTTTCCATTCTCTTCCTATAATTCACTTAATAGTCTTGCATAATATTTAATTTCTTATTCTAATTAAATTGTATTAGATTTATTCTAATTTTATCCTTTTAATTAATTAATTTCTTCTTAAAGCAACTTTAATTATTATTTTGTATCATGGTTCTATACTTTTTGATCTTATATTATCATCTAGAGATTTTCATTCTCTTTTTCTAATTAAGTTACCTTCTGAAAATCTTTAGCTTATTGTTTCAATTTTGCAAGTTCCCCTTCCAATACGCTTATCTCCTAAACTAGTTAATTATTTAGATTTTCTAATTATTGCAGTCTCTCCTAATCCTATAAATTCGTTTTGTTTCTCTATTCTCCAATTTGGCTTAATAAATTTTGGATTTGCTTATCTTTAACTTGTACTTGAAATTAAAGATTTTAGATTTCTTGATTCCTTTATTATTCAATCTATTGTAATGAATAAAGATTCATACATAATTATTTTTATTGATTTATTCATTCAGTTTAGAAGTCTATTATTATAGATGTAATTTTAATTCTTCCTTGTTCGTCTCCAACACTTAAATCTTTTCTTTTAATTTATGGGTTTCACTTTCTTTATCTTCCAATTGAATTATCAATTCCTAACAATACTATTTATATTTACATTCAATTCGTTGTTTTTCGACTAAGTTTTATTCTATAGTTCAAGTGCCCTATAGAGATTTTCCCTCTCATTTTCAAATCTAATTTCAATAGATTCCATTTCTCTTTATTGCTATTCGATTATTTCTTCATACTTCTTCCTCATGAGGCCTTGCTCTTATTACGACTATCGAGATTATTGAGCTTAACGAAACTGATACTCCTTGAGATTTGCAAAGTACTTTTCCTTCCATTATGATATTTCCTTATTCAAAACTGATATCTCCTCTTTGTAATTGTCTTCGATTATTTGAATTTCATTAATCTCTAGTACAAACTATTTGATTTGGGATTGCTGATACACAATCTCCTTCTCCCTTGCCTTTAGTTTTGAGTCCTATGAATCTATTCTGAATTGCAAATCTTCAATTTTCTTTTTTAGATAAGAAACATCATTATCCTTCAAATTGATAAAACTCCCACTTGTTTTAGTTGATATTTCATAAGACTTATTATTAACTTCAAAAGGCTATCTATTGCTGATGAATGGATTAATTACTTAGAACTCCCTCTTTTAATGGAATCACACCTAGAACGGATTTCATTTACCTTCGCTTTTGTTTCTCTTATTCCAGCCATAAGATCTTAACAATTACTTTTCAAATTGTTTTCAAATAATAACTTCTTTCTGTCCATTTGATTTTATTAATATATTTCAAAATCAAATGAATTTAAATAGAATTGCAATTAATTTGAAAGTATCAATAGTGGACAAGACCCAATAATTCTACAATTGATCAATATTTTGAAACAAATGAAATAACTTAAATACTCAACCAGTATTAATTAGACACCAATGAAAGCTAAACCTGAATTATCCTATATAAATATTCAATTATTTTCCTTCGATGAAGTTTTTATATGTCTGTTGAATTGTACATCAAGAAGAAAATAACTATTTATTATTTAGGGATATAAGAATTGAAGTATAAATAATAACCCTAAAAAAGGAAGGAAAAAATAATAATTTTGATTGATTTGCTCTCACAATTACATAACAGTTAAATTTTTAAACTAATACAGCATTTTTTTAGCCAGGAATATATTAATCATTAAGATTTTGAAATAAAGACTGAGTCTTAACCACTAACTGATAAAAAAAGTTTATTCTATTTGGAAATACTTTTTTATTTGATTAATTCAATATTAGTCAATTATTATTCAAAATCCATTTATAACATGAATGAAATGACTTAAATTTATAAAATGAAATAAATAAGTATACTTTCACTTGTAATTTTTTTATTTTATCTCAGGCATTGCAAATTGATTTTTTAGAACTAATTTATTATTTTTTGCATAGGTTACAATCTATGGTCCTTAATAAGTCTTCTATGGTTCAAATAACTTTTTCGAGTTCACAGTAGAATTAGCTCTTGTAGAATTTGAAGTTGTGATTTTTGGTTAAACCAATACACTTGGTTATCGTTATTGAACAGCTTGTTGGCCAACTATGTTTAGATCGGCTGTCTTCTTCTCTTAATTCTTCATCATTTGCCAACCCTTTCCATCTGACGGATTTTCACTTACCTTTAGTTGAAGTGGTTCCTTTTTTACTATCTTGACTTCTTTTTCATAATTTCTTAATTATTTAATAAATCCATAATTAGGCTAAATGACACTTCTTCTCTTTTTGACAAAGTTAAAAGCCTCTGAAAACCCTAAACCTTTTGTTTTCATCAAATATGCTATCACCACTGAAGCAGACCTAGAGACTCCAGCAGCACAATGTACTAAAACTGATCCTCTTTTCAAACCTTCAGTTATTTAAGTGTTTGTGTCCGAAAATAATCTACCTATGTTTGCAGTTTCTGAATCTAGGATATGATAAACCTATCTTATTTGAAATTATTTACCTTATGAGTTATTCCAGCCTCTCTATAAGAAACATCTAAGCCCGTTGCAACAGTTAACACTGTCTTAATCCCTTTAGAATCGAGAAGAGTCCTGTCTAATGCTGCAGTAAAATCCCCAAGCCAGAGAACATTCCCACTATCTTCAAAAATTTGATTCATCTATTGATAATTGGAATCAAACAATCTAAACATTTTTGATTATTATTTTACTATTTTTATTAATAACATTTGTCACAATTTTATAATCGAAATTGACATCAATGGATTTAAATTCTTATATAAACTAACATCAATCAAAATTGAATGAGAGATTAAACCAAAAAATTGGGAATTAGAAGGCTTATTAACTATTTATTATTCTTTGCTTCTCTTTTGAATTCCATTCATATACATATTTATAACAAACTTTTGGACTTTTAGAAAAATTTTAATCTAGAAACTAATTGATAACAAAATTCCAATAAAACTTCTAATTGGAGTAAAATATAATATGACATTTATGATAATAATTATTTTTAATAAAATATTGGATTAATTTAGCAATATTTTGAGAAATATCATCAGTTATAATCAAATAAAAGAGTTTTAAGGCAAATTTCAAAGTTATAAATTCTTTATTTTATTTACATGAATTCTCTTTTAAATTATTTCTCATCATTAAAACTACTTATGCTATTTCTTTCTGTTCATATTTTTCTTCAAATTTTACATCTTAAATTTTCTTTGCCTTCTAATTTAAGATCTTAAATATTGTTCAAAGAGTATTGATGTAATTATATAGATTCATTTCTCCTTGATTTCATCTCTTTTTTTGAATGATACTATTAAAACTGAAGCAAAATTTTATATCATACTCTGCGGATTAGAGGATATTCTAAGAAAGAGTGGAGGATGCTGTGTAAAAATAACTTTTAAACTCTTTTATTAATTTACTATTAAATGTGATAATATAAATCATTAATTAATATCTCATATGATCGATTATAATTAATTTTTCGAAGTAAATAAAATTCATGATGAATTTGATTGATATTTTATTGAGAGATGATATAGTGCGTCCCTGCAGCTACAAATTAGTTCATTTAAATTAATTTTTTAATACGCTACTTCAAAAAGATCAATGAATTCATAATGTATACTTATTAATCTTATTGAGAATATAAAAAAAATAATAAATCATTTCTTTAATGCAAAATTAAAGCACATCTTTCCAAACCAATGAATGTAAGAATAATGAGACGATAAAAGGAACAAAATAATTTCGCTCAAAAAACAATTAGATAGACAATTAAAAAGAAAAATCATAGCTTGAAAGTAGAAAAGATTCAGAAGGAACTAATTAAGGGAATGTATAAGTTTAGTATAAATTAATAGAGTAAGGCTGTATTGAAAAAAAAGAATGAAGAGTTTGATGCTAATACTTGTATTAAAAATCTAATGTGTTTATCTTTGAGTGTTATTAATGAAGAACTTCAATTTAATTGTTAGTAGCAGAATTAGAAAGAATAAATTTCTGAACAATATAAAGTTTTATAAAATTGTGACTAAAACGACATTGACTCATTTTAATTACCACCAACAGCATAACCAATCCCTGCTAAAAAATAAAAGTCTCACAAAAAAGCTAAGAACAGGAAGAATAAAACAGATTCGTAATTGAAAATACCCAAAAATTAAACTCTAACTCAGAAATAGTATCCATAATAACCTCAAACTCAATAACAATCTAAAGAAAAACAACATAATTAACTGACTCCTTAAGGGTCTCATAAAATAAAACAACAATTAAATTAGTAAAGATAAAAAAAGTAGCTCAGCAACACTCAGATTGAAAACTGTGAATAAGAAAACAAAAAAGATTCCGCTGACTTTGATGCTTAATTTAGTCATGTATTTTATGTAACTATAACTTAGATTGGAGCAAGAAGTACAACTGCAGGAAATTCATAATCAGAATCAGACGATTGTCTCTAATAATCATATGACAATAAATAAATTGAATTAAGTGGTTAAAAATTATCAAGCAGAGAAAAAACAAAAAAGAAGAACTATAACAATAATGGAGAAAAAGTTGGTGATAAATAATATCCTCATTCCACATAAACCACACCCATTAAAAGAAAACAATTGAATTTAGTGAAATCTAAAACTTACGATATTGATGAATTATCCAATTATATTCAATAAAAAAGTTATCAAAATAGAATTAGAAAATAAATTTGTTTGAATAGACTTAATTATCTTATTTATACCAATTACCATCTAAATATGTATCCTTATGGATCTTTTGAAACCGGACTAGATTTAGAAATAAGCGATGTAGATGTCGGAATTTGGGGATCTTAGAACTTGAGCTATAGTTAAATAGTAAGTTTTCTGTAGTTATTAAATAATACATTAAAGTAGACACCATTTTTAATTAAATCGAAGTAATCATCAAAATTTATATCTTTAGATTAATTCAAAGTCAGATGCCAATACTCAAATTAGAATTGAATCCTAAATCAAGCTTTTATGATGAGGATTAACATATACAATAGAACTGGTCATATTTTCACTTGGATCAAAATGATCAAGGTATAATTCAATCATCACAATTCTTAGGAAAGATCATTTAGGTGGATATAACTTGGATTTATTAATGGAGCAATGTTTATAATAATCCTCATTTAGGATTTGCTTCCACAACAATTGTTAAAGATTGGGTTAGTAGATTTGTTTGGTACAGAGATATCATGTTAATTCTAAAACATTTAGTTAAATCAAAAAACTTAAATGATGCCCACACAGGTATTTAATTTATCTAATGTAAATAGGTGGAATAAGTTCATTTTGTTTATCAATAATGCTAGCCGCAATCTACATGTGTAAGCATTACACTCAAAATGACAAAAAATAAATTCTTCTTGACTTTTTAAAGAAGTATGGCACTCAATTCGACCCATTAAAAGAGGGCATTTATATCGACAGTTATGGGTATATAATGAATCTAAATTAGATAATAACATCCCTTTGTAGCTTTGGAAGAATGTCCTCCTTATAATCCTCTCACAATTTATTCCCCTATTAATTATTAAATTATTTCTCAAAAGGCTCATCGATTTTTAGATATTTAAGAAGAATTTAAATAGCTTTACGAACACTTGACTAAATCTAATAAAATTTAAGACTACTTTGATTTGCCTTCATAAGTGAATTAACCATTATTTATATGATTATATTATGACTTAAATTTTATTATTTTATTCGTATTTTTAATGCACTACTTGAATATAATTATAAATTCAATATAAATGATTAGATTGTGTTTGAATAACATACATCTTTTAAATCATTATTATCTAAAATCATAAAAAAGTTGAATAAATTGATAAATCTGCTCATGAAATATCTTGGAGAATGTTGTCCAGATATATTGTAAGGATTACAAATATTGAAAATAGTTTAGGTATAGGATGATGAAATTATTATAGACATAACATACATTTTAAACTTGATAAAATTGAGTAAAGCTGCCATTTCAAATCCTATAAGGCTTATAATAATGGATTTCATACTGTAGCTCAAGCAAGATATTCATTAAGGAAATGGCCTATTAATTTAATTATTGGGTAGAACATTAAAGCTAATCTTTAATAAAATGAATTTACTTGCAACCCTAAAGATATAAATTAAAGTTAATTTCTATATGAATTCTCTTGTTTGAAGGAAATTTACAGATTTAAAGTTATACATTTCAGAATTAATATATCAAATGTAAGAAAAATAAATCTTTGTAAGTTAATTGAAAATAGAGATTTAATAACAATTTTATAGATAATATGTTTAGTATGGCTATTTATTATAGAAATACAATGATATTTACTTCAACTTTAATATTTAATGTAAAAATATATTCCTGCTCCAATTAATGCAGAAAGCCCCATTAAAGCGAATCCGTATTTTGGATGATAAAATAACCAAGCAAAAGCTATGATTAAAATGGAAAATGGTATCGATATTGTAAAACTGACTAATAAAAAGATAATACCAGTGATTTAAGCTAAAAAGTTTCCAATAAATGGTAATACTGAAACAATAAATGTGATGGGAGAAAATATAAACCAAAATCCAACTCCCTATGAAACATAATAATAGATATTACCATTATTGTGTATCCTCCCAATCGTTATAGTGTTGTTGTACATTGATTTTCATCTGCTTTTTTTTAAAAAACCTAATCTAATGTCAAAATTGATTCATAGATCCAATTAATCTCAGTGATAGGTTTTTCAATTGATCTAAAATATTTGCAAATAAAGCAACAACAATTTGCACAATTGAATTCCACATTATCCAAATTTTCAAAATTTTAATCCCTAGCCAAAGTTTAATTAAATTTATCTTGAAAGACAAAAGGTGTAAATGTATCATTCTACTAATAAGTAATCACAGTTGTAGGACCAGTTTTTGAAGCGTTGAATGAGACTCTCAAATCATTCATAGTGATAGCTCCTTTATTTTATTAGAAATATATATATTGTTCATTGGCTTCGCTATTATATTGATAAATCTTACTAATTGGTGAATCCCTTTTCATATCCATAAAAATTGGCAACTACTTATGCATTATGAAGATTCATAGGAATACTTTCTTTTGCGTTTGTTTGTTCTGCCAAGGATTTACTCATCAAATAAGCACCAAGACGAACATTCATATTAATTTATGTCTCTTATTCTACAATCCAATAATTTTTGTTATTAAAGTGTCCTTCCCCACAATCAGAATGAAACGTTGTGTTCCATTCTTAAACATAATAATAAACTGTGGTATTATTTTCTTCTTTTGTTTTGCGAACCCATTAATACATTTCCACTACTCTATCTAGCTTAACACAATCCTTCAAAGACAAACCAAAAGCAGCATCAACAACAAGATCATTGGTAGTAGTTTCGCCTATTAGAATGATATAAATGAATCTCTACCATTAGTGTGAATTAATTAATTATTTGTATTAGGATTCACTTCAAGTGAGCTGACTGAAGTGCATTATTTCTTTGCTTCATCTAATCGATATTCTGTGATTGCCTATCTAAGTTTGTTAAGTTATATAATAACAACCTCCTCTCATTGTACCATAACAAAGCAATAGCCCCAAATATTAAAAAGAATCCAACTATGAAATCTACATAAGGGTTTTAAGAGGCTCTGCGTGAAGACAAATGCTTATTTTAATGCTCTAAGATATCTTATAAAAATACATTCAATATGTCCTCTGAGATGATTGCTAGTATTGCAGGAGGAAATTAATAAAGATAATAATACGAGCACGACAAAATTGTGATTTGATGATATCAATCTTATCATTATTGATTTATTAAATAATAAAAATGCATTAACAACATTTCTTTATGTATGCAGATAAACAGTTTAATATCCTAATCGATAAATAACTTATATGCAAATTAATTTAACTAAATGAATTGATGACATTCCGCTTAATACTTTCTAGTTGATTCATTGATACCTAACCTAAATTTAAGGGGAAATATATCATTTAACTTAATAGGAGATCAAAAAACATATTTTATTTATATCATTATAAACAGTTTAGCTAACACTATATATATACTTTTTTTATATACTAATTATCAAACTTAACCCATTGCAATACCGTAACCGAACTTATAAGAATCCTTATTGTAATCTGCAATAGCACATAATTTTAATTGATAGGCAAATCCTTACAAGGTTAAATTTGAGCTGAACTTCATTTTTGAATTGATAGTGATGATGACTTCTGATGTTGCAAACTTTTATCTGTAACCCTTAAAATATTAGAATTAATTCTATTACAAGTATAGTTCTAGATTCTCCAGTTTAATTGGAATACTCTAGTTCAGACATAAAATAGGCTTTATCCAAAATCTAAGTTTATATTAGTATAAATACTCTGTGATTGTAGGCTAAAATTAATTAATCAGCAGCTCCCACATATTAGGCATACAAATTCTACTTTGGATTGATTCCGAATTTGAAAGCATAACTCATCAAGGACATATTCCTTTCAGTCTAATTTATTTTAATTTAATACCAATGTCATCATCTCATACCCTAGAACCAGTCTCTTACCAATTGTTTACATCATATTGAAACTGTACAATCCTGTACCCAATTTAATTGAATGAACATAATCCTCTCCAGAAATGTCGCAATCCAAATGGACCTAGGCGTTGTTAGGACTAGAATCTAAATAGAAGGCGCTGAATCTATTTTCATGATAGAATACTATAGTCATACCTAAAATTAAATGTTTCATTCAATTTCTTTATGATGGCAGCTTCCAATTTGCCGGTAGAGTCCCATCTGCCAGTCATGATATAGGATGGTTGATCAAATGGAGTCCTTAGCTCTCCTCCTAAATATTGAGCAGCTAGAGTGTAGCTTGGAACAGGGGGTTATTTCATGGGATTAGGGTTAGGGGCCTTGCCTTTGCTCTATGATTTTAGATATGATCAAAATACTGAAGGAGGAATCATCCAGGAATGAGCTAAATGAAAATTATTTGATAATCCTCCTGCTACTTCGAATTTAAATCCTTTGATATGTTCTACTTTTTTTGTAACAGCCCTAACATTATTCAATAACCCATCAAAAAGTGGTGGTCTTCTTGGGTAACGATTTCTAAATTGAGGTGGTAAACTCATTTCTTCCTCATCATTTATTTTAAGATGTGGATCTTGTTAGGCAAATGCTGGATTATCCATGTCGACCTATTCTTTGTTGATTGCTGCCATTATTAATTTTTAATTAATTTATTATGAATTTAGATGATCACAATTCCAATGAACAAAAACCTGATAAAAAACTTCACTATTACGATCAGGATTGGCCTCAACAATAACAAACCATATCACCAAGATTCACTCCCTAGTAGTTTTATCTCTAACCACCTTAAAACATCTCTGCATTCAATCTCTTACCTGAACAAGAAATCCAAGATAAAAATAAGCCAAAATATCCATTTAGAAAATTATCTGCTGGAGATGGTTTAGATTAATAGGAAGAAGATCATAATCGCCATTTTTACAATTATCCACCACCATACTATTAGTAAATGCCATAACAAATGAAATATCCTCAAAATAACTAGTATATGCAAAAGTATCCATAACCCTATCCTCCTCCTTGGTATAGACCTCCATATCCACCATTTTACTACCCTCCTTATGATATGTCCTAATACTAAAATACCTTATCGAAGGAGCTCTAATCTAAAGTTAGTCAATTAGTTTAATATTAAAAAGTCTCTCCTTTTCAATGCAATTGCAAAAAAAGTAAATGTCTAAAACTCTATTGTGAATGCTTTACAAATAATTGGGTTTGATTCATCAATATTTTAGGTGTGTTCCTAAAGTTGTAATTGTACTGAATGCAAAAATAGAATCGACAATCCAAATGAAAGATCTAAAGCTATAGAGGAAGCTCTCCTTAGAAACCCAGAAGCATTTGCTCCCATCTTAACTAATAACGGCCAATAACCACAAGTCATCCAAGGTATTAAAGTTGTTTAAATTTTGACAGAATAAAAGTCTTAGAAAGACATACAGAAAGAAACTAAAAAGGGTTGCAATTGTAAAAAATCGGAATGCAAGAAAAAATACTGTGAATGCTATAGCATCAATTAAAAGTGCACGGAACTCTGTAAATGTGAGAATTGTCTAAATAAGGAGGAATAATAATAATAGATTCAACCAGAAAAGGTAGAAAAACATGTGTAGATAGAAATAATATAGTAATAATAATAAGAAGAGGAGGAAGAGATACAAAAAAAACCAGATAGTAAAAAATCAAAAAAAATTAAAAAGGAAACAATATAAAACAATAAAAATAATAAGAAAAAGAAAAAAAATTGATATTCTGCATTTATGTGTATATTAAATACCTAAGATATAATTGGATATTTAAGAAACATAATATATATATATAATCATTAGACTTTGCTTAAATTTTTTAATTCTTTTATTAATGGCAATATATTCTTTCCTTCTCTAGATTGCTCTTAAATCTTTTAACTTGCCCACATCATGAAAATCTCATCCTCCTTTTCTATCTTTCTTTATTTCTCTTCCTATTAATCTAATTATTCAAGATATTCTTTTTCCCTTAGACCCTAAAATATATATTAACAAATATTAATTACTATTTTTTCATTAATTTAATCTTATTAGAATCTGGAATTCTGAACTCTTCTCTCTCTTTATGCTGTAATTTCTGCTCTTTCAATCTCTTCTAGTTCCCTCCCTCTTTTTTCCCAATAGGTTTGAAATTCCTTTTTGTGATAATCAACAGCTAAACATATAATAATTAAAAATACATTTCGCCTCTCTGTCTTTAACTTCATCCTTAATCTTTCTACTGTAATCAATTGCTCTACACATTTGTTCCTTCTTCTACTTTTTTATTTTCTCAACCTCTTCAGCTTTTACTTGTGCTTCTATAATTTATTTATTCAAATGTTCTTCCTGGGCTTTTTTAACTATCTCTAACTACTATATCTGACGATCAATCATTTTTTATCTCTGTTCCTATTTCTCATGGAATTTTAAATCCTCTCTAACTTTTCTCATCTCAGCTATTCTCTATTTCTTATCTGCATGTTATCTTATCTTTTCATCCTCTTCTTTCTCCTTAATTTTTTATTACACTTTAAACTCCTTCAGTTAATCATTCGCCTGCTATACTAATCTCTAATTTTCCAATATCTTTTCCTACTTTAATCTTTAAATCTTCTATTCATCTTCTAAAGCATCCTTAACCTTTTATTTAATCAATTCTCCTTCAATCCTCTCTTCTTTCAATCTGGTGAGATATTTCTCTTTCATTTCTTCGTGTTATCTAAATATATGTCATCTTTACTTGTGTAACATATCCTTTTATTCCTTCTTTCTTTATTGCTACAGTTTCTATTTCAAAGTCTCCTTTTAATCGTACTCTTCTAATTGTTCTTCTATTATTTATTTATAGATCTCTTCTTATTAGTTAAGAAGTTCTTTCTTGTATTTCTCCATCACAATTTATTCGTCCCTCTCTAACAACACATCAGAAAAGAGCATTTTTCCATGAAATGCTTTAACTCTGTCATTCTCCTCATAAATTTATTTGTTGGCTTTTTCCAACGTAATTTTCTTTTCTCCTTTCTAAAAGATCTCCTCTTCAATGTCAATTTTCCTTCTCTCTTCCTCCGCTGCAGTGAATTTCTCAAATCTATGCTAATCTCTTTTTTATTTATAAGCTGCTATTGAGGTAGGCCAACGTTTCATCCTTTCCTCAGAATTAGCCTTCCTACAAATTAAAACAAGTTATACATTCTCATTTTATCTAGTTATCGTTCTTCTTGAGCCAAATTGCCCCCCTTAAGCTTTCCCCTAATGTGATTTAATTCAGAAAGGGGAATCAGAGTTTGAGTTTAAGTCTTTGAAAATTGATTTTATTGCTGCCCTCTTGATGTATTAGATAACATTTATTTTAATGAGTTAATAATTAAACTCAAATTATATAAAGAAATTAATTGCTACTCAAAAGATTATATATATCAAGTAGGGGTTTTTCTCAAAATTCTTCAGGTATGTAATTAATTTTCAACTCACTTATTAATCTTAAAATTTAAATAATGCATATTGCATAGAAAATAATAAAAAACTATGTTCATTAAATTCAATCTTTATTTCTCATATTAATGATCCTATAATTTCAAATATCATAGCCGTAGATTAAAAATTTGGTAATAATTTAAGTGTTATTACTATAAAGTAATATTTTTAAGTCTAAACAGTCAAAATTTAAGAGAAATTTATTTCTTATATTATAATTAAAACATTAACTCTAAATTAATGACCATTTTTAAGAAATATAAAGAAACCTAAAAGTGAGTATAAATTAATTGGTTTTTGTTAATATTAAGCAAATTTGATTTTATTTGCTATATGATAAAGCAAATGGCAATAGTCCTATTATTTTTAATCTCTAAAATTTATTGGATTATAAATGCTTAATTTATAAAACAAGTGAATTTAATGTGCTAATATTAAAATTTATGAATATCGTTTAGGAGTGGTATAATAATAAAATAAATTATATTAAATATCAGATCAATAGCTCTCTTTATGAACATCAGTCCATCTGATTCTCTTTCCATCTGCCCATTCTCCTCTTTTGCTTGTTCCATCTGATTTAATAAACACTCCTTATCCTTATTACTTCCCATCAACCCACTAGCCAATGTACTTTCTTCCATCACTCCAAATAAATGTGCCATGTCCGTGTTTTTTATCTTCCTTATATCTAAGAAATAAATTTAACTAATTACTCTCCATCATATGATCTACCATCTGGCCATTTCGTTAATCCATATCCATGCATTTTATTCCTCTACCAATCACCATTATATTGTCTCTTGTCTGCCCAAACATACAATCCTAAATGAATAAATATTGACACGTACCTTTCCCATGAATATCATTTGCCAAGAATTCTCCATCATAAAATGAGCCATCTATGAATTCCAGTTTTCCTTTGCCATGTTTTTTACCATCTATATACTACCCTTTGTATTTAGATCCGTCTGGCCAAGTTTCTTCACCAAATCCTTCTTACTTGTCATCTTTCCATTATCCTTGATATGTTGCTCCATTGCTGTGATAATACCTTCCAAAACCATTAGCCTTATCATTAGCCCATTCACCATCATAAATGTCTCCATCTGCATGTATTAGCTTTCCCCTTCCACATGCCTTATCATTAACCCATTCTCCTTCATATACTGATTAATCTGGCCAAACTTACCTCCCCCAACCATGTCTTTATTCATCCTTCCACTATCCAGTATAAATTGCTCCTGTTTCAAGTGTTACCGGTTCACATTTTTCAAGAAAAGAATCATGTTATAATTAAGTTTTTATTTCTTCAAACCTCTAGTTTGATCGCTTTAGTTGTTCATAATGATCATTATCATAATGAACTTAAGGAACATTCACATCTGAAGATTGTTGAGATTATCTAACTGAATGTCCTGATCCTTTTAGACCCTAATCAATCTATTATTCAAAATCTGACTGATTCACATGATTCCCATTAACTATTGTGTGATCCGTATTGCTTTATCCACATATTCCACTACAAGCTCCCATTTATAAATATTTAGTAAAAATAATTAATTTGATATATGAAAAAATTTCAAAATCTCAAAGAATTCCAATGATGACTTTAATTTCTCTATTTTACCTATCCTACTATATTAGATTAATTGATACTTTTATTTGTTTCTAATACTACTTTATTTAAACTATAAAGAAATTTAAAGTTAAGATTAAATTATCTTAATAACAAAACCAAATTTGTTTGCCAAAACTATGAGTTTATACTGTAGCTTATACTATAACCTATATTCTAGTTGCTACCTCTTAAAAGTTCAAAGAAACATTTTAAATGATTACAAAGTCAGTAAAATCAAGTTTAATATAATTATTATTAAATTGTATTATTTTTTATAGTTATGTGTTGGATTTTGAAAAATCTATATTATGTGATTTAACTTTACATCAATCTAAAATATAATAGATAAATGATTCAGGAGTTTAGTAAAATGTTGATAACAATTTGTTATGGTTATGAAGCGAGTATTTTTATTCTTAAATTCATTATATTTATATTAAACACTTTGAATATTGATAAAAAGTACTTAGGGAAATTCATAGACTGTGTATTTAATATCTTTTTTAAGATATTCTGATTAACTTTCTTAATCATATTATATTGTTATCTTTTGATCCAAAATTTCGATTAATAGAGTTATCTTGAGTCGGCTTCTCAAATTTTGAAATCTTTTTTAATATTGATTTATTTGTTAAATCCACCATTCAAATCGTTATTAAATTGAGTTTCAATCAAGAATTGTATAGAATTGAAAGTCTTTGCAACTTATGATAAATTTATTTGATAATCTTTAATTTGAAAACAAAAGGCGATAAAATTTACTTATTAGATTAAAATTTTTTTCTTCGATTTTGAATTGAATTCCAAGAGCAAGTGAAATTATTAGCCATCCATTTTAATATGATATCAATCACAAAAAAATTTTAATGAAAACTATAAATTGTTGTTTCTAAAATTTTTAAAGTCATTAATTGTTCAATAAATTCATAAAGTTTTTGAACTCTAAATTATTTAGTTAATGAATAAATGGAGTTAGATTAATTTTTGATTAATTTCGATTCTAATGAGATAATATAAAAACATCTTTATATAAATAACTATGTAACATTAATCATAAATTTATTTAAATTTATATACTAATTTTTAAACATTTTTGTTTGAGTCACAACATTAAATCAATCCTAACCTTTAATATTTATTCATAATGTGTTCAATAGCTGATACGTTCTTCTCATTTAATAAGATACTCATCAACTCCACCTATTCATTTGAAGTATATTTAAATTACTTGTTCAACCCTATGAAAAATTCTGTGTATGCTATCTGGTAGTGATTTCTTCTCTAAAACTCAGCAAGACTTTTTTTATAGAAATATTAGAGAAACAGCAAAATGTTGATCAAAGACTTGATTGTATTTTTTATATAATGTTATCTGGATTATCATAAAATCATCAGATCAAAATTGGGGAGGGATTTGCCAAAAGTCTAGAATAGATAAATGTTATCGTACTTCACTTATTAGCTATTCGATGAGCTAATTGTGCCTTAAAAATTAGCGTTTGCCTGGGATTGGTAAAATCGATTTTCTCAACTGTTAAATAAAAAAAGGAGTTATTAGAACTATTTAATTTTGCCTCTTTGATTGTTTCTGGAGTCTACCTCTTCATATGATATTTTATGTTTAATTATTTATTAAAAAGAAGAATTATATAGATTATGGCTTTCTAATTGAATCAGCATTTTTAACTTGCATTTTTTGTTCATCAGAGAAACTACTGCTATTTGTTAATCTAAATCCATCAGAAACCTACTTTTACAAGCCAAGAGAGATCTCCTATTCATATAAATATAAGACAGTTATTTTATATCTCCTTTTATAATAGAGATTCATATGTTTGTATGATATAATATTAGATTTTAATTCTACGGGAGTTTCAAAAGTAGATAAATCCTACAATAACTAATTCTTTTCATAATTTAGAGAAATTCGCGGGGAATGGAATATAGTTTTGGAAACTCTTGCAGATATATAATATATATAATAAATTACATAAAAACGGAAATGAGATTATTATTAGTTCTATTGATAGTCACAATAGTTTCTGCCTCAATGGCTCCTCCCATTACAAGTAACGACAAAAAATGGGTGAAATCATCAATTGAAAATAATGATTGCCATAAAGATTGTAAAAGAGCAGATGGCCATGTTTGCGCCGGATTGCATAAATCATAATGTTGTCAAAGACATTGGTGTTTATAGGATGAAAAATTACATGACGTTTGGAGCTGCAGAACTGGATTGTAACTTTTGTTATTATACTAAACTTTAGCGAAATTCATGTTGATTCATGTAATTCATTCCCTAAAAGAGATGCAGGATTTCTATAAGAAACAGATTGATATAAGCAATTAAAATCATTTACATATCCAGTAAAATACATTTATTCTCTTGCTTCGTCTTCTTCAAATATTTAGCAGAACATTAAAATAATAATCATGCAAAGAAATAGGAAAGGCATTTATTAAAAATGAATCTAAGAGAGCATTAACATTATTTATTCTACTTTTATAGTGGTCAATTAAGCTAATATCAATATATTCTTCAATAATTAAATAATAAGCTTCATTTATTAATTTTCATTTTTATAGATACTTATTTTATATATTAAACTAATAACAATAACACGCGTGATTTGATTAATAAAAATATTAAAACAGAAAAATATCGAGATGGTACTTATTCTTATATAGCATAGCCATCTGCTTAAACAATGAAATTGAGAAGCCAAAACTATTAAGGAAACATTCATAAATAAGGAAAGGTTCCAAAATCATTGATTGTAATATAATTGAATATTCATTCATTAATAGAAAAAAGAAGAAAACCTACCAGTGGGTCCAATATTATTAGGAGTGTTCTTGTTTGTAGTGGTTGGATCAGGTATTCATTATTATTTATTAAATCAAAGCCTTGTTTCAAATACTCAATGTAGCTTCAAGTGGATAAGATGTTTGATATATATTTATTTGCTATATCATTGTTTCATTTAAACAATACAGAAATTACAATCTAACGCAGCTATCTATTACCTTTCATATATTCTTCCTCCATTTTATTTGCCTCTCATTTTTCTTAATAAAATTCCACAATTTTGCTTCCAAGATTCTGGGTAAAATAGACGATTTGAATCAAAACATCAAATGATTATTAAATTTAACATGGACTTCTATCCTCCTCATTCCAGATAAAAAAAACATCTGAGCAAATATTTGATTTTGTAATACCAAATTTAATCTTATCAGATAGTGTTTCTTGCTATATTGATTAGTATTAACACTTTACAAAGTGTCTTGTATGTGAAATCTAATAAATAAGAATTCAGATGAAATTTATGAGAATGAATTTATTAGAATTATTCTAATAGAAAAGTAACTATATTAAAAATTACTATATATCATAATATAATATAATCTATGATATTCAGTAATCTAAATGCCTAATATTACCAAATTTAACAACTAAATTTATCATTTATCTTGTCGAAATCTATAAACATTTTGAAATTAGATGCAAGAAAATAAAAGTTTTATGAAATAAGTATGAAGTTAATAAATAAAATTATAAAGTTAAAGTCAATTTAAGTTAAAATTTCAAGTCTAAAATTCAAAGTGATTAACCCTATAACAGCATTTTCTAACTATGATTAAGAAATATAGTTTAAACATATTTTATTAATAATTTATTGTTGCAATACTATCATATACAAATTACTACTATAAATAGATTAAGTCAAATATGATTACATATTACAATATATATTGTTTAGAATTATTATTTAAAAAAATTTAACAATTGCGATGTATGTTATATTCTGAAGTCTCCATCCTTCCTTATGCAGTTAATTTTTTGATATAAATTGTTTTCAATTTAAATTATAAACTATTAGTAAAATGAAATAATGAATTGAGAGAGTCAAAGTGTATTTTATCATGTTTGAAATATATTAGTTAATAAATATAAATTAGTATTGATCTTTTAATTTTAAGATTTGAGTTTGCCTGATGAAATAGATTGAGATTGTCAGTAGCGTTGAGAGTTATTGGTTATAGAAATGAATGAGAAATTAATAATTATTTATATTTTAATGAATAAAGAAAAGGATAACCAAGAACTATTAATAGGAAAGGATTGGGAAGGAAACCAAATTCATATCCATAATGAGGATCTTCACAAAGCAGAATACGTTGATGTTTAAGCTATGTTAAATGATACGCTTGATAAATTGGACAAAATAGAGAAGATAGAAATATTTATGACGTTCCTCAACTTTACAACGAAAGCTTTGTCTCTCTATCTTGTCCTGATTTATTTTGACACTGTCTTCAAATATGATTCTCTCTTGCTATTCAGTTATCTCCTATATGCATTGCTTGAATTGGTTGCCTTTGGAGCAGCATTTGCAGTTGTTTTGAGTGCCCGAATCATATCAGCCTTATTGGGAGTGAACGTATTCTATTTAGGTAACACATACGTTATGCTTAGACAGCTTCATTTATTTACCCATCTTGTATTCTTTATTCAAGTTTTGCTTTGTGGTAACCTTTCTTGTGTAATCATTAACCGTTGTGATCTTTTCTAAGTTTTCCCATTGGATATTCCCCTTAGTTCTAGTATGATTAGTGATAATAATAAAAATAGATAGCCTCACTCTTTGTAACTCTCATATTACAAGTTAGTCGATTGATCCTGATGGTTGGAGGGAAGGTTAGTTCGGTTTCGAAGTGTTTTGATACCAACTGGATATTCAAGATATTGGCTCCTGAGAATTGGTAGAAGGTATGCTATTTGATCCTATGAATATTACAGAGTTACCAATTCACAAGGAATATGCTCTATCAATTTTTGAATATCTTCGAAGAACTCAATCCGGAGTACAAGGAATTCATTCAGAAAGGGTACAAGTACTAGAAGTAAGTGATTGAGTTGAAAGAAGACATTGAATGGGCGAAGGATTTCATCAAAAGATCCATAATAGAAAATAACGATGTCCCAGGCAATCCTTCTTCAAACAAATAATCTCTTGTCATATAATCATGAATATAAACTAGAAGTATAAGCATTTCATAAAAAGTTTAAAATTATAATCTTCTCCATATTCAAATATAATTATCAGATTAAAAATGAGTTATTTCTCTCTATCTAGCAGATTGACATTCTTGTTAATTTAGCTTAAAAGCCAGGCCCTAATTACATCAGACCAATATTCCCAACTTTGCGACCATGCTGCTAAGGATGATCCACAATTGAAGCAGTTGATTGTTTCCTACGAGAATGGTTTACCATAAAGTGAGTTTATTGCTCAAATGTCAAAAATGCTGGATACTCAAAATGGTAATGATAACATCATCAAATCCTACTTGTAAGTCTGAATATCATTAATATTAGTAACTCCATAGTCAATATTGGCAAATCGCTCAAGAGTAAAATTAAGTAGTTTTATGGAGACATTAAGGTAAATTTAATCTTAATTTAATCTTAGCAAGATATCAACGAAATCTATCAAGAGTGCTTCATAGCACAGAATCATCAGCAGCAAATAAAGAGTCTCATTCGATTAATACTTAAGCATTTTAACATTAATGAATTTACTTTACTACAATTTATGTAGAATGAGCAATGTTAAATTCTTACAAATAATTTTGAATCAATTACAATTAAAGAAGTCCAGAATATACAATAGTTTATTCAAGCACAATTACATAATTAAATCCTCGAGACTTCAAAAGAATTAGTAACATTATTAAAAACAGATTAATTACCTTAATTTTATATAATAGCAAATAATGGTATAATTTTTTTTACCTTTAATGAAAATATCAATAGCACCTTTAAATCGTACTTCATGATTGCTTCTCTTTACAACCAAATCATTTCAATTATCAAATAAGGATCTCAAATAACTGCATTAAAAAAATTATAGACTATTAGAATGGAAATCTTATAATTTGTATCAAGAACTATATAGATTTTAAATTACAAACTACTCTTCAGCATATTGATTTAAATAATGAAGTAGTTTAGTTTGCAAAGTTTGGTTAGCCAAAGTGATCTATAAGAATTGTTGTAATAAAATGTAAAGAATTATCTAATGCTAAATTTTTAAAGCGAGTGGGATGTTGCGTATATTGATTTGGAAGGCAATCTTTCCACTTAATTGAAGGAAAAAGTGCAGAGCACTTTTAGAAAGAGCATCAAAAGATATAGTAAGAAGTTAAAATAGAAAAAGTATTTATTAGAATCATTCTAATAAGTTACTTAGCATAATGAAATGATTATGTGTTTATTCTTTAACAGTTACTTGTTTGTGTACTACATGACTGTTTAATGGAATCATGATTAATTTGTGTACTTAATGCATATAGATATAGGTCTCGATTCAAACTACCCAAAGAAATCAATTTTGGAGATCCACTCTATAAGATCTTTGAAAAAAACCCAATTGTAATAGCAAAAGTAAAAGAATTAATTGAATCTAAAAATGATCATTTGGAATTTAACGATGGCTACTATAAATTTTCTTTGAAAGTCGAAAGAGGAACCAAATAGGATGTTAAATAAATTTCTGTCTATTTATTCAACATGCAATTGAAAAGGTATTTCAAATGTTGATTTATAAGACCTCTCTACGAATTATTATAAATCTTTCGAAACAAAGTTAAAATATTATTGACACTAAAGAGGGCAACATTGGCATTTAAATCAAAGCAACTTGTGATGGAAAATCAATTCTTTAGAGAATCAGCTTTGGTGATGTATTTGCCAGATCAAGATATGAGGAGAATAAATGCGATCTATAACTAAAGTCATGAATAAGCACTAGAGAAATATAGAGCATATACAATGAAAAAGAAATCAAAAAAATTGGAATAGTTCTTATCTAAATATGAGGAGGAGGACAAGAATACTCCAGATGATCGAAAAATAGCAATAGATCCTAATTTATAGGAAAGATTACTAGATTACGAGTTTAATCTATTGAACAAGAAATTGTATAAGAATAAGTTTATGATTGTGTATAACATCTTTGATATGCTTGAATACACCAAATAATATACATTAAAAAATAAGGAACTCGTCAATTTTTTAACTGCCTTGAAATACAAGTATAATAAGTCAGCAAATCCATTTCATAATTTTACTCATGGAGTCAATGTAATGCATGGATGTTTTCTTTTTGCTCATCATTCAAAATTTGGTTCATGTTTTAATGATTAATAGAGATTTGCTATGACATTGGCAGGTTTATGTCATGATGTTGGACATCCTGGGACAAATAATTTATTTTAAGTGAATGCTTAGACTAAATTGGCTTTGTTATACAATGATAAATCCGTTTTAGAGAATCATCATATAGCAGTCACCTATAAATTGCTGGCATTGAAACAATGTGATTTTTTGGGATCAATCCCAAGAGCAGACAAAATAATGATCAGAAAATACATTGTGAATAATGTGTTAGCCACCGATAATTAATTCCATTTTAAACTGCTCAATGATATCGAAATTAAATTTGGTCAATCCTTAGGCGATCCAAAAATCTTTAGTATCTTTAGAAGTTATATAATAACTAGAATCTGATGATAACAAGCTTCTTCTGAGTGGGTTCTTGACTCATGCCGCTGACTTTTTCGGAGCAGCAAAGTCTTATCAAATAGGCAGAGAGTGGAGCGAAAGGTTAAGGAAAGAATTTCAGGCATAAGTAAATTAGCGATAATATGATTTTAAAGTCTCAATTAGAAGATATAGTTGGTATCGCCTAGACTCCGTATCTCAGAAATTTAGACGATGAGGTTCAGTATGCCAAAAATGAGATTGGATTCTTGAAGGTCATCGTGAAACCCATTTATGAATCCTTGAATCAGTTCTCTGATGGAGCAATGTCATTATAATTAGCTAACATTAATCTAAGCATTAAAAAATATTCAGAAATCGTTGATTCACATTAATAATAATGAATATGAGTCTATACAGCCTTACAAAATACTAATATCATTATAATTCACTATCTGATAGATTTGAATCATTTCCTGAAAATGCTTCCAATTTTTTATTGATATCTTGCATCAAATCGATACTTCGATTAAAAGAGTTCCTACATTCTTCGATAGACACTCTATTTGTTGATTTGTTCTAACTATTCTCACTCTCTGAACATGGACAACTCACTAAATCCAAATTGTTATCTATCCCATATAAAAACAATCCTTACTCTTATCTTGTTCATTCATAGCTGCCTACTCCTTTTGTTCCTCTATGAGTTACTGATTTCTAGAATGTAGACACCCCATTTAATAATTAATATATTATTTTAACACTCATTTATTTATCAAATATATGGCCTTTTCTATACTTTACAATAATTTACTAATTAATTACTAAATAATAATAAGTAGTACAAAAATATAGTTTATTTAGTACCTGTAATTATAGGAATGATGTGGTTCGGATTTCATAAATAGAATTTTGAGTCATTCATATTGTCCCATCACATAATTACTTTGATCTAATTAAGTAAATTGAGTCATCAAAAGATTGTATCAATTCTATGAATTCTAAATTGCATTAATTTAAATGATTCACATCAACTGGATATGTCACGACTATAGAAATCATAAGGTTCTTTAATTAAATGTGGTGCATGGTTATGAAATAAGCTAATGCAATGAAATTCTATGAACTCATATTTCTAAACTATTACAATAATTTTTTCTTTATAGATTTTGAAAATACAATTTCTAAATAATGTTCAGATTGACTATTTTATGTTAGCCATTCAAATTACAATACTGTTTAATATTTATTTTGTATAGAAGTTGAGTATAAAAATTATTAAAATAATAAACTATTAATTGTATGTATTCATAATTATTCATATAATTTTAAACTAATTATGTTGGAGTTAAGCTTTTTGATTACTGTCTACACCTTCTGAGATGTCTTTAATTTTGAAATAAGGCATAGAATTGTAGACGTAATTAAGAACACAAATTAAGAAATATTTTACTTTAATACAATCAAAATTAAATACAAAATAACACTAAAATCTTATTAATAAATTTTGATCTTCTATATTTATCTCAATAAATAGTCCTTTGAATCCTTGTTTTTATTGAGTTCGATCATAATGAGAGGGATTGTTGTTTCTATTCATTTTATATGATGTTGTCTTGCACAGTTAGATAATATTAAAATGTGAAACACATAATTTTAAATCTAATTTAAAAGATCCAAGATTTTTATGAAGGTAACTAAATATGCTTTGCTTAGTTCAACATTTCCTACCCTTTGACAGGCGCTTAAAAAACAGTCGAAATTGATGATGACAAGAAATGGTAATAAATTGTGGGTGATTATGTAGCTCCATATTCTTCGATAAGAGAATGGGACAAGTTGTCGAGGCTGACAACCTTGGTGAGGAATACAAAGGATATGTACTCAAGATCACTGGTGGTAACGATAAACAAGGTTTCCCAATGAGACAAGGAGTCCTATTCAAGGGAAGAGTGAGAATCCTCATGAGAAAGGGACACAAGGGCTACAGACCAAGAAAGGATGGAGAGATGAAACGCAAATCAATTAGAGGATGCATTGTGGGTCAAGACATCAGAGTACTTGCCTTGTAAGTCGTAAAGAAGGGTGCCAATGAAATTGCTGGACTCACAGATCAAAAACGTCCCAAGAAGATTGGGTCCAAAGAGATTAACCAAATTGAGAAGATTATTCGGATTCAAGAAGGCTGATGGTGTTGCTATAGTTTAAAAGAATCTCATTAGAAGAACATGGACCACCAAGGATGGAAAGAAGAGATAAAAGGCTCCAAAGATCCAAAGACTCGTCACCGAATCAAGATTGAGAAGAAAGACCATCTAAAAGAAGACAGAATAAGCCAGAAGAACCAAGGCCAAATAAGCTTTGGAAGCATATAAAAAATTGGCTCATGATGTCCATGAAGCTCACAAGAAGCACAGAAAGGCCTCATCTGAAATCAAGGAGAAAGTCAAGGAACAACCAAAAGTATGAAATTCAAGCCAATTATTAGGCCAAAGACACTAAATAAGTTAAACCAACATAAGCAACTAAAGCAACAACATAAGCTAAGGGTGCTGCACCAGCCAAAGTAGCTGCTCCAGTTAAAGCCACAGCCCCAGTTAAGACAACTGCACCAGCCAAGACTGTACCATAACCAACTCAAAAAGCTCCAACCAAAGCCAAGAAATGAAAATGATATTATAAAATAAAGTACATTACATAAAATAATGATAAAATTAATAAATATCAATTTGAAAATGAAAAGTGAGGGGATTCTGGTTGTTGTTTCTACTCTGCAAATTCAAATTTTATCATTTATCTCTATTTTGTAGTCTAAGGTTTGTATTTAACTCGTTCTTGATTCAATTTATTCATATTGGTTTACGAGTGCATTTTGGTTGTGTTATTTTGTAAGTCTTTAAGGTAACGTTGTTCAACAACCAATGAAAAAGGTGGCATGATTTAAGAAAAATGCGAAAAGTTGCGATTAAATCGATAAAAACTAAGCATCTTTTATTAAAGTACTTAACACTATCAAGATTAAATATAAAATTTACTTCTTTATATAACTCAAGGATCTGCAATTTTTTCTATTTAGAGTCGTATTAGTTTTCAATAAGCGATTTAACATCTTTCATTATAAAAATGGCTATGTCTTGCAAATCGTAATAGATGAACTTCACAGTGTTGGCTAGTAGATGATTGGTTTAGAAGGAGTCTACATCTTCAATCTATGATTAAATGCCTATTCCCAAAATGCATTAATTCGATAATGTGAAATAAATTAATAATTCACCATTGATTACGTCTTCATTAATAAATGTTGTTTGGGAAGCCAGCTTATAAAGATAAAAGTAATATTGTTGACACACTTTTCCTAAAGTAGTATTGTTGATTTGAATATTAATTTGTTTTGATATTAAAATTTTAGATAATTCCGCTCGAGCTACTTATGAACTTAAAATTAGGTGAAGCAAAAGTAGAAGTTTTAATTTAATTTAGAAGTTCCCTTCCTTTTGACTCTCTCTTTCAAAGATTTTAAATAAAGACTTTAAGAATTATTTCTAGAGATAATGAATGCATGATAATACTTTAGTTTGTGCGTTTTCAAAGAAGGACTTAAGACGAATAGAAATTGACTGTTGGGATTAGAATTCATTGTTTTTGTCGAATATGTTAAGATCTCTAAGAGCGTCAAGGATAGGTTGAGAATTGTTGACAAATTCTTAAAAATTAGTAATCATAATATTAGATATTTTCAATTTGAATTCCATTTTAATTGATATTGTTAATTATAAACGAGAACAATAGATTAGAAAATTCTTGTTTGTAATGAGTTAGGAAAACAATAATTTAGTTATAGTATTATAATTTTTCAAAATTTATAAACAAATATTAGGAGACATGAAAGCAGCTTGTGTATTTTACAATAAGAAAAGTAATTATTACTAATACTACTTTAGAGTATCTGGGACCATCTTTATTTCTAGTATTGCAAGTAGGTTTACACGTATGGGCTTACAATGACTTCCTCATGAATTGTCACATTTTTGGGTTGTTATATAATGAACTATCAGCATTAGACCCTTGATGTTTGTTACAAGTGGATTGTATTTTATAGTACGGTTCAAAGATCCTGGAACTATTCCAATAGTTAAGGTAGAGCTTCCCCTTGAGAATAATCAAATCGAAGTAAAGATTGAAAATAATGAAAAAAGAGAAGTACTCAATGCTTAGGCAAATGATGAATCTAATGGTTAGATTTCACTGGATCAATTCAAAGATGGTCCTGATAATGACAACACAATATAAAAGTAAAATTGTACAGGAATATCATTGTAGATATTATCCGGAGTAATAGCAATAACAATCTACAAACAATCAGCACATCATATCGGGTAGAGGAATGCTATCATCGCCATCTTCTGAACAGGAAAAGATAAATATTCCAAATAAATAAACCTGTATAAGCACTTCAAATGCAGCCATTTCTCCAATATTGACAACAGAAAGGAGATTCTGTATGCAATGTTTAAATGAGTAACCAATGAGAGCCAAACACTGTCAATATTGCAAGAAATGTGTGCCATTGTTTGATCATCATTGTCCTTGGATTGGCATATGTATAGGCGAAAAGAATAAACTACTGTTTCTGATTTATTTGTTAGTCTAAATTGCTTAGTTAATAGTGGGTATTCGAATCTCAGTTCAGAATATTGGATTGCTGGTGGTTATGGGGGTTATTGTGCTTTTGCTGATTAGTCTATTGGGATTTCATGCGTATTATGTAGCCAAAAATATTACAACATGTAAAGTGATCAATAATCCCAGGGGAATACTTGAGTTGGAAAAGGATTTCGTATATCAATTAGAATTCAAGATATCCATTTGACAAAGGTGTGATCAATAATGTTAGGTTACTTCTCCAAATCTCATGCGAAAAAAAGATTTACGATTGGTAAATATAATCTTAATGAGTACTTTTATTTAAAATAAATTCAAATTTATTTATATTAAGATTTTTATCATATATTTTCAAACCATCTTTTGAAAATGTAATCTCTCTTTGTCAAGTGTTAAAAATGTTAACAAAGACCTGCTACCATTAAGTGTAATCAATGTAGATATGGTCAAACTTACAGATTATGCTATTCATGCGATTCTTAAATTCATAATCGAACAGGCCCTGTAGATCAGCAACATAAAACTGAAATCATCCCATATCAAGGTATTGATTAGCATTAACTCAACTCTAGAAATGTACTAGAAAAATTAGAGTAATGTCCCTGTTCCCTAAAAAAATGATTAAAGAAATTCATTCAAAAAAAATGATTACAAACCTTAACCTCAAGTTCCAACCAAGGACTTTCTAAACAATGAGTATAAGAAACCTGATTATTCCAAAACCATCGATATTAACAGAGTCAGCAACAAACATGATTATTTGGATAAGAAAATCGATAGTCATGAGAAAAGGGCTGATCAATAGTATCTCTCTAATGACAAAAGACCTTACTCCTCCAATTAGAAAATCACATCCGATAATGACCGAAATAGTCAGCAATTAATTAATTAGTTAAAAGAGGAACAATAACAAACAGAAAAACTTAAGGCTGAATTGTCATAGGCTAATTAGAGAGAGAGGGAAGCATAACGAAGATTGTAATTAATCATTGTATCTTAGATAAAAATTAGAATAGGAATTTGAACAAAAAATTAGAGAGGATAAATAAAAAGTTTAATAATTAACAGAAGAAAATAGAAATTTGAATAATAAATTAAATTAAACCAACAAGCATATTTAAGAGGAAGTAAATAAAGTAAGAAATCAATATGAAGAATAAATTAATGAATTGGAATAGATTCTCAATGAAAAAAATTAGTAATTAGAAAGCATTGCTTAAGAATATAATTTGGTAACAATTTGTTTAAATTTATTAGGAAGAATTATAACAAACTCTTAATGAATTACAATAAGAATCCCAAATGAAAGATTAAATTATCGAGTAATTGCAATAAAACTTGCATGACAATTAAGAGGAAATCCACTAAATGAGAGAAGAGTTTATGAATAATTCTAAGAAGAATTTATAATCCTCAAATAAAAAATCAGTGAAAAGTAATGATAATCAAAAAGATGAGTACATCTAGGAATTAGCCTAATAATTAGAGGCTAAAGATGAGGAAATTCATAAGTTAGAAGGTAAATTGAAATAATTATTCAGATTTAATCGAAAATTTCAAGTAATTATACTAACACATGAGCGATGAAAAATAACAGTTATAAGAAGAAGTAGAAAAGTTGGCAAATGAAAATAATTAGTTTAGAGATATATTCAGTGTATGAAATAATTATTATTGTCTAATAGCAAAATTTACATCTTTTTGGAATTGACCCAGAATAATTAAATGAAGAAGGAGAGGAAGGAGATAACGACTATCCAGAAGAGATTGCTGAAGAAAATGATGATCAAAATGATTGATTTTTTATATCAAATAATAAGAAATTAATTTGGAATTAATTTTATTTTTTATTCTCTATATTTCGATTCAATCTATAATAATATTTAAGATAGAAAGAATTAAATTGGATCCTCTTCTGTCCTTTCCAATTAAATACTATTTTGAATACTTAGAATTATAAATTAAATTATAAATATAAATACATGTAATAATATTTTATTGATAAAGACAAATCAATTTGGATTTTACTTGCATAACATGTTAAGGATCAATAAGCATTTAATAAGGAAATAGGGTTGAATGAGAATTGCATATATGCTTTAGTTAATCCAGAATATGTAAACTATGATAATTATTCTAGCTTGTTTCATTGTAGGCATGTCTGATTGCGATCTATAGAATGCTTAAGAAAAAGGAATATAATGTTTCATCGTAATTCCAAAGAGATTTGCATTATTTGTTAACACCAGAATGTTAAAGAAATGATATTAGATTTGGGATTACAAATATTTTGACTTAAAAGATGTTGTGCATATTTCTGACACCAGTAAGTGAAGAACAATTAAACAGTTTTGAGTTGGACGAGTTGACCAACTTATACCAATATTGCAATATTCCTCAGATGATCAAGTATTATAAAATAAGCGACGAAGAATTGAAAGTGGATAAGGATGTGAGAGGAGCTGTTTATAATTCCATTGCACTTAAAAAGTTTAAGTGAATAATATATAAATATTTTATAAATAAATTTTAATGGATAATGGTCCATGGTATTCTAAATAGGAGGGCAGTCCACTCAAATTATCTAGAAATGCCTCAATAACATCTCCTAGAAGAATGGATAATTCTGAGTTGAAACTGGTGAGAGAATACAATAGTCAGGTTTCGATTCCTGAGCATTAAATACTGTCTTTTGATCACTTGTTAGATGAAATCAATTTTGGAAACTTCTAATACTGGATATATGGTATTATGGCCTTGATGAGTATTAGTGAAGGAGCTTAGATTACCATATTTACATTAATGGTTCCCATATTAAAAAATGAATGGCACATTTCTGATTCATTAAATTCCTTATAAGCAAGTTTTGTTTTTGTAATAGTGTCATCTTAATTCAGGTAGGATATTTAGTAGGTTCAATGTTGTCAGGACAATTGGCTGATAGAGTTGGTAGAAAGAAACCATTTCTAATTAGTTCATTTTTTACCTGTCTATTATCCCTAGGAACGATAGCATGTTAAGAAATTTATTCACTTTTGATAGTCAGAGGATTGCTAGGGATTCTGGGTATTATATAATCAATTAATATATATATAGTTGGTCTCTTTGCACCGTGTGGAGTTACAATGATATCAGAGATTACTCCTGGTCATTTAAGAGGGAGATATATGGGTTTAATAACTTTGACTTTTGCCATAGGTTAACTATTTGGGTTGTTTGTTGCTGAATTTACATTAATATCTTTGGATGAAGGTAATTGGAGATTGCTGACTTTTTGGTGTTGTCTTCCAGGATTTTTAGCTTGGTTTATTAGCTTATTTCGTTTGAGGGAGAGTCCTAGGTTTGCGTTGTTAAGTGGATAGAAGGACTTAGCTTATAATATTATTGAAGAGATGATTCAATCAAACAAATCTTCGATTTAATTTAATGATGATTTGAAGATCAAATTGTCAAATTGGACTCATGCAATGAATAGAATAGCCAAAAATTAAAAAAATGTAATTCTTTTTTTAACGTTAAGGCTTCAGTAACTTCTCTATTTGAGAATAATAGATTCTTTCTGACAATTTTAATTTGGTTCAATTGGTTTATACTCTCATTTGTATACTATGGAATTGTACTTTTATTACCAGATATATTATCGCACATCGAATAAACTCACACTGGAAGAGATAAGATTATTTAATTAGTAGTATCCTGCATTAGTGACATTTTGGGTGCTGTAGCGGCTGCTTTCTTTATTGAATTAAAAGGATTTGGAAGAAAAAACTCTTTAATAATATTCTATACTATACAAGCCTTGACGGCACTTATGGGATTTTATGATATTGAACATCGTTTCATATATTGGGCAACGGCATCTAAGTTTTTTTTATCTATGACTTTCATCTTTTCGTATCAACTTAATTTTATTTAGATTTTAATATACGGCGGAAGTCTACCCAACAAAAATAAGGACAACTGGAATAGGTATGGCCAATGGAATAGGAAGACTAGGAGGAGTGATCATGCCATGGATATGCATGTATATGAATAGCAAACAATTGAGAAGTCCATTTGTATTATTTTCTGTTCTCTCTGTTATTACGTCATTTTCAAATTGTTTCTTACCATTTGAGACACTAGGGAAAGAATTGGAATGACTAATTAAGATATAAATATTATTAAATATGTAAATCTCAGAAGAGTAACTCATTCAAGAAGCACTCAAAGCCAAAGAAAGGGCATATTGTCCATATTCAAACTTTAGAGTAGGATGCTCTTTATTGACAAAAACGAACAAAATATATACAGGATGCAATGTCGAAAATGCTAGTTATGGTCTATGTGTTTGTGCTGAGCGTGTAGCGATATGCAAGGCTGTGAGTGAGGGGGATCGTCAAATTTCAACCATTGTAGTATCATGGTACTTATTTATAATAAAAAATAGTGACACTGATGAGCCTACATTCCCTTGTGGTATGTGCAGACAAACAATCATTGAAGTAAAATACAAATCTCTAAATAATAGTTTTGTTATGCTGGCAATGATATTAAAATTATCGCCATAGGAAAGGATCAAACAAAACCTAAGTATTCTAAAGGCTCCGAAGTTATACCATTTGCTTTTGTTCCCAAAGATCTTAACGTAGATCCTTAATTGGAAAATAAATGACAATAAAATATTTAAAAGAAACAATCACACCCATTCCCTTAATCACTTTTGCATCTTTTTGATTATTTATTTTAATTATAATGTTATTCTTTTTCCATCTATTTTGATCAATTATCAATTTTTACTCCTGAGAATGATGTTACTATCACAACTACACTTCAACGCTATTCTTATCTGATCATCGAAAGAATTTCATAATATATATTTATATAATTTAATCTTAATTACAATTTAGAGGGAATAATCGCTATGCCCAATTATAGGTATTATTTATTAACCTCCAAAAAACAATATTTAATTAATAAAAAAGTTCATGGCTTTTGTGAGCATTACGAATATTGTAGTTGATGACAAACCTCAACCCTTCACAAGTCCAATAACTATGGATATTTACTTTGATGTGATAGCTGACATTGAGGACGAAATAGAATGGACGTAATACATAATTTATTAATCTTAGTCTTCTTTATATAGGGTCTCCAAAAGATGAAGCTCATGATTAAATATTGGACTAATTTTCTATGGGACCCTTGACTAAGGGAACCAAGCAATTTACTCTTGAATCGAATCCACCTGATTGGAAAAAAATTCCTCAAGATGAATTATTGGGTATTACTGCCTTCATCTTGACATGTTCATACAGACAAAGAGAATTTTTCAGAGTCGGATATTATGTCTATAACACCTACACATCCCCTGAAAACATCGAAAACGACCCCTAAGAAGTCATCATCGAAGATATTGCTAGATAAATCTTCAATAATAAACCCCGTATAACTCGATTTGAAATCGACTGGAATAACCCTGCTAATTCTGAGGTTCAACAACAACCTATTTAAACAAAGGCCTACATGTTTCAAGAATAATAAGAGAAACAATCAGCTGATGCAACAGAAGTTTATGATGCTCCTCATTAGATTCAAAATGTATTTGACTCCTGATCATATTTTTTAATTAAAAACTTATTAAATAATTATTTGTTTTACATAAAAATATTTCACTACGATAATGCAAATTCTAATCAAACTAATAAATTGGAATTATGACAGCATCCCTTTATTCTAAATAATAATATTGATAAGTGAATTAAGAGCTAGATAAATGAATTGATAAAATTGATTTTGATCCAAATTAAACTAAAAATTAAAGAGAAAGCAGATAATCTAATTTATTGTTATTTAACTACCTCATCCATTCAATCAAGATGAGATTCATAAAATTAATAGATAATCAGTAATTTAATTCATAAAGAAAAGGAATACTCAAACAAAAGTGTTCCTCTAAGATCATTGTAATTTTATTCCTCAATCAGAAATTGCAACTTAAAAGAGTTATTTATTATTAATTAAATCAAAAATTGGTAATACTCCTACTACCTTCCTAAAATGAACTAGCCTGTTAATTATTAATGATATTAGTAATTGAGTTTCATATATAATAATAGAATTTAATCTTAATTACATTGAAACATACATGTTTAACAAGTTTGTATTCCTCAACTTTTAATAGATATTTACATTAACTATAAATGCTCATAATTCCTTCTTTAAACCATTCTATATGAATTTTAATTCTAATTGATAATAAATTAAAATTCCTATAGAAATTAAAATTAATTCATTCATTCATTTTTCTTACCTATTTATATTTATTTTTACAAATGTCAGAAGAATAAGCATAAGAATAAAATCAAACTATATAGGAAGTACAATAGGAGCAATCACAATAGCCTTAAATTGAAGTACATAATCAATAAGTTAAAGAGGAGGTTCAATAAAAAGAAGAGATTCAAGAAAAGTAGGAGAAGCAGGAATAAGTTGTTTAGTAAATCAAATAAGAGATAGAAGTCAAGGATGATAATCAATAATAACAAGAAGCTATTTAATAAGCAGAAACCATCACTTAAAAGGAACCTGAATAAGAAATTGCTTAAGATGAAAAAAAAGTTGAAGGCGATTAAGCAAAAGAGTAGGAAGATAGATAATAGTTAGCTGAAAAAAATCCAGAAACAATGTCATCAAATTTGGAGAATTTATTCTTAAAAGCAGATTATAGTTTTCCAGTATTTAAGTATTCTATATTTTAGATCGAAATAAAAGTAAGTGATCCTGTTTAAAAGAGTGGAGGTATTTCAAACTATGTAGTTTACACAATCAAGGGAAAAGATTGCTTTGGAGAATTCGAAGCATAAAGAAGATTCAATGAATTCTACACAATCAGAGAACTACTCTTAGCCAAATGGCCTGGATAATATATACCTCCAATTCCTGAGAAATCTGTCAGTACTGGATCAGACATCATTATTGAAAGGACAAGACTGCTTAATATATTTTGTATGAAGATGATGTAGATTAAACATCTCTATTATTCAGAAGAATTTTATGATATCTTTTTAAGGTCAACAAATCCTGATATAAACAAAGTATTTGATTCATAATATATTCAATAGCAAATAAGTTAGATACCTAAATAAAATGTGTTTGCATACACTGAGAGATATAAGCAAGCATTTTAGATCACTGATATAAAGGAAATCTCTCCTGAGATGATTAAGAAGATGAGTGGAGTCTAAATCTTTTTAAAATAATCGTCAACTTCTTTGGCCAAATTGCTAGAACAAGCTAAGAATTTAAGTTCCAGTCGAAAATAATTGAAGGAAACATTTTTCACAATTTTTGGACTTAACTTCTCTGAATATGAGAAATAAATACTTCAGGAATGGGTACCACAAAATAAAATGGTATTTTCTAATCCTGCCAATGCTGATATTTTAGAACTTGCTAAAAAGATTGTATTATTAATAAGCTAATATAGAGAGATCCAAATAACAATTCTCTTGACAAAATATAGGATTTAATTTCAACAGAACAAAGAGATATTGATGCATTTATTTAGGCATTCCAAACTAGAGATTCTTTGATGCAATCAAAATAAAAGGCAGAATAGAAGTTAAGTGAAGAATAATCAGATTTATACAAAATTATGAAAGGCAATTCGACTATGAAAGGTTCCTTTAGTAAAATAAGTCTGGAGGAATAAAAGTAAAAATTAGAACTTCAATTAAATGAGGTAATTATTACTCATACTATTTAGACTCAAAAAGAGGTTGATTAGTACAAGTTATTATTTTAATTGGTTACAGATGTTTTGACCTCTTATACTATTGATAAATTTAAAAAAGACAAGCATTAGACTTATAAATCGATTTTGGCTGATTTAGCCTCATGTGAATAGCAACAGTTGGAGATCCAATAGGAATTTTGGTCGAAAGTGTAATAGGTTATAGCGTAAAGTTAAGAACCTTGAATATTATTTTCATAAAAAGAAATGTGTTATTTATACAAATCATTAAGACTTCTGCTTTCCAACTGTCTTCTTGTCTTAAATTTAGAGTAATTCTTTCTGTACTCTTAAGCAGAACAATGACGATAGCAGATACACAACTCCAGGTCCATATGAAAGGATATTGTGTTTACTCGTCAAACTTAATGTAATTTAGAGCATTGATTCTAAAATATGGATTTTTACTTAGAATGGACTCAAAGTAGTGCCATTCTTATTTTTAAACATCTAAAATAAATGATAAATAAAAGCTAAGCTCTATGCATATTAAGTTGCCTAACAAAAAAATCCAATTGATTCCTCTGTCATCTATTACACAAAATATGAATATTGGACCAAGATTGTGAATTAATAAACAACCTAAGCAAACTATTTTTCATAAAACAATGCTGCAATTTGAAAAATTATTCCAATTATCAAATGGCCTAATATAAACTCATTAGATGAATATTTAATTTTCTTAAATACTATATAGAATGACAATATGAGACAAGTCTTTAATATCATTGTAGGTCCTACAGGGATAATTTTTAAGAATACCTATTTGATTGAAAAATGATGATTCTTTTTTGTAAGTTCGGAAGCCAAAATAGCAGTAATGGACAAGTTAGAACGCCAAGATTAGTTGAATGTCTAAGAATTGTTGCTTATCATCTGATGGAAATTCCTATACTATAGATTGCTAAGGTTCCATTTAATTTTTATAACTATCTAAATTAATATTATAATAGTAATTGCAAATAAATTTATTTTTATATTGACTCATTATATTGGTAAATTGTAGGTTGTATTTTTTCACAATATTTATAAATTTTGAGATTTAATTGATATAAAGTTAGTCTATCTATTTGAGCTTTTGAGATTTATAAGATAAAAATAGTATTGGTCTTCTATTTTTAATTATTTGAATTGACATTAATAAAAATCAATATATTTTAAAGAATTAGACTTTTATTATCACATTATAATTAAAATATTACTGAACCCGTCGTTCTGATTATCCTCTATAAAATCATTAGATTCTAGATTTAGTATAGACAACCTTCTCATACAAGCAACTCATTTTTGTCTGAACATTTTTGTCATTCTGATAATTATATGATTTATAAGGATGATGAGTTTTTGATATGTGAATAACACAAATCTTACCATCCATAGTAGGAGGGGAGTATTAGTTTAAAGATATTTGTAAAGAGGGGGAAATTTAATAATAAAATCATTTGTGTTTTCCACTAACTATATTGAAAAGATTTCTTTAGCAAGACACGGATCTATAAACAGTGTTGTAGTCATGTTCAAAGGGAATGACTTTTTCTTTTTTTACTAGAGGCACAGTCTTGATTCGACTTTTAGAAACAATTGGACTGTAGGTTCCGATTCTCAAATCTGCGTAATTCTTTATGTTCTATTCCGTAATGACCACTCTTTGGGAAGGGTAACTTTAGACTTCCTAAATTTTAAATTCGTAAAATGCAACCAAAGAAGGTTGAAATTTTTTTCGATGGTATTATAAAAACATTAAAAAAATGAATGAAAATTTTGATGGGATTTACAATTCTTTAAGTAAGAATTTCAACTCATATAATATTAGTGATATTTAATACTCAATTGTCTTCACTTTGCTTTCCCAATATTTCATTAATTCTATTTTGGAGTATCCTTTTCTCCTAAATAGATTCTGCTAAATCGCTATTAACTTTTTCATATTCTTATTATATCATTTGATATTGCTATTCCTATAGGCGACAATATGTACTTTCATGAGAATTGCATACTTCTTCTTTAATTCCTTGTACTTAGTTTCATTGTATGAATCCATCAATTTAACAAATATTAATTTTATTAATTATTATGTTTACTAGTGAAAGTGTGCAAGAACATATACTTTATGATAAAATATATCAATATCTTTGGGTTAAGTCTGAGACGTCGAGTCCACCTTCTGTGTTAATACCAGACACTGTGATTTTGATAAGGTCGATGCCAATATATTGGTATTTTACAGATAAGGAGACAGGGGAGGTGAAAAAAAAGATGAGGAAAAACGTTACGAAAGAAAATATAAAAGAAACCTGGTTGAATTAGGTTGGGAGATCTGGAGTAGTAGGATATCTGCTGCATTTTATGTATAAATAGCATACTTAACATTATCAAGAGAAAATTTAGACTTGAATTATCCACCTGAGAAGCTCAAAATAAGTGGCTAAATTTAGATTGTGTATTTTGACGAAAAAGGGTTCGAAAACTTTATGAATTCAAATTTGGAGCTTCCCTTTGGAATACTCTAACGATACGTTGAGGCAGCAGATGACAAAAATTGTATTCATCTCATTAAAATCAGCATAAATATAGGCATTTTGGAGTAAGTCAGTTACGCTCTTCACCAAGAGAGTGACAAAGAAAAGTTATCTGAACAAATCAATGAATATTTATGAGAGGCTGTGTACATTCGAAGGACCTGAATATTTGAGTGAAGCAAGTAAGATATTAGTATAATCATTAAAACTTAGCTTAAGTGAAGGATTTCTAATCTTAACGAATATCTGAATAGATTGAAAAGATGATTAATCATTTAGATGCAATATCATTTGGAAAATTGAATATAAGTTAAGGAACCTTTTATTTTAAGGTTGACAAATAAGCTAAATGTTGGTTCCTATTTTGTGGAAGTCTAAAATTCGATGACGATAAGCATTTTAAGAATTATCCAAAGGATTTATACACGCAATCATAAATTTAAATACCAAAATCAGTGGATGGCATTATGTCTGTGTATAGTCAAAGACCATTGCAATTGAACAAGGAATCTAAATGCATTAAGTGCGGTAACATTGACAAAGAGAACAATTTCATTGATATTCCATATCATTATATTTTAGATTAAAATGAAGAAAGTCTGCCCGCTGATCAATGGCCAAATGAAATTAAGAAAGAGGCCAAAACAGTAAAAGTGGCAGGGGCTAATGCTGGAACCCAAGCATTGTTAAATACAATAACACAGGTTCCCTTGGTATTTTAGAAGATTCACTAAAAGTTAAATTACACAAACTTCGAATATTTTAAAAATTCTGATGGATTTTTGCATAAAAAATTATAAGTCTGTTTAGATTGCTACATAGCTTTAGGTATATTAATATATTTATAACTATTTAAGTTGCTCATCAAGAGAAGGTGTAAAAGAATTGTGTAATTAACAAAATCAGTTAAAATATTCGAATTCGAAAGTCAACAGGAGGCTTCACAAATGCAAAACAGTTAAAGGCATATTTAAGATAGCAATAGAAAGAATAACAGAAGAAAATAAGTTAGGTTAAAACAACAGAGAGCAATACAAGCAATGGAATATAAAAAATAAGGCCGATTTAACAATATATCAATATGAGATTACAAAGTTTAAGTCCCCAATAAAAATACTCAATCGAAGTTCCTTCTACTGCAGATTACTTATCATTTAAAACGAAATCATCTAATTACGAGAGTAATTTAAAAATAAGAAATTTTTATAACTAGTCTCTTTAAACAAAATTGAATTCTTGAGATTAAATATTTTTTGCTTCTATTTTATTTGTTTTTTTAGTTTAAAAATGAAAATTGATTTTAATAGATTTAATTTTAAATTAAAAATAATTTCTTAGAGTCAAAAATATTAATGATGAACCTTTAAATATTTATTTTAATATTCAAATATATATTATTGTTCATTTTTTAACAGCTCTTGTTTTTTAAACTTTTTGTTAAAATTGGACACTATTATAAGAATCTTCTTATGCTTAAAAGTCTTCATCATCTTCATCAGAATCCATCTAAGACAAAGTGAGTTTATGATCATTTCCATTTTAACTGCCATCCTCACTGTCATCCTTGCCATTCTTGATTCCTTCATTTTCTTCTTGTATTTTTTTCACTTGTAATTTCTTGGAATTAAAGTATTATGATAGGTTATCCAACTCTTCTCTATCTACTGTAGAGAATAAATGAGATGCATTCTTGGTGACAATTTTAATATCAAAGAATTTATTCTGAGTTGTCTGTGTGATCTAATAGATTTTATGTATATAATTACTCTTTGAAATATAATCTCCTTAATATCGTCATGTTTAATGTAGATTACTGGTTTCTAGATGTAAAGCAGGGATTTTTCTAATGGGAATAGGAATCCTGAATGAGGCACGACTGAACATCTCAGACAAAATAAACCATTCTTGCATTTGAAATTCTTAGGTGATACTACTTTGATTCCTGTGATTTCTGAGAGAATATCGCATACTATATCAAACATGGAACCTGAGTATTCTAATCGAATGCCTTTCCATCCAATATTGTCTAATTGCTCTCTTGTGTACTTCATCTCAATTTAGGCTTCCAAGTCCTTCCTAAACTGCATCACAATGTAATTATAAGCAGTTTGACCTTGCTTAATGGGATTTTCAAGACCAACAACTAAGGAAAGATTGACTTCATCTGGCATTGGAAGCAAGAAGAATCTGGTTATACTCTTATAATCGGTAGTGAATTGATAGGTGTTGCCATGAAAGCGAATGTCTTTTTTAAAGAAATCCATTGTATATTTTCCCCTGGGAACTATTAATGGGACTTCGTGAATGGTAAGTATGGAATCGCTGCTGCCTCCAATTTTTGCTTTTTTGACAATGTGATTCTAAACTTGTTATAGGTATGAGATTTCATCTTATTCTTCTTCATTTGATTCCTATTTCTTTTTTTCAGCTTTCTAGTATTTTAATATTATAAACATACTTGTTCTTTCGGAGGAATATAAAATCTGACTTCACATAACATGTCTTCACTAATAAAGAATACTATGATATTTGATACTTTTCTGCACATTCATCAGTACTTAATTGTAGTACGATATCATTCTTTTGAATATTGGAATTTGTAATTCTCTTGAGAGGGAATTTAATGACATTTTGAGTGAGATGAGATAAACTCAAATTCTTATCATCTATATTGACTCTGCCCCAATTAGTTCCTTTAAGTGATTAATCTGCCATGAATATTTATTTATTGAACCTTGTAAGTTTTGGTTTTTGATATAGTGTAAGTATTCTAATATTTGGCAAATAATATTTATAATTTTGAATTCCAAATTATAATTGATATCAAAATCAATAGCTGTTGGATTATTTAATATATCAAGGTATTATAGATATAGAAATTATTGAAGTTTAATTACTACTTAAGAAATGAGTACTAAAATGATTGGATGATGGATGGACACAAAGTATAATGTATTGAATTACAAAAGAAATATAATCTATATAGCTAGTTAGTAATAATCGAGAGGAGAGTCAGAAATTTAAAAAAATTAAGATATCAATGAATATTGATCAAGATTAATCTTCAGTAATTTCATCCACTTCCTTAATACCTAATTCGTTCAGCATCCTATTAACTTATGACCCTCTCTTTTTTGAACCTTATTGTTCCTGTTGAATATTTTGCTTTTGTGTTTACAATTGCCATTCACTTGGAGTAATTTCTTAATTTTAATCCAAAATATTTCCTAATTAGAAGATTAGTTTATTATTTGAATTATAGAGTTCTTCTTTCATCTCCAAGCTGCTTTGAATATTGCATATGTCTCCAAAGGGATCTTGATGGATTGTCTTATCTATGGGGTTATTTCAAATTACAGATACTTGATGAACCACAAAACTGAAGGCCGCAACTTTTATCAAGTATTTCTTGTCTGGATCCCAATTTACTCATAAATGCATTGCTACTTCCAACTGAGTTCATTAATTGGATTTAACCACATTTTACAGTGTGTCTTTGGATGATGTGAATATTCCCGAAGTCTTGGACTAAATCATTAATATTAATATTTTCATTCTCATTAACGCTATTTTGTAACTTTTTGATTACATTCCCCCATTGCTCATTCATTTTTAAACTATTCTACAATGATTTACACCTTTCACAATTATCTCGTTCTATATTATCTTTACTCAACAAAGCCATGACATCACGAATGGTTCCAATTTCAAAGAAAGGATGTCGAATAGCTTCCTCTGCTGTTATCCTACCTTCTGATTTTGGATTAAGCATTGACATTATTAAATTAGATAATGGCAACTCAAGTTAAGTTAAAGATTCTTTGAATGTCCATTTATCTGGACTGCCTAATAAATTAATAAAATCTGATAATTCATTGGAATGTAAAGGTAATTTTTGAAAAGTACATTAATATATGATGACTCCTATTGCCCAAATGTCAACTTCTTTTGAGTAACTACTACTATGAAATATTTCAGGAGCACAGTAAAAAATGTTGCCTGTTTTTGTCAGCATATCAATTTCTTGTCCTTTGGATACAAATCGACGGGAAACTCCAAAATCCACCAGTTTCACATGTGGTGGATTGCTATTCTCCTCCAAATTGACAAGTATATTGTCAGGTTTAAGATCTCTATGACAAATGCCTTTGGAGTGAGAATGCTAGACTGCAAGCAACAATTATTTTATAATCACTTTTAACTCCTCTGATGTCAATACACGCTTCTTGATGACAGTCTCCAAACTGGGAAAATTGCAGTACTCCATAACTAAAAAGGAGGTTTCGCTTTTCTCATTGATGTACAATTCAATATCCTGAGCAATGTTTGAATGCTTTAGACACCTAGTATTGTTAAATGTCCTCCTCACATTGTTTTAAATTTCCTGATCTCCAGAACGCACTATTTTCACAGCGTAGATCTCGTCTGTTCCTTTTTTCCTGGCTGTCTTTACTACTGCATGAGCACCTTAGCCTACACTCATGATAACTTGAATCTCATACCTATGGTCTACAGACATTCATAATGATCTTCAAATCTTTTGGTTTCAATAGTGTCAAATGTATTCGAATTAGATTAATCATCACTAAATTGGATTTATGTTTTTAGTCGATTCGCCATTAAAATAATTAACTGAATGCTTCGATAAGTATGTGGCAGTGCCATAACCGTAGATCCCATTAAAAAAAGCAAGTCCTCTTGTTCCACACCCAATAAAGAATTCCAAATTGATCAAATCATTCACAAATATATTGGCATGGACAGAACTGCTGACACATTCACCTCTTCCATCACCACCATGTTCCATAACACTCTTCCCGAAGAAAAACAGCTCCTCGTCTCTCCTTACAAAAAGTTGACCGAAAAGGATTGCGAAAAATATTTCACAACCTTTCAAAGACTTTCCGATCGAAAATCTGACAATTTAGAGAGTCCTCATCAAGATGAAGAATTTCATCATCTCAAAACATCCAGCGAATATGGTTCTTCCCATAATTCATTACATGAACTCGCACAAAATCTAGAACAGGTTTTTGATTCCCCAGAAGGGACCAACAATGCACATACAGACAAAAGTCCTGAATTTTATAATCCAGAAACCAAACTCAAATCTCTACCAAAAGAACTTCCTATCATCGAAGAAAACGAAGAAATCCTCAACACACATCAAAGATTAAATGGACTCATCACCTAAATAGATTAGAAAATTGGCCTTCACCAAGTCAATTAACAAGTTATTGATAAAATAAAAGAAAAATACTTACCCAGAAAAGAAGAACTCTTGGAATTCCAAGATTTCCCTGAATTCAACCCATCTGATTGGCCCAAAGACGAAGACTTAGACAATCTTAAAAATGAATAACCTAAACAACAATCCCCCAAATAAATTGTTGTTAAGGAATTCAGAGTCTAAGCTGTTAGAAATATCACCTTCAATTCTAATGAATTTAACGATTTCATTTAGGAGTAGTTTCAAACAGAAGAATAAGAAAAAAAAGATTATTCTACGGAATAATAAATAAAAAATGATAGTCATGCAGACTAACAAATAACAAAAGATAATCAAAATGTATTTCAACAGAGAAAGAGTTAAATTCTTATTTCAAAAAACTCAAAATTCAAATTACCTGAATTAAATGATCATCAAATAAGACTAGCATCAAAAGTAATAATAATTGTATTGATATTGATACTGTTATCCCAATTATTCACTTTAATATTATGACAATGTATATATAAATAAAGTTTCATCTTTCAAGCCTCAGGTATATGCATTAATTTAAATTCAATAATTTATTATTATTCATGTTGAAATTCCTTTTTTCATATTTATTCATTAAAAATACTGTTTAAGATAATTACTTACAAACTAGATTTATATAACCAATACTCCTTTAAAAATCCATTATTATAAAATTAAGTGATCTTCTATTTTCAAATAATACTAAATTATCTAATTGATAGATTATATTATTTCATTAAAAAAATAAAAATTATTTATGATATAAATACTGATACACCAAAAAATTAGGATTGACTTGATTTCTCAAACTGCACATATAGAAGCTTAAAAAAATGAGGTTTTAATCTTACAACAATTTCGATAATTAATTTAAAAACGACTTAAATTTATTTTCTCCAATTCTTAGATTCAATATATGCAAAAAGTGGCATAACCTTGCATGGAAAAAGAATTTAATATAGACAAAGAGGAGAGTGATAATATAGAATCATACATAATTAGATTAATAATTCTTTATAATTGATAAGATAGGAATAATTTATTCCAGAATAATATTGGATGAACTCGAAAATTATTAAATCTTTTTTAGGAGAGCCTAATTGTAAATTATCCCATAGTCTCAATCCTCTCAAGCTAATAAAGCATGTGTACAATGAGAATTTTTCACTTTTTATAGAAAATAAAATGCTTTGAAAGATTTTAGCATTCCTCAAAATCCATAAAATGAAATGGAGATCATAGTCACTAATACTTACGTGTTGATAACTATTTAATATTATGTTTTTTATATCATTATTCCTTTATTTTTTTCTATGCTATCTCTGTTCTGTCAAATGATTCATAATAATCATGTATTAAGCTGAATATTCTTAAATTTGCTAAAGTGACAAAAAATGCACCAGCGTAAAGGTAAAGATTTCTTTCATCTCTATATAAATCCTCTTTATCTTCAATGTACTCCAATGTGGTTTTATCCAAATGCGAGTCAATATGTTCAAGTTGCTTTTTGACTTGATCAAAATTATAAACCCATAAAAGGCAAATTCCAAAGCTAATTATGCCATATGTAAATTTCAAATAACCATAGAATGGCTATTATCTTAACACTTTTGACAATGCCTGGTATAAATGCGATTAATTACTTTTTATGCTGGATTGAAAACCTTGAATAGGAATCCAAATGCTGTCAATCCATAAATTATGGACACGGCAATAAAGTATGAATATATGAATTTATTTATAAACATTATATTAATGAATACAATAATATCAAATAATTAGACTAATACAATAAGCATTCTTCTGTGATTAAAGTTGTTCGTACTCTGATAACTTTACACAGCAAGAATTTAAATGAAAATTATCATATTTGATTCATAACTCTCTAGAAAATAGGTCTTAGTGCACCCAGTAAAGCAGGATGGTGCGAGAGTGATAGAATGAATAACTTATTAATATAATAAATAATGTTTGAGAATCTAGGAACCTCGAAACATTAACTTAATAATCGAAGTTGCCATCATCCCAATTACACAATAAATTAATTTAGGTCTCATGACTATCCTAATCTCTGCAATGCAATACAGAATTCTTGATAGTCTAAAACCATAAATAATAAAATTAATATAAAATAATACATGATTTTTTCAGACTTATAAAGTGTTAATAAGTTCATAATTATATATGAAAGAGAATATAAAAAAGCACATCTAAAACAGTATTTCAATAATTGGTACTTATTCTTAAGTGCATATGTTAATGACAAAGAAAATAAAATGTGTATACTAATATTTTGGATTATTAATTAATGAATGCAAATTGTAGCCCTTGTTCAAATTGTAACTAATTAATTGAAGAGACTAAATTGGTTCTTCATGAAACCTATTGCATACGATTCAATATTAAATGCGATAGATGTGGGTAATATTATGACAAAAATGATCCTGAATCTCATGAAGAAGATTACCATAAAAAAGAAAAATGCTAGTATTGTTACGTAGATTTTGATGGTTATCATATTGTTTTGATTTCCTAGATTTATCTAAACATAAATGCCAAAAAACACCTCAATTATGTTTGTATTGTGAACTCAGTTATCCATTGGATTAGATTTATCAACACGAGAATCAGTGTGGAAGCAGAACTGAAAAATGCCAGATGTGTTAGAATTACGTTATGAAGAGGGATTTGAATGCCCATAATCAGAAATGCAGTTAAGAGACACAACTAAGAGAGAAACAAATTTAAAGGCCGTCGTCTATTTAAGAAAAACGATAAATTCCAAATGAGGAGATTAATAAGGTGTATCAACAACAAAAGAGTTAATAGAAATAATCAAATATCGATGCATTATCATAATAGGTTAAAACAAAAAAATAAGTTCCTTAACAATAGTAATAATAATAAGTAGGCAAAATACAATCGAAAGAGATAAGTTTTGGGTCAATTCAAAAATAAACATCTTTACAGCATTAAGTATCTCAGGATAATAAACAAAAAGAGTAAATTGAATTTGATAAATACTTTAAGTATTAACCAATTAGACCTCCGTCTTCAAATTCCTTATTAAAATAAAGACCAAGTCTTAATAATAACAAACCATCTATATCTTAAAATAGAATAAGACAACAGAGTAATTAAAAGCAAGTGAATCCAAAAGGAGAAGTGAATAATCTTTTAGCAAGCAAGTCCAAGAATTCAAATTTGCCTCCGATTGGAAGATAAATATAGAATCCAAAAAGAAATCCCGAAGCTAAAAATAGCAATCAAGATGTGAGAACAAAAAGTCTTTAATCAAGGTAACAAGTTAAAAGGAGTGTCTAAAACTGTGCAGAGAAAAAGGAGTAAATTGAAATCGAAGGGTTGAGGTTTTCAGAGGAAGAGTTAATGCAATAAAAAATGATCTTGGATCAACTGAAGTAATAGAAAAGGGATTCCAATTTTAAAGAATAACCTCTTGTCAATAGATAAAATTAAAATTCTAAGGCAAAGGCATCTATAGACCATTCAGAGTTTGGAGACTAAGGGGATTTTGATTAGTTTATGAGTCCAGAGGAACGGGCTATGCAATAATTCATATTGGAGAACTATTAATTGAATTCGAAAAAATAATGAATAACATATTATCATAGAATCATATTTAATTTAACAAAGGCAGCGAGAATAAGTTGAGCGGAGATCATCATGAGCTCAGAGCTTATTGCAAGAATCCTACTCATCAAAATATATTACAATTCTGGTGTAAGGGGTGCTCCAAAGCAATGTGTTAGAAATGTGTTGTTGAGCACAGCACCAAGCAATTTAGAAAAATACATCAATTGGTAGAGTTGAGTACGTTGAGAAGTGAAGTTCAAAAGGAGGCTACTGATTTAAGTTAAGAATTAGATTTATTAATGTAAACATTGTAACCAGAGTATAATTTAGTTGAATAGTAAAGAATAGGCTTATAGTTATTATAAAGAAGTCAAACAATTTTGCAATAGGCTGTAGCTAATTTCTTTGATGAACTCAAACATACATTCATTTCTTTAACATCTAATCATTCAAATTTAACCTAGAAGAAAGTATTATAGGAGGAATTAGAGAAAATTATGTTTGAATTAAATGAATACATATCCACGAATGACTTTTAAATATCAGAATTCTTCGAAAGGGATTTCAGAGCATCAATCAAGAAAATGAGAGAAAATGTTACTCAATTCATAGAGAAAACTAAAATTGAGTACAAGAAACCAAATCTAAAAATAAATGATAAATTCACCTAAGACATTCCACAATTGCTTTCAAATTATATTAGTATAACTTTCGAGAAGAACCACATGGATAAGACAGAGATTAGAGCACCAAAGCCAAGACAAACCTTGCATTTCACAATGGAAAGGAATAATAGTCAGAGACTAGAAAGAAAGATGACATTGATAAATCCCTAAAACTTGGCTTAGTCTCAAATCTTGAATCATACTTATCTCTAAGCAATTACAGAGTAGAACCTGGAAGATCAGTTGATTTAATAGTTTGACTAAAATGAAGAAATCTAAAAGATTGTAATTCTTGAGCAATCAAGAGTGAGATACTTACATTCATTAATTGATGCTTAGACACTTTTTATACATGATATTCAATTAAAAGAGAACTAATTGATTTCACTTCCTGAAAGTGCAAAAATACCGGAGAATGCCTAAACACTTATAACAAGTGATTTAATATTGTACATTTGTGGTGGGATCCATAATTCAGTACTTAGTTAAAAATTCTATTAATTTGACAATGTTCATGGATTATTGCAACTACCCAACTTATTAGAACCTGTAAATCATCACAGTTTAATATATGTGAAGGGATTCATTTATGTGATTGGGGGTAAGACTCTAGATGGTGTAACCGCTAAATGTTGGAGGTTTATTGTGAATACTTAATTATGGGAAGAGTTTGCTGCTTTGAATGAACCTCGATCTCATCATTCCTCATGTGTTTTTGAAAATGAGGATCAAGTATTTATTTACACATTTTTTGGATAAGGATAAGGAGGAATTCTGTTGGATTCAATAGAAAAGTATAGTAATTTGGAAAGGAGATGGCAAAGCATTTTAGTTAAAAATATGATACCTGGCTTTGCTACAATACGAAGTTGTTGTATCTAATTGGATGAATAGAAGATCTTAATTTATGGAGGGTATTACAAACATCTGAAAAATGCAAATAAAATGATTACATTCAATACTTAAACGGCAACAATAGATAATTTAAATTAATTGAATCTACCTATTGGATAGTTACAAGGACAACCAATCACAATAAACAATTCAATTTTCTCTCTTCATAATTGTCCAGATCAGATAGTTCCAAAATATTCAGAGTTTGGAGATGTACTCTACATTTTAGAAATAAACAACAATTCATGTCACATCCAGGATGTAATAAATTGTAGATAATTAACATTAAAAAAAAATTGAAGTTTTTTCATAATATTGGCATACTATCATTCCAATCTAATTCTAATTCTCCATATTTCGTTTTAAGTAAACACTCGATCAAGGGTGTCACTTTATCACTTGAATCAAATTGAACTCCCTCTATTTGAATCTTCTTTTTCTATTTTCCTAACTAAGCACCCAATCTTCTTATTGTGATGATGATGAGATCATCGGGGTTATTCAATCCATCATAGAAAACGAGATCAAACTCTTTTAAATTGTTTTCTACAATATATATATTACTCCATACTTAAATAAGGCTTGTCTTAAATTACATCATTATTGCAACCAAAAATGACTGAATAATGATATTCTTTGCAAATCACCCAAATGGGAAGTAAGGGCTCTTTCAGATTCTTACCCACTTCAAGATATTAAAAGTGTTCAAAGATAGTCAAGAATCCAATTTCGCTTCTTTCCTCAATTCCCTTTATTTTCATGTCATCTATTTATTTGCATCTATAAATTAAATCATAATTATTACCCATCAAAACAATTACTAATAGCCTATCCAGTCAACATCAGATTAACAGCTTCTTGAGTACAATGACCATGATTACCAATCAAAGGATTTACGGCTGAATCCATTTCCTACATAATTTATTCTACACCTTTTGTTAAAATAAGGGAATAGAAGAACAAAGTGACTCCATTTTGACCAAAAAACAGAGATGCATGTTCCAACAATACTTCATACAAATAACTAAGAGATTTGATTTAATATTCTAATTGATCACAACTTTCAGTTCCTATTGCTTGACTCATGGAGGAATCCCTTGCTGGGATAGCTATTATAAGTCTCTCTTTATTAGCTTTATAAAATATATCAGATAAAGCAGCAAGTAAACAATTTTATTTAATAGAAGACTTGGAATAGCTGGATTAAGAAAATAGAAAATGTTTAAGATAATAGGCTTAGACTGAGGCTAAAACACCACATGGGCCACCTTCTAACTAATGTAATCCGAAGAAAGTAGGTTCATCTTTAAATATAAATGGCTATGACCAACTTTTTGGTAGTCCAGTCATGGTGCCTTAGAACAGTAGTTTCTTAATAGGTTGTGTAATTGATTTTTGTTGAGGTTTTCTTTTCCCTTAATTAAATCCTATTGTTTTCTCATAATTAAGATTTGAAAATGGAAGTTGCACATTATGTTGTTTAATATTGCACTTCTAATACTCGACTTTAATGTTCAGAGATGGATCCTCTTAATTATTATCCTGTAAATCTCTGAGCATTACTTGATCAGCTTCTTTCTTTTCTGATTATTTTTTCATATTGATCAATCTGGGCGGTTGAGATATTAGTAACGAAGGGATTTCTTTGTTTTCTTATTTAGATTGATCATCCACTTTGTCATCTTAACCATCAAACAATCTGACTTGCTTTGTTGACGGTTTTCTTGGTGCTTCGAATGCTCCTTTATTTGATGAGAATGTCTCATCCTTCTTGTCCTCTTTCTATTCAATGACAACTTCCTCTTCTTTTGATAAATCCAAGTTTTTGGGTTTGTATTCTGATTAGGGTCTTTTCTTCATTTTATTCATGCGAGATGCACCAACACTAGGATCATATGGGACATCTTAAGGTATATCCTCAATCCTCTCAGCTTTTGATGCTATTGTTTAAGCTTCCAAATATGCTTTCTTAGTGAGAAGATGAGAAACCAGGATTTCTATTAAACTCTTTAGAGGTTTCAATGATTCGTTGTTTCGTTTTACTATTATTGAAAGTCCAAGCTACAAAATAACATCCATCCTAGTTATGGTAGTCTTGTCTTTGTACTCTTGGTCAAAGGTGTTTAAGGTCTCAGTGAGTCCTGACTTGATGAGGAATTCTCGAATAAGTGCTTTAACAACAATTTAATGCATTAATATTAATGTCGTTCATAAATGATTATTGTAAATAGATAATAAGACCTCCCAGAAGAACTTACTCAACCCAACTTCTAGGTATTGATTTCACTTCTAACAGGCCCCAAAATGCGTTTCATAAAAAATGTTCCAATAATCAGAGAAGATTTTGAATTTACCTCAAGATAACTAAAACTTCAAGCCAGTTACTTTGTATAGGAATCTGTTCATCATCGTTGTTTGATATATCTCCACTGCAATGCTAGTTGTAGATTAGAGGGATTGCAATATGTGGATAGATTGTTAGCTGCTGGAGTCAATCTATGCATTTTTGATTTTGCTGGGTGTGGTTTGTCAGATGGAAAATACATTACCATGGGAACCTATGAAAGTGTAGATGTTAAAGAACTCATGAACTACATAGAGTGTCGGTTTGGTAAAGTGGACGAGTTTATTTTATGGGGGAGAAGCATGGGAGCTGTCACAGCACTCATGTTGTCCCAAGATCCCAGAATTACCACCTACATTGCTGATAGTGCATTCACTTAATTAAGAACTGTTATTGAGGAGTTGGGTTAACAAAAATTTGGATGCTTCTCATTTATGATCAACGGTTTTATGCCATTTCTTAGAAGCAAGATAATCAATGAGGCTTAATTTGACATTGATCAAGTCTCTCCACTTAACTGTATTGGCATCTAGAGTAATAAAAAACGATTCTACTTCCTTGCTGGGAAAACTGATCAACTGGTTCATCCAAGACATTCACAAATACTCTACGAAAACTGTAAATCCTATAAGAGAATTGAGTTATGTGATGGAAATCACAATACAACCAGACAAATTGAAACACTAGACAAAATCTCCAATTTTATCAACCTATTACAATTAGACTCACCATTAAATGTCGATTATGCTAAAAAGTGCTCAAAGTATTTTTAGGAAGCCCAACAATCCCTAAACAGCTATAGAATGTAATAATAAGAGTAAGAAGACAATCTAAAAGAATATGTGAAATAATTAGAAAGAAAAAGTGTATTAAAATCATATTAATAATAATCAAGGGACCTTTCAGATTTAGAAAAATATTTAGAATGATCCTTTCAGTTCTTAAATTTCTATATCATTTAATAAATTAAATTCTTAAGAAGTTTTTGGAATTATTGTCTAATTCTATTATTGTAAATTATCATCCAAATTATCTTAATTCTAAACTGTAGCAAAAACAATGTCCTTTACTTTTCCGAGCATTCTTCATACAATTCAATAATTAGAAGCTTGCAAATCAATCAAAAATTTGAATTAAAATTTTGATTTTTCTTTTCTTGCTCACTCATATATTATTCCCAGTCTGCTTTTATAATTATTAATGCGTATTTAGTCTGTATTCCAATATTTTCTAAGGATGACAATGATATTTTGGCTATTTATTAAATTATATTAAATAAATGGGAAATGGATAATGTTGTAAACGCGTAGAGAGAATAGAAACATTAGAAGTTGATACTACTCCTCCTTAACAATCAAAATTAGGCTCACTATTTGATGCTCCACAATAAATGATTTCTCTATCGGATTCTGATGAAGACTATTAACCATAAAAATAACCATAGTTTGGAGTGTTTAAAGAAAACTAAAAAAGTTCTCAGCTATCAACAGGATAATAATTTTCTTTCCAAACTCTTCCTTCTGAATAATAATTCTCTAATTTTGTTACCTTTTAGGCACTACCTTCTCAGTAAGGAATCAAAAATAATGTTTTTTCCAAATTCTAAAAAGAAATGAATGATATTGCTAAAAATGTTCCACCGCACTAAAAGAACTATAAACAAAAATGACAAGACCTGATAAATGAATTTTTTAAACTTAAATATCATTATTTTAACTAAATAATCTTAAGTACTAATTTCAAAAGAAATACACCCTTCCTAATTTACTAGTCAGTATATTTTGACCGCTGTTTACTAGCAATAATATATTTCTTGATTCTTGAAAAAACATATTCAGATTTTATGATTTTATAACTATGTTGAATATAATACTATTAAAAAGAATTTATTTGAAATTGCAAAACTGTAAATTAGCTTTTCCAATTACATCAAATATTGCGGAAAAGGCGACAAAAACCATTTATTCTTTCGGTCAAGTGCTTAATTTATTGGTTTCTTAAGAATGGAGTTATATAGCGAATAGATTGATAGAAAGAATTTGAAATGATATTTATTGACAAAATGATTATATTAGTACTAATTCATAATTATGAAAGTTCATATTAAATGTACAAATTAAATGAAAAATATAATTATTTATTATCCTATTGTCTATTAAATTAGATGAGAGAGATAAATGAATTCTAAATTTCAAAAACTTAGCTTTTGTAAAACGAAAATCGTTTTTATTATGAAATTTTTTTTATCTTAATATCCTTATCCATTAATTTCTATTATTTAATCACATTAAGCATGGAAATTAATTTTTTTAATTCAAGAATGAGATTAATGAATTTATCTTCAGTGCAAGATCTTCTCCTATAAGTCTATAAAAATAAGATCATGGTCAATTTTAAATCCATTTAATATCAACTTCATTTGTTTTAATTTTTAGAGTTCTACCTTGTAATTTTGATATTTTAAGTCTATTTAGTTGAAGCCATCTTATCATTACTAAGTGTATGAATATTCTCCCTAAATTTTTAACATTATTTACTTTTTTCCCAATTATAAATTTCCGATTTTGTCTTATTCTTAAGAATAGATTGATAATTTATTCTATGCTTAGGTACGAGTTACTTTAGAAAGGTTATAATTTGAAATTATGTAGTAATTTAAATTTTTAGAATAACATAAGTAGAAAAGATAAATTTTTGATAATATTTTGCTTAATATTATTTATTTAGAATTTAGATAAACGAATAACCTTGGATAATAAGAAAATACCATTTTATATTATTTTTTTTGTTAAATTTATAGAGCTTCCAGCTAACCGATGAATATTTAACTCTCCATTTGATTTAAAAAGCAAATTTCTCAAAAAGGAAAGAATGAAATATAAATACATTATAATATCTTCTAAATATAATAACTAGATGTTTTTTATGGTTATAAACATATTATTTCATGTAATTTGATATGATTGATTAGTATTCATATTTTATCATTGTTGCACTATTAATTAAATATATATTAATAAATGAAATTTGTGAATATTATTAGAAACCTTCATTATAATGCAGCTTGGAGATGTACATTTTTGAGAATTCATCCTCTAAGTTAAATTCCTGGAATGCAGGGTTTATAAGAGTTTAGTGATTCTGAAGATTGGTCAGAATAGGAAAATCCCTCAGATTTAGAGAATGTAGAGGAATTCGATTCTAGCGGTGACGAGAAAGATTAAAATGTTGGAGATAGAAAATGATTTCAGTATTATATATGTGATCATCATATTTGCTATCTTTAATGTTTTAGAATTTAATCCTAACATATAGTAATATTTTATAATCAAAAGAGAACTATATATAATTATTTGAATATAGAAATACAGCGTAAGGATATTTAGATAAGAATATAAATATAATGAATTAATAATCGTCACATTATTAGACATGCTTAAACATTGTTACTAGAAGGTCTCTGGGAATCATTTAATTTTTCATCCATAGATTCGTAAAGTCTTTCAGATTGAGCAGGGGCTCCCAGTTAAGGAACTGGCATAGTATTTGGTCTAATAGTTTGTTGTTAAATGCCGCTCATTGGTTTTTAGGAGGAGCCCATTAATTGTTAAGCCACATATTAGTCTTTGATTCTTTAGGATGAGGCTACAGAATTAGCTTTACTATGTTGCTTAAATTATTGTTCTGGTAATGCAGATCCCTGAAACCCTGGATTCATGAATTGTTATTGAGGAGATTATTGAATTTAATTAGTTTATTAATAAAATTCTCCAGAGAAATTAGTTTAACTGAGATCTTATTATTCTTATCCATAATTTTACATTTTGAAGGCGTTACCCATAGTTTAATGAAAATCGATGACTTATAATTTTCCAGAAGCAACACTTGATTTGGGTTCACTTTTGAGAGTGGCTTCCTATGATCTGTCTTCTGCATCTCTTTGTTGCAATCGTTCTAATAATTCCTTAGGATCATTATAAAGTGAGTATTGAATAGTTCCTTGGTTATACATTGGTTTTTGAACCTTAAAGGAAATGCTGCTGGGCTATTAAATGATTTGAGTTGGCAACCAATATTGCTGTATATTGGGCATACCTCCTCCAAATCTGCGTTCCAGCATATCAGGATGAAAGCCATGAGCGAGAGGAGCAAAGGATTTGGATTCCCAAATTTCAATTTTTTTGAAGGTTCTACTATCTAACATTTAATGATAATTATCCCAATTCATAAGCAATTCTTTAGATGGATTAAATAGATAGAGACGATCTAAGATCTGTGGAAAGTTTTAACTCATCATCCAAATAATGACTTGAAATGTTTTTTAAGGGAAATTGTAAAGACTCATTTAATCCGTTTCAACAATAACAACAATATTTTCAACTTTACCTGGATAGAACATATAATCCTCGCAGATTACAAATAGGATGGAAAGAGCTTGAATAAAGGCATCTGAATCGAACAGATATAGATCCATCATGTGTAAATTGATAACTATAATTGGACGATATTGATAGTCTTTGCCACCTATATAAACTAACCCTTCTCTCAAACAGAGGAGCACTTTCTCTGGTATGTTAGATAAGCGACTGGTGTTCAACCAATGAATATGTCGTTTATATAGCTAATTGTAAGTGAATTTAAAATACTTCTAGACAATTAGTCATATTGAAATATCCTGCATAAAGGAATCTTAATAGGACATCGTCAGAACTCACACTTATATTTGCACCTCTAATGATATCTTTGAACTGTTGAATTTATTTCTTCTCGAAATGATCATATTCGACTGATTGAAAGATTCTTCTTGTGGCTGTCCTTTCAATTCCTTCTTTCATATAACCATCTTCATGGTGTATCTCTTCAACTGTTCTCGGTTTGAGTTTCAAGTAATCAAATTGACTCCCAAACATATTAATAAATAAAATGAATTTGATCAAGAAAAAATTGCAGACCCTTCCTAAGGATTACAGAGCCAAAATCATGCTTAGACTCTATGCAGGTGTTGCTAAGCCAAGTCCCAAGATGGGTCAATCTTTGGGTCCTTTGGGAATCAATATGATGCAATTTTGCAAGGAATTCAATGCTGCAAGTTAAGCCTTCAGACCAGATGTTCCCTTGAGAGTTTAGGTTATTGCCTTTCCAGATAGAACATTCAAATTCCTGATCAAGCCACCTGAAACTACCTGGTTTCTGAGGAAGGCCACTGGTATGATTGAATCTAATAATCCTACTCTTAGGCACTGATAAATTCACCAATTTCCCTGGTTATATATGGTACGATACGATCTCTTTGTAACAAGTTTATGAAATAGGTATTATATATCATGATTATGTATTCAATTAGCCAAAGTGAAACAAGAAATGGATCCCCACTTGAAGCATGTCTCACTCCCTGCCATCTGTAGGATGATCATAGGATAGCTGGCATCTTTGGGATGCAATTTGTCCACACAGTATTTCAAGCCAGAAACCGTTGTTAGACCAGAAATAAAGAGTTGATTTATTATTAAAATATGAATTACGAGACCCCTCATGCTCAAAAGATGTTTACACTGTTTTAATCTCCTGCCCAAGTAGATCTCTTTTAATACCTTTTGCTAGATGCAGAGTCCATATTAGCAGTTGTTTCTGTTGCAGAATCGTGTTCCCGTTGATAGTCAGCCTCAACAAGCGATCCAAAAGATCAAGAAGTAACTTTCTATTCCAAAACCACCTACACAAGTCAAAAATAAAATTCCTCAAAAATTGGATTAGCCAGGTTCACAAAAGGCGGTTGTCAACACCTAAACTCCCATTCAAACTTATCATAACATGATTGATCTTATCAGACAAAATCAGGATTTGAAAAATGAGTTGATTGAAATAGAGAAGGACATCCAAAATTATAAAGTATTCTTTTGATATTGATTTAGAGTTTGATAGATATACGATCCAAAAAGAAATGATTTTATTTTTATATAATATATGGGTAATTAATAAAAGCAAAAATCTATTCTAGAACTTTGGAATGAACATTGTTTGAATAAGAGCAAACAACTCAAGAATCAAAGTCTCAAGGAATATAAACCTGAAATTATACGCAAAAACGCAATTGAAGTCTTAGATTAAGCAGTTCATCAAGATCATCTGCAATCATACAAGGAAGACCTCAAGAAATTCTTACTCAATATGGATCCTTAGAAGTACGCCCAATAGTTAGCTATTTCTGTCTATCTTAATCACAGTAAGGAATCCTCTCTCTATAAAAAGCTCAAACTGCACAATTCTTGATTCCTTAGGTAAACAATCTCAAAGAGGAGTTGATCTATAAGCAGATTGCAGATCACCATCTCATCAAAGACTTAATGAATATATGGAGTGAAATCTTCAGTAACAAATACTCGATATTTTAAAATCAAGAAGATAAGGAATTTTTGATCAAATTAATTCACTCCAAAGATTTCGTTTATTCCTCTCTGTGTAATGATATTAAATACTTCATTGAGTATTTGGAGTAGATGCTCAGATTGATCTACGAGGTCTAAAACAAAGAAAAGTTTAAGCAATTGCTCATCAAAATGATCTTTTAGAATCAAAACATTAAGAAGATCATAGTAGACACATTCGAAATTTATAGTTTAGACAAGACATAGATATTCAAGCGGAAACTCTTTAATTATAAACACATTTCATTGGCTGAATTAAGAGTGCCTGAACAATACTATTCGGATTATCCCAATACGATAAATCAATTATAGGAAATATTAATAATTGAGAATCCTTGTGATAAATTTGATTTGTTCTCCAAATTGGAGTAATCCATGATAAAGGACATCAAGAAAGAAGGAATCCAAAATATTCTACTTGAACTAGATAAGTATTATTATGGTTTAAAATAGTTAAATAGGAATATTGACTTTCTGCATTTTCAAGATTTAATCTGACAAATGGGTGTTTTAGTTAAACTTCATAGAGAAGTTCTTGGGTGCAGAAATGACATACAATTAAGGCAGAGATTCAGCCTAATTTTCAAATGTTCTAAGTGCAATTGAATATATAATGAGTGATAAATTTAATGTTTCATGATTCTTCATCAGATATGTTTTCCTTATTTATAACTTATTCTGTAATCTAATTTTTTGTGCCTCCTTTTAGACATTTGTGAATTTTCTTATTTTATCGAAAAGATGAGTTCACTTCTGAAGTGTCAAGATATGCACTCTTCTCCAATTTTTACAATTCCTTTAATTAATCATATTTAACGAATAGCTTTTGATTTTCTACACTAAGTCTATGAATTTCTTCCAATAATTTCTACACGAAATAATTATAAAATAGTACCTGCATTTTTAGATTCTTTTCATCACAAATCTTTTTCAATTTTTGACATTCCCTATAATATTTCTATTTCTCATTAATCACCTAATGCACTCCTGATAGCATTTTTTCAATGTTATTATTCAACTCCTTGCATTTTTCATTGTAAATTTTATTATCTGAAACACATAATAAAATGTTATTTACTTTTATTTAAAGTATATTCTAACTTTTAGCATCTAGCCTTTTCGGCATCCAATAATTACTTAGTGCTTTCTAATGTTTCCAACAACTATGACTAAGTGCTAGAATCTGTTTGCAATTCTAGATTCTACTTTTTCAATTAAGCCACTTGTCTATGTAATTCAGCCAATTGATCATCTATTATTCTTATTACTAAATTTACTGTGAATGTTGAATTCCTTCTTGTCCTCTGTCAAGTATGTCATTATCTATTCATTCAAGATGTCCTTATGATGCTTCTTATACAAATAGGTGATTTATTTTAATTTAGAAGTGACCTTCTCTTTGGCATAATTCTCAATTAAAACTAATATTTGTTCGTCATCTATATAAGAGTCATCTCCCATCCATCCCAATTTTTAAGATAAGAGTCTGTACAAATGAGTTTATTTTATTTTAAATTCACTTTCCTGTTTAGCAAACTGAGTTTCAAAATCTTGCATCTCTAAAATAATAGATTAGGATAATATTAAAACTTTCTTGCATTTCGTCCTCCTTTAATCTAATCTTATTCAGGAATTCCAATTCTCTTTGTTCGAATGTGAACTCCTACTACTTATAAATTTCGATTTCTTATTCATATTTAGTAATTATTTATTGCATATTGAATAATTGTTCACTATTATTTGGTTATTCAAGGAGAATATCTTCTTAGATCTCCTTAATCATCTCCTTGTCTTCATCGCTAATGAACATCCCCTTCTTATATTACGACAATTGTTCCTGCAATAACAAGATCTCCTTCTCTTTCTCCTGAACAATAATCTTGAGCTCTTCGATGGTGTGTTCCTTATTGATTTTCGGTTTGTTCTTAATGGCTTTAGCACGAACCCCAAATCTCAAAGTAGACAGAGTCTCCTATAAATTGAATTGAGCAGGAGAACAAGTGATAATGAGTGTGGTTCTGCTGTTGCCACCAAAAGAACATTGCAGAATCCTGGTTAATTTAGAATCTCTATAAGGTACATGTTGACTGCCGTCGGTCAATGCGTTGATCACTTGACCCAAGGCAGATAATGATTTATTGATGCCTTTGGCTTCATCTAAGATTTTGCCTTCAGCTCCTGTTTTAGATACCTTCTCACTTCCCGCCAAATCAACCAAAAATAGTTTACCAACTTTTGCCGACTGATCTCTTTAATCAATTGATTAAACTGACATTAAAAATATCATATGGGAACGAGAAGATTATTCGTTCATATTAGTACTGGCAATCATCCTGTTGGAATTGCACATCTTCAGAATTTCGTAGATTTCAGATTAATCAGCAATGGAGGTCTCAGTTACTCCATCGATATATGTAGAATGATTCTTGTCCTCCCTTATTTTTAAATCACTCTTCTTGATGTTCTACAAATCTCTCACTTTTTCCATATACAATTCAGCAACTGAAATTTTGATTCGGTACTCAATATAGTCAGGACTTGCCTCAATAAAATCAAACACTGTATTAACCATTCTTTTGATGATTCCCTGTTCCTCACCAATTGAGCCTTCCATTGTGTGTGTCTTCCCAGATCCCGTTTACCCATAAGCCACTACAGTGCCGTTGAATCCCTCCAACACACCCTTGATTACGGGTTCTGCAGCAACCTTAAATACTTCAAGTTATTTTCCAGGGTGAAAGATATGATCGAAGTTGAATTATTGATTTTCAATCAGAACACTCTTGTCGTCAGCGAAATAAATCTAGCTTTCAAGTTACCCAGGAATGGATGGTCTGAAACGACAAATGACTTAAATATTGGTTGTCATATAAATTCAAAATAATTATAATTAGGGATTGTTAATTTCATTACCGATCTGTCTTGAATATTGCTATAATCTTCTCGACGAATGCAACCAGCCACTCCACTATTTTATTTTCCTCACTAACCCATTTCTCATTCACCTCGTGTTGCTATAACTGCAATCCAGAAGTAGTATTAGCCTTTATATTAATTTACATCTCTTACCAATTGTAACACATAATCCAAGTCTTCCTCAATGTTGGTCTTAATCAGAGCCAAGTTCAACAGCATCTTGTGTTGTTCCTTCTACTCCATCATTTTTTAAACTATTTCCCTTGCCAAAACCAAGGAATCCTATTCGTGTTACTCCAGGTAAGATTGCAAAATCAGAAGAAATGACACCTAAAACTCCTTGTCAAGATATTTGTAGATTTTATCCATGTCCTCAATAATTCCATCATTATCAGCATTGGGCAATTCAATTTAAACGTTTTCAGTGTTGTTATCAATGAGGAGGTACAATTTTCTCTCCTCGTAATTGCAATGTTTCTTCAAATCCTTAAGTTTTTGCTTGAAATTAATAGAATATTATCCAGTACCTTCAACTTTCTCGTCTCCTCACTCTTCTTCGTCTTTGTTGACTCCTCCATCGTATTACTCTTTTAACCAGTCTTGTACCGCAAAGCCAAGCTTCCCTTCTCGCATATCAGAGTCAGCATTTGCAATGCCCGATATACATTGAACCATTATCTTTTATCAACCTCCTGAGTTGCCTCATTATTTTCTTTCTTCTTTTTTGGTCTTCCCTAAAATAAAATGAAGACAAATTACAACTTTTCCGTAGTTCTAATCTTCTCCACCCATTTTACTCTTTTTTTATTTTTTAATGCCTGAACTTCCTTTTCCCATTTATTAAAAATATATTTATTAATATCTATCACAATCTTTCCTGATTCTTATATACTATTCCATTTTTTGTGTTTAAACCAATATTCAAATCAACAACATCCTACTATTAGAGATGATAAGAGGTTTTAAGAATATTTAAATTCAGGAAGAGCAAATTAATTGGAATGTATCATTTAGAAAAAGAAATAAATGCATAAGTTCAATATTCTCTTAAAAATAAAGACTTTAATCTAATTATTCTACCCATTCTATAGTGTTGTCTTATTCTCTCCTTCTGTTAAATCAATTGAAAATCTCAAATCTCAAATCTCAAAAGCTTATATAGATTAACATTATATAATATTCATCATTTACATTATAATTCAATATTGTTATTGTTACTGAAATTAACATATTGGGATAGATCCTAGCCAGTTTGTTGCTGAGTTTGGCCATCAATTAATGCTCCTGTAGATGGGGATACGAACAAAAAGGAGTGTAGAAATGATATTAGGAAGCTATATTAATATTATTTTCTTACCCAACCCCTATATAAGTGAATATGGAATCTCCACAAAAAATATACAAAACAAGAACATTCACTAAATTTTGTTAAGAATGTTACATAAAAACAATAGAACCTTCTTTTTATCAGTTGATAGGAAACCAAAATTGGGAATGTAATCTAGTAAGTCATCGTTTTTCAAAGCAGCGTACCAGCTTAGAATAATATAGAATCCATACAATGCAATGCTCAATCCAACACTAATTAAGAATGAAATATTTGTTAATCCTCCCAAAACAACAATAGCAATTGTGAATTAAGAATATGTAGCTCCAAATTTTGAGAAATTCTCTTACAATCTAGTCATGATTGAATCACTTTTCGGAAGAGCATAACTAGATGTATCAAAGATCTTTTTATCACTACGATAATAATCTACTTTTACATTTAAGGCTTCTAAAGAACTTAATGGACTTAATTCATTATTCTGATTTTAATTAATTATTAAAAATATAATCAATGATAATAATTATATTTCATCAATTATTGTGAATTTCGCAATGATTAAATTAGATATTCTGATTAAGTTCAATTCTTTTCTTGATATTATCAAATTAGGAAATATCAAATTTTTCATTTTTCTTTTGACCCTTCTCTTCATAAATGAGATCGTCTAATTCGTCTAAGGTTATGGATATCTAAACATTAAATAATAATATTACTTCATCATCGTCATCATTCATAATATTATTGAATTCAGTAACAATTATGCATTATTTGATTTATTGTTGATTCAATTACAATTTCTCTGATGAAATTTCTGTCTACAATTAATCTTCAGAATACTTTCCAAACAACTCCTCATATTATACATAGATGTCCTTCTTTGTTTTCTTTAGACATGACTTAAGCGGAACTTTGTCCAAATTTAGAAAATCCTTTGAATTTTATGACCTTTATGAAACAATCAAATTATTTCCTGTCATTTTTTTGGAACTGTCCTCTTACAGTTTTTTCCATTCTACGATGCTAACATATTATTGATTCTCTTCTAATTCAGAGAAATCTTGAGTGTCTTCCTCTTATGATAATATTTCTTCAACTTCCTATCCTTTATTCTAGTAAGATTATTTTTTGCTTTGATGTCTTCCTGATTTTTTCTTCATGTATTCATGAGGACACTTTTTAATTGGGTGAATGACGTTTCTTTCAAAACAAAATGAAACACTTTTGAGCTTCTGAACATCTTGGCTTTGCTTTCTCAACTTGTCTTGTACTCAAGATATCTTGAGTCTACTGAACAACAAATACTTTAATTCAGTCTAATAATTTATCAAATATACTATATTTTTACGAATGTTTATAAATGATATAAATGAAAAACTCAGTTTTAAAAGTGTTTATATAATTGCTCCTGATATATCAATTATTCTATTTAAAATCCAGCTCCCGAATACTTTTTGCCTAAAATCTACTTTAACTCTTTGTACATCTACCGAATAATTTTTATAAGAAGTACTTCTTAAGAACTCTGCTTATTCTCAATAGCCTTCAGAATTCTATTGTAAGCAAAATTAAACAAATCTTAAGGGATCTACTGCAAAATGCTCTTTTTCAGGTTTTCGATCATTGAAATTTTTGGCTTAAATTTCTCATCAGTCTTATAAAAACTGGACGAATACGACGATTCAGGCTCTTCTTATATTTCTATATAATAATTGATTTCTAAATTTACCTGCCAAAGTATCATTTCCACTTTTAGCTTTTGCTAATTCATTTTTATAGACTTCCACTACATTTTACAAATCCTAATCAGATTACCTTTGAGTCAATCTCGTACCATCCATTTCATCACCCAATATTTCTTCATTTATAACTGTCTCATTCTAAAATTCATTATCCGAATCATAATCCTCAAAGTCATCATAATACTCAAAATCCTCAGGATATTCATCATACTGGTAGTCCATTGTTTAATTTTTTGAAGACTGTTCTTTCTTTTAAGCTTACTTCTGCTTTAAATTCAATAAACTTTTCTTCATTACTTCTTCATCAATTGGTTTAAATTTAGAAGATGATTATAGACTCTAATCGAAATTAGGATTTTATATCTACTATTACTATTGTTTAGAAGTCTATTGTTATTATTATTAAACTTAGCTTTTCTATAAAGGTATTTCTGTTTGTTACTGCTTTTAATAAAATTATTATTGAGTTGTTGTTTGCTATATTTCTTACTGTTTCTATTGATAAAACTATGATTGAGTTCCATAGAGATTTTAAATTTTCCCTTAATTCAGCCTATTTTTAGTTTTGTTGACTAATATTTTAAGCTGCTTTAGATAACATTTCAATTTTCTATTAAGTCTCTTATTCTTTCTTTAATTTTAAAATAGACTTCGGAGATATTTGTTTAGGTTCTGGTTCTAAGAATTACGATGCTTAACTCATTATTGTATCACCAATTGTATATCTACTTGCATTGTCAATCTGCTCTATTTATTTTTTAAAGTCTTACTTTTATTTAATGATTGCGACAATACAGTCTAATTAATACTCTCATCTTTATTGATTTCATCTTTGATAGAATGTTCATAAGATTCTTAATCCTATTTCGATTAATTTATCTAGTTTTATTAGATTTAATGTTAATTATGTGCTTGAATTTCATGTTATTTGATTTTTTTGACTCCAACAACTGAGCAGAAGTTTTGTTTGCCTCCGCTTCTAATAAAATCTTGCATAACAGATTGAATGAAGGGCATGTTAATAATTTCGGCAACAAGGGGACGTGATTAAACCTATTTAGTAAGAAGTCTATGAATTAATTATTGCAGATCCTTTGAATAATGAGAAGGGAGGGTTTCAGTTTGACCATTCAAAATCTTAGTTACCAAACTTAGTATGTTTTTAGCATCAAATGCATGTTTGAATGTGCATAATTCATGTAAAACACATCCAAGAGCCCAAACATCAGATTTAAAAGTATAGGGTTTATTTTCACAGACTTCTGGACTATTATCAGAAAAACTTAAATACCTCATATAATAAGGGGTACCAGCAACAGTTGATGCCTAATCGAAGGTACTTTCTAAAACTTTGGAAACTCCAAAATCTCCAAGTTTAACTAAGTATAACGTTGAAATCTGATACCTGTTCCATTTGAAGTCAGAAATATGTTGCTTGTTTTAATGTCTCTATGTAATATCTTTTTTGAATGGATGAATTAGAGAGCAAATAATTATTGGATGAACCAATTCAAGATCATTTTCTCAGGAAAGTATTGGATTTATTTACCTTACTTTCTTTTTTTGATGTGATATTGTAAGTCTCCTTCTAAAGGCGTTCATAGGATTATTAATTTACCCTCGCAATATTCCATCAATATAATTAATTAACTACTATCTGCGAAACTGCCCATATATTAGACTATGTTGGGATGATCTAGACTTTTTAATAGTTCTGCTTCTCTCAAGGCACTTATTTTCTCTTTTTCTGAGAGTTTGCCCAAATGAACCTTTTTAGCCACAGACAATTGGCCAGTCTTTTTATTCTTAACCAAATATGCAGATCCTATATAGAATGGAAAATCGAGGTACCATAACTTCCACTACCAATGGTCTCTAATTCTTCATAGAGGTCTGAGTATTTGAGAGACATAGAAAATAAATATAAATTATAATTAATAAAAATACAAAATTGTGTTTTTTAATTCATTCGTTTGTATTTAGAATAATACCACTTCAATTAATTGATAAAATTTATATTCCTAATGGTATTAAATACTTTAATAGATCCCCCAATCTCTTTATAAATCAATATATTATTATTATTTATCAATATTATCATTAACTTAAAAATAGATTATTATTTTTAGAGTTCCTTGTTTTTTCTTTCAATAACTTGTAATCCTAAACCAATTGAGAGTTATTCCCTATTGGAAGAGGCATGTATGTTTTGAGATGTAGAGTGCTCAACCTTGCAGTATTATCAAATGTTCTCTTTGTATCCGACGGATCACGCTCCTATGTTTCATGAAAATATTCAGTCTTAAATAACCTGAGATTGGCATTGGTTAATAATTCTGTACTAGTGATAGTTAATTAATTGTTAATTTTGTTCTCTTTGGCCATTTTGGTTACTCGGTTCTAATCAAGTTCAATTAATTGTATATCAGCATTGGCATAGACATTCTAAGTGTACCCTCCAAAGATGAGGATTTTAGAATCAATCGAAATGCTGCAATGACTGCACTTGCCATGTTTCAGCGATCCAATCTATTGCACCATTATCCAATTGAGTTGTTGCAATTATAAAACAAATAAATCATTTAGGATATTGCCTTCCTTAGAGTCATTTCTCCCTCCATAGACAACCAAAGAATTAAATTGGTGATAGTAGTTCATGCTATGAGAATATCTTGCTATTGGAGCTTAGCCCTTGCATTACGAGATTAAAGTACTTTAGTTTTTAACTTAATGATTCTAATAGGCTTAAACCCAAATTGAATCACCCTCAGATCATTGGATGCTTCTCCATTCTGAACTCTACCTCCATAAATATAAATTCCCTCACAATTCACTTGTGGATACCTCCCTTTCTTCTTATTGCATTCATAACTAAAATAAGGATTTTCCATCTTCACTTCCCCACTAAACAATGCCGTAGCAGCTGCATCTGAAACTCCATCCTAAAACTGATTTTCCACTTAAAGTACTGCCCTAGAAATAAATTCAATATTAACCATTTATTTGTCTCCATATTCAGAGCACACACATCATTCAATATCTTTCCGTATGAATTGATACCCCCATAAATAACAAAATATTTCCCTATGCCTTAAGCTATGTGATTTCTTCGACCTTCTATCATATCTCCTGAAGTTTTGACCAGTGTCCACATTTTGTCCAAAGGATTAAACATTCGCACATCTCCATAACATTCTCTCATCTTCATCGCATTGTTGTACTTCCTCTCCCCTCCATAGATTATTATCTATTATTTGTAAAAGGTGGCTGTATGTCCAAATCTTCCCTCCAAAGGAGCTTCACCCAAACCGACACCAATATCCTTCCAAGTCCAAGTCAAAGTATTCAATTGTATCATATTCTTGAACAAATCGTTTCCGATACCCCCATACATGTATGCTTTATTGAGAGACGGGAGATAAGTGACTGTACATCCCTCTCTAATGGGCGGCTTCCATTCACTTATTTGTATATTAAACCAAAAGACCTTTATAATGTTTGAACTTTCAAATGGCCTCTCATTATTGTCTACTTGCTCCTCTTCTTCTTCCTCTTACTTAATAGTTTTTACCTTCAATTTCACCTTCTTCACTTTTTATAGCTATACCAACTCTTCCTATTTCTAAAATAATTCAGTAACTTCATTGACAGTACTATTCCATTTTTTATTCAGGGAACTTTTAAAAGTATTCGCCTAAACATAATTAAATTGCAATCTATTCTTGAGAGTGGATTCGTTTGGGTTTAATTGATCAGCCTTATTAATCCAACTTGAATTTGTTTTCATCATCTCTGTGAATGTCTTAAACCCCACATCCTCACTTTGCTGTTGCAGAAAGATCAACTTGCAATCCCCCTTCGAAATATATTCATCAATAGCCAATGTCTGCTGGTGCTTCAAAATAGTAGGCGATTTCATTTAAATTAATTTTTCCGTTCGACTCATTCTTATGTTGTCAGTCCTCATGTGATGAGTCCCTATGAGCTTCCTCGATTTCAAATCCTCCAATTTCTATTACTGGGTTTAGATCCAACGTCGTTTTCGTTCTTAATCCATAAATTTATTAATCCATTAATTATATAATATAATGTATCATACCCAACATGAGCCAATAATAAAACAGTCATTTTCATCAAATCCTATCTAATCTCCACTGGAAAAGTAGTTTCTGAAACTGTTACCCAAGTGAAGTTCCACTTTTGATCATTTCAAATCCACTGCTGATCTGCCATCCCAAGTAGAATTCGATGAGACTCAAAATACAATACGATATCTCGAAATCGGAAAGATCTATTCGGATAATTAATTATTTCATACTGGATAATATTATATGAAATCATTGATAAGGGTTGAATTTATTTAGGGTTACTCTTACACATCCAATTTGATATGGAGAACTTGCTCTTGCTCTTCAATTTTATGAAGCATGAGATTTAATATACCTGCTAAAATATATAATTAAATAATGCAAAAATAAACTTAGTTAACCAAATTTTTCACAAAGAAAGCTAAGGAATAGCAGCAATCCCCAGTAAGAACCAAGATAAATGATTACGTATAGTTTTGAGTGTATGTTTGTAGTAGATGTTTTTTTGTACTCCTCCAACATAAGAAATTTAAAGTAAAGTAGAAAATCACAATGCAAAAAAGAAATGCTCCAATAATTTAGACACCTGGATTAGGAAATCCTCTTTGAAATAAAAAAAGTGGTATTCGAATTGTAGTTATCAAAAAGGCCATTTTTACCAAAAAATCTGATGTATTAGATTTACAAATTTTTGTAATTGAGAGAATGTGCCACCTGTTCTTAGGTCTGTAAGTTCTGGATGATTTGCTATAATGATATCTATTTCTCGTACAGTTTCTTTAGGGAATTCGAGACTTCAAGGTAAATTTGACAATTTTAATTGTTTTTGAGATTTAACGAGAAGGAACTTGCCACAGTGTTGAAGAGATCTAGTAAACAATTGAAGCACATAAAGAAAGTTCGAGATATAATAAAAGGATAAAAAATCAGTTCATTTTTGGAGAAAACTGAACTCAGAACAATGTTATCCGACAATTCGCAATAATAAGGATCCCTGTTGGAATTATTTAAATTAGAACCAAAAAAGCAATATACTTCAGTATTTTTGACAGACAAAGATTTGAATAGCATTTGCAAAGAGAGCTAGTAACTATTTTGACCTTAACAATTTTAGTAAATCACTGCAATATATACAATTGATTAGTTGTCAATTTATGACAGGCAAAGGCTTTGAGGTTATTGGAAAATGTTCTCAATTAAGTTTGATTAATATCTAAAGCAATTGCAATTTGAAGGATTAAAATGTTCAAGTCATCTTAGAATAAGTGTAAGAACTCAAAACTTTAATGCTCTTAAAATGCGATGGTTTGACCAATTAGATTTTTGAGATCATAGGAAATTACTGTAAGAGGTTAGAAAGGCTGGACATTGGATGCAATCCATAATTGGATCTAATCAAAGTAAAGCCAAATAATAACGTACTTTTAGTGCAGTCCTTTGAAGAGGATTGAGAGTTTGCAATCACTTTCAATCAAGGAGAATGTTGTGACTAATGAGGCCTTAGAGATAATCACAACCAATCTCTACAAATTGCATAGTCTCAATCTAGAAGGGTGTTAAGAAATGAATGGGTATTCTCTACTGTAAATCTAGAAGTTGAATTTGCAGAGGATCAATTTGAAGAAAATATAATTCAAAGAAGAAGGTGTTATTTTACTTATTATTTAATAGAGATCTACAATTTCGTTCTTTCTGCAAAGGGCATTAAGCTGTTGCTTGTGAATAATAATTTATTGAGTAGTCGGGTAGAAAAGATTATCCATTCTAGACAATGATTACCAGATATAATTTACTCTTTTTTGTTGTTAATTATTTAATATTTTATTTAATTGAAAAATGATTGAACCACCTTAAGGTCCTATTCCAAGAGAAGTAGCCAAATGGTTAGATTCATTAGACTTGGCCTATTAAGTTCGTAATTTCAGGAGAGATTTGGCTAATGGGTATGATCATATCCTACAGTAGTTTCATCGTGGCTGAAATATTATCGAGGTATTACCCCAAAGAAGTTAATATCTACACTGTATATAACGAATAAAACTTGGATAAAAAGCGTGATAATTGGGAATAGATTTCAAAGCTATTGAAGAAGAAAGAACTTCAAGTTCCACAAGAAGAATATGAACCCATCTTTCATTAAGCGCCAGATGCAGCATAAGCCTTCCTCTTTAAACTCTATGAATTCCTAACTAAAAAGAAAATAGGCACCATTTATCCAGATAAGGACAACAGAGACATGAAAAAGCAAGTTAAACAACAAGCGACATTGCAAAGACCAAAGCCACTCACAGTCTAACCAACATATGCAAGACCAACTGCAAATACAATTATCAAAGACAGGGAAATCACCAGAGTTGTTGATGAAAATGAAAGGAAAGTGTTAACTAAATAAGCTATTCAAGAACATGTTGAGAAAGTCAGAAATGATAAAAAAGATGATAACATCATTGAGTATCTGATTTTAAAAAGAAAAAAGTAAATTGAGGAGGAGATCAAAAAACAAGAGGAAGAATTACTAAAAAAATAAATGAAATTTAATAAGAAACTTGTTAACTTAGATTAATCGATCTCATAAACTGGTCAAGATGTCAAAGAAATACAAATCAATTGTTATCATAGCAGTACAAGCAAAAAAGCAAAGGAATAACAAGGTTAATTGCTAGAGACCAAAGGTGTTATTGATTTCCTACATGAAGCATGTGCTTCCTTATTCAAAAAAGATCCCATAAAGAAGGACATCTAAGATTTAAAGCTTGAACCCAAAGAATCCTAATAAAATAATGGTTTTCAAGTCAGTAATCAGAATGTTCAATATACAGCTGTCATCTAATAGCTGTTCTTAAGATGTGATGAAGTCTAAAAAAAGTCGTTGAAACTTCTACTAACCCAATTCATAGACGTTCACTCACAATTAATCCTTGAATAAGTTCAGAGTAATTTTATAGGTATTCTGATTTTGTGATAATTTAGATTTTAAACGATTCTTTCAAATATTCCTCAGACCTATCCAAGTTTTGAAACCCACATCGAAAACATATCAATACATTCTGGAGTTAATTAGGTTTATAGGTTCGAAACTTGTAGAAATAGATCCAAATGATACACAAATGATGTTTGAAAGCATTTTATTGGATTAGCTATTGTAAATTGCATTGCGAAACCCAAAGAAGAGGGAAGATATTGTTCAACTCTTTTTTGTATTCACGCCCATAAATTGTGTGAATAGAACACAATTACTCAAAAGTATCAAAAGTAAGTTATCGACTGATCTTAATGCATTTACTCTCATATTAAGTATTTTGATATAATCTGATTACCCCAGTCAAGATGAAGAATTGTATAGGTTCTTTCTCAATTATGCATTTAATTCCTTAGATTCACCCTCTCCTCTTACAAGGGCTAATGGGTTGAGAATTATCAATCAGATCTCTAGTTGGGATTACTTTCCTGTCCTTTAAAAGATCAGTAGAATTCAAAGACTGATGAATGATTCTTGGTGGGAAGTTCGAGCTCAAGGTATGTGCATATGTGCTGATTTGTTATTGTAAATTGCTTAGAATTCCAATCGAAGTATGGATGAATAAGAAATCACAATAGACTTTGAGTAATCTAAGCAATTGTTGTTGGATTTAATTTATTAAGTTTTTGTTGTTTCTACCACTCCAAATGTAATTAGAATTGGATTGATTTACCTTGCTCCAGTTTTGTAGATGTATTCAGAATTGTGTCCTCGATACTTGGAGATCCTGTTATCAGTTGATTCCGAAATCAGAATTTCAGTTTTAAATACACAAGAAACGTTGATTCAACAAGTAGTCAATGGTTGCAACTCATTTCGATACAAGATAACCGGAGCCCCCATTGATTGGAACAGTGTTGGTATTGCATAAGCTATGGATGTCTATGTTAAGGAAAAGGAATTACAATTCTTTAAGCATGAACATTTAGAAATTATCTATGGATGTCTACACAAACAACTATTGGAATCAGATGGTGAAATCTGGCTTAAAATATTTGAGAATACCAAAAGGCTTTTGTTTCTGGCTTTGTCCAATGAAGATTTGTGTTCATTAGCCCAGGTGATCTTGCAAAAATTCTTTATGTTTTAAACCATTCAATAATAAGTTTTGGACAATTCCAATGAAATATTTTAAAAGATGCTTTAATTGATTTATCATCCAGATGTGCATTTGAAATGTAAAGAAAACTTGTTGGAGTTCTTCACATTTTTACAATAGCAAGGGGTATTATTTACTAATTATCATTTTAGTTCTAAAATTATTGTTATAATATTATTAAACAATTTTCTGAAAAGCATAAGAACATGTTCTTAAATAGTAATTTGGTCGAATTCATGAATGGTTTAGCTAAAGAAAAAAGAAGGGAAATAATGGGCGATGAAAATTATTGAATTATTATTCTATTTTAAATTAATATATAAATAATATTTATTTATTTTTTAATAACTTAAAACTCATTATTTGACGTATAAAGAACTATAAATTTAATCTTGATATCATTAATTATCCGATTTGTAGATTTATTTTAAATAATATCTTAATAAATCAGTGTAAACATCTAATTCTTTTAGTAAGGCCTCTTTCTCCTTTATATAGAGAATCTATTCCCGATCATGATCTTATTGTAACAACAAAGTGACTATATCCATTTTCTCCTACTGTTATCGCATTCTTAGTTTTCTCCATTGAGAATGGTGAGCTAATCATCTAAATCAATCTACAATCATAACTCTATTTACCTTCCTTTCTGCTTCGATATCAATAAGCTTCTTTAATATTTCATTCTCCTTTATTAATTAAGAACATAATAAATCTATTTATTAACCGAATTTATTGAATTTATTGAATTCAAAGTAATACTTTATTAATCTTTATCAATTTTTTCTGCAATTTCTTGAGATGTAGTAATAATCAAGTATCTATTTTTTTCCATTGACTTTTAGGATGAATAAGACAATGAATTCTATTAGATCTACAATTGCGAACTGAATTCTTATGATTAAATATCAGTAGCCTCACTTTGGTCTGAGTATGCTTACTCTAAAAGTGTTGTGAATAAAAATTACATATTAATTTAATGACTTGAACTTCTTATTCTGTTACTTCTACATTGTATTCCTCATACAAGTTTGCATTATAAAGCATTTCTAGTAGACTACCACCACTACTTTACTATTTAAAATGTTTCAAATACTGAAAATGACTTTTATAACTGTATGAATAATGTTTTGGCTTCCTTTTAATCCTTTTTTAGTTTAATGTTTTTCACATTTGATTTGCATCTATCATGAACATGAAAGATGCTTAATTCTTATAAGTTCATACGTCTTTATACATTTTTATTAATCTTTTGTTTATTGGTTTCAATGATTTAAGTTGATTAATTGCTGGATACATATATAAATTTATTTTGGCCATTTCTAGTTTGGCATTAAGCATCTTGTTCAGCTACCATTTCAGTGAAAGCACAAACTTGATCATTTTTTTTAGTTGAAAATACTTTCACCACGATTTTTCTAAGAGCTCCAACTTTTTGTAGTTGCATCTTTGAGATCTTTCACAATCTAAATTGCTTCTTCTTTTTAAAGTTAATCTTAAGCATTCGCAATAAATAGCAAAAATAGAAGAACAGTACTTCTCATTATATTATTTTACTATAAATAATATAAAACGAATTATTATAGTCATCAATTTTACTTGGTTGTAAGTTCTTTGAGCATTGGATATACATTTTTACCATTACTTTACCATTCCTCCACAGCTCTTTATGCCCAAGATGTGAATGTTCTGCTACAGCATTCTTTTTTACGGAGAATTTCTTCAGCTTCATCTAATTCTTAGAGAATCTATTATTCTCTCAATTTCTATTGTAAATAATAAACAAAATAATACCTGTTTTTCTTCAATTTAAGTAAGCTAAAAGTTTTTAAGCTGAACTCTCCTTTATCTAATTTATTCATTTTCATCATCTTCCATCTTCTTCAACTCTTCAGCCCTTTACTTCCAATACTCTTAGAACTCTTTATCATTCTTTACTCTTTATTCTTAATCCTTAGTTCTGAATTCTGAAGTAATCTTCCTACTTTCATCTATATTCTTTTTCAATTAGATTTGCTTTTCCCTTTTTATCCTCTCTACTTCCTCTGCCTTGATTTCGGCCTCTTATATCTATTTACTTAGTATTCTTTAATGTTCATTTTCAATAGATTCTAATTTAGATATTTATGCATCAATCAATTTTTGTCTCTACTCTTATTTTTCTTTAAATTTGAGTTCTTCTCTTTTTTTTCTCATTTCCATTATCTATTCCTTCTTCTCTGCATATGCTCTTATTCTTTCATCATCCTCTAATTCCTTAAGCCTCTAGAGTTGTTTCTGTTCTTTGATATCCTCATTGCCTCTCTTCACCTCCTCGATATTAGCCAATCTCTTCCTTTTCCTTTCATTTTCAGCCTCTTCTTCATCTTTAATCAATTACTCTGCCTTCGCCTTGTTCAATTAACCTTCAATTCTATCATTTTGTATTTATTTGATATGATTATTGACCATTTCATCATGCTGTTACTTCAATATTTTTCGCTACTCCATTTTCTTTTTCTTCATTTCTTCCAATTTAATTTCCTCTATTTATTATAATCGTGCTACATTATCTAAAACTTCCTCATGATGAGCTTCCTCCTTCATCCTAAGAATAGATTGAATATCTAATTTACTCCAAGATGGTTTTCTTATATTTATTCAATTCCAGTTGCGCATCTCTTTCTTATATAACATCAGTAATCAATAATTTGCTTTGAAATTGTCTAACTCTTGGATTGGCCTCGTAGATCTAACGATTGGCTTTTTCCAAGATCTCTTGTTTGACTTATGCTTAATATAATGCTTCTTCCTCCTCTTGTCTCCTTCTCTCCTCTTCATCAGCTTTGAATCTTTCGAATCTCGTCTGGTCCTTCTTCTTTCTTAAAGCATTAATTGTATTGGGCCATCTCTTTACTCTTTCCTGGGATTTAGCATGTCTTTCTCAGTTAATCATATAATTACAGTTCCATCTTTTAGATCAATCCAAAATTTTCCTACGTACCAAAACAATTTTATTGGATTCTTCTTAATTATGATAATGGCACAATCGAACTTACTTTATTTTCAAAAGCTCCGACTGTTTATGCTCGAGGTTCTTGGGACATTTCAATTATTTAATATATTTAATTATAAACAATATAACTCACATATTTCTTTTAATTCTTTCAATATTCAAGGTGTTAGAGTCAATGAGATCATTGCAATTGCACTCCTTCCTATTTGATAAAACTTACTACGTTCATTGCAAAATCCTATTTTGTAGTTTTTTGATATCTATTTTCAAATCATCCAATTCGTCAAAACTTGAATTTATATTAAACTCTTCTTCGATATGTAACAACTTATATTCTTGATTAATACAATATTCTAAACCATCCTGATTATTTATCCAAAGCTTATCCATATTCATAAACTAGTAGGTTAATTTTAATTGGAATTCTACCATAAAAAATATTAGAAGTAGATCTATTTTTAGAATGCTAGATGTATCTTTGGTTATTTTAGGGATTTTGTAAATTCTTTCCTGAATCATTTGTGTTTCATCAAATCTATTGAGGTATTTTGATATGAATATTAGTAGGAATAATAGTAATCATAGGAAAATTGTATTTCTCCTAGAGATATTTTGAAAAATATTAATATTCAAGTTAAATGTTAAGCGTAGGTAAACAATAGATCTAAGGTTTATCACTCTTATTATTGACTATCCAAAAAAATCTTAAGTTTTTACATCCAGAATAGGATTAATATTTAGCAGAAGAAGAGAGGACAAGCAAGGCTAGTGGTCTGAGTGATATTTAAAGTTATCCTTTAATTATTATGGGAGTATTCATTTCTTAAGCTCATAAGAGAAATGCAAATTTGATTAATTTATGGTCTAATTAGATTTAAAATTAGTGTAGTTAATTGAATGCAAGGATATTGAATTTGCTAAATATTTATGGTTTTATGAAAATGTTATGGTGGAAGTAGATAGTATTACAGAAGTGGAGATAGATTGATTTCACAATTTTAATCCTGTTTAATTATTTTAAACTTCATTCAAGGAATATGGGTTATTGGGGGTAGCATTTAATCTTTGATTTCAAGGACTTGCTCTTTAGTAAGTTGCTAGACAGCATAAAAAATTTAATTCATAAATAATAAATAAGAACTTAAAATGAAACCATAATAAAAGAAATAATAATAACAATTGCGGGAGAAGGGTTTTGATACTTTTATCTCTGGGGCTAACAAGGATAGGGTTAATTAGAAGAACAAAAATCAATTGAAGTTAAAAACCAGGGGCGTTAAGAAATGGAATGATGAACATAGTCAATCCTAGAAGATTGGCACTCTTGATCATGATGATTTGGAGGTCTTGAGGAAGTCATTAGTGTAAGGTATTGGGCATCATTAATTCAGGTAATGTGCTCAGCAAATCTTAATAGGATTTGCTTGAAAAATTGCAGAAAGACACACCCATTGATCATAGATATGACCCACATTTTTCACAAATGTTGGATAGCGATAATGATGAATTGGACGAGCAATAAATTTAAGAAGAAGAAGATGTAATTAAAAATTTGAATAACCAAGTTGTGTTAGTCTGAAGGAGAAGACCATGATGAGGAAGCCTATAGGGATGACTTTGAAAACACTAAACCTCAAATCCAACCAGTTGTTCAATAATCATAGCCTTAAAAAGTTATACAAGTTGTCAATTTACCTGCTACCAAACCCAGACCAATCAGTGCCATCTCAGAACATGGCTAATCTCAATAGCAATTGCCCCAATAAGTCAGACAACCTTCCTCTGAAATCAAACCTCCCCCCTTGACTAAACCAGAAACCAAGCAATATGCTTCCAAACCTCAATTGAGGGCCAATTCTGTAACCAAACAAGAGGATATTAAAAATGATAACAATTCCTTCAAAGCTCCTCAAACTTCACAAAGCCAGAAGCCTCAAGAAAAGCCAAAGGATCAACTTGAGGAGTTGTTTGAAAAAATCGAAAAGCTTTCTAGTAATGAGAAATAAAAACTCATTTTTTTCTTGAATAAGAATACCATCAATTTGGAGGAAAAGACTGACAGATCAGAAATGCAAAATGAATAGAGCTAACAAAAACTATCACATGAAATGCCTATCAAATAATAAAAGTAATAAAAAGAATTATAAATTATTGAAAATAAGCCCAAAGAGTAAGTACAATTGACCATTCCTCAATAAATATCCAACAATAACTAACCTGCATTATAAATGCCATAAATTGAAACCAAGAAGCGAAATAAGAGCATAAATAACATTATTCAGATGTAATAAGAATTTGTAAAGGAAGAAAAAGCCTAAATTATAATCGAGAAAAATACTGATTTGTTGATTGATAAGAATTCTTAGTTAAAAATGAGGATACTGTCCACTTGGGGTAATCCAAGCCTGGTAGGTCTCACTGAAATAGAACTATATGCTACTGATGGCAATAAAGTCTAACTTAAACCATATAACATTAAAATGAGCAATGCATAGTCTCTCAAATTGCCAGAAATCCTTATCAATGGCAAATTCTTAACCAAAGATGCTGTCAATATGTGGTTAGGAAGTATGCCTGATCCTCCCAAAACTATTGACATCGAAATCTCATATGATGATGATGTGATGCTAGGTGGGATCAAAGTTTACAACTACAATAAGAGTTTGATTGATAGTGTTAAAGGAGTAAGAGACATGGAAATATTGTGTAGATAGAATGGTAAAGTCATTTCTAAAATTGTGGAAATTAAAAAAGGTACTGGTTTTGAAATTGATGATTATGGAACAGAAATTCAAATTATTGATAATTTCAAATTCTCAAATCTTTAAAACACTCAATCCAAATTTGCACAAAAACTCAGAGGTTAAATTGATTAATCAGATGTGATAGAAAAAAAGTAGGAAAAGTTAGAGGATTCTAAACCTCCTCCTTCAAGAAAAGGAAAAGGACCCATAGTAGTGGATGTATTTAAGGGGGAACGTTTAGATACTGGGAAAACTGATAAGAAGGTTGAGTAGACACAACAACCTAATAATAATTAAACTAATCAATAACAAAATATAGAACCCAGAAGAAGAAGAGATAATCCATAACCCACTCAAGATTACCTTGAAGAAACTCTTCAATATTTCAATATTACATAATAAGGTAGGTTAAAGCCGGTTTAACGGTAGGACATCATTGAAGACCCTGCACCCATACCAAAATACGAAGAAGTTGATGCTCTTGACTTTTTCTTTAAAGGCTAACAACGACCTAATAATATCTAATAGAAACCACAATTATCCAAATGGGAAACCCCATCTTAATAATAGATTCCTTCATAAATTATCTAATAGCCAAATAAAAACAACTATCGACAGTAAACATAAGAAAATGCCTAACTCATTAAGGAGTTGCTTAATTAGCCATTAATTAATTAGGCTCCAGTAAAAAAGGCCAAGAAGCAGGTGTCTTTGCCGACTCTTCCACAAGTACGAGTCATTACAATCCATATACATTCCACTTGGGGAGATAAATATTATGTAGGTTTAAATGGAATTGAAATATTCAATGAAGCAGGAAAATAAATTGAGATTTCAGATCCATACAGTTAAGTCAAGGCTGACCCTAGTGACATCAATGTGTTGCCAGAATATTTCAATGACCCTAGAACACCTGATAAGTTAGTCGATGGAGTATACTATACTCAATCTGATATGCATGTATGGTTGAGTCCCTTTTAGAGAGGGAAGATTAATAAGATTACTATTGATCTGAATGATAAGAAGAAAATTAGTATGATTCGAATATGGAACTATAATAAGAGCAGAATCCATAGTTTTAGAGGAGCCAAAGATATAAGTTTATTCTTTGATAATCAAATTGTGTTTAGAGGAGATATCAAGAAGGGTTTCGGAAATATGAATTTATAAAGAGTCATCAATTAGAATGAGCAACCCTTTGAACTCTTTTTATTCACAAGTGATGAAAATGTCATCTCATAAATAGCCAAAAATGATTGGATAAATTCTTAGGAATTCTAAACTATTTAACATGATTATCAAAACGAAAGACCAAATACTGGAAATGCAGATTCAGAAGTAAGACCAACGACATCGGCCAAAGTGACTAATCTATAGAATGAAAGTAATATGATCCCATAATTATTTAGTTAAATAAGCCAGATAGTAAGAGCAAACACAACAGAGACAAGAGAAATAATAAATTTAAAGAGCATTAGTTAATCAGAACTCAAATGGTATAATTTGTAGATATTTATAAATCAAATTATTAAGACCTTGGGCAGATCAACCCTATATTGGATTGACTGGAGTTGAGATTTATGGTATTGATTTATTTATCTATTTAGGTAAGGAGGGAAAAATATAAGTAAAAAATATTAAATCAGACTACCAAAGTGATGGAGACAAAGGAAACATAGTCAGTCTCATAAATGGGATCAATGTAACTACAAATGATATGAATATGTACATCCTTCCCTTTCAGCCAGGAAGGTGTATCACACTAACATTTACATTCGACATCCCTCAATTAATCACCTCAATTAGAATTTGGAATTACAATAAATCTTATGATGACACCTTTAGAGGTGCTAAGTTTATCAGTTTATAGAATGACTAAGGAATTATTTCCAATTGCATCGCATTAAAGAGAGCTCCTGGTTGTGATACCTATGATTATGCCTAAACCATTACTATACCATCCAAGGAATATGTGTTTGAAGAAACCACTCAAGTCTAAAAGTAATTAAGATGCGAATATGAAATCAATAACTTAATGGTTGGACATGAACTCAAGATCTAATTGATAACTACTTTTGGAGATATCCACTATATTGGATTGAATGGTTTAGAAATCCTAGATTACAAGGGAAGACAAGTTTAAGGCAATATAGGAGCAGAGCCATCGTCGGTTAGAATCCTTTAATCAATGAGAGGAGATAAAAGAGTAGTGGAGAATCTCTTAGATGGAATCAATGAAACTCAAAATGACACTCATATGTGGTTAGCCCCATTCACTAATAGATGCTTTGATCATTCTCAAGATCCCCAAATTAATAGTCTCTATTTCGGCTCAGAACAACCTTTTGCTTTAGGCTGCATCGTCTTTTGGAATTACACCAAAACTCCCGCAAGAGGTGTGCACGAAATAGCTATTAGTCTTGACGATTATATTATCTATAGAGTACAATTTTTGATCTAAATTTAAGGGGTATCTAAGATAAGCAGGCAATGATGGAAACCAAACTGTTGTTCTGTTTTACAGAGACATGTAGTTGATGGAAAGATTCAGTGGAAAATACTACACTGAATTTGGTCAAAAATAGTCTGCTGGTTACAAAAATGAGGAGAAAGTATCATCATTTTTATTATTTTATCTAGGGTACTAGGCAAGTATAAACTTATGCTCTTTTGGAAAGGCCAATAACTAGAGTCAAAGGAAGTAATTGATTTTAATATATTTTATACAAAATTTATTATAATCAGTTATGAATTAGACGCAGTGTCAATTTTGTTTAAATACTAATGGAACTTCAAATGTCAAACATGTTTATCCATAATTAATCAATAGTGTATCAATAATTAAACAATGAGCAGGCATTGTACACTAAATATTCATCAAAAAAGTCCAAAAATTTTGAAGACTTTTTTGCTAAAACACCAGCCAAGTGGGTAATTGATTTTAAAGATCATTTGCATTTACAAGATGATGATGAATATCTGAAAAGGTATAGGTTCATTTTATTGAATCAAGATTCTATCCAAGAGGTCAACAACCCTAAAAATTATAATCCTTACTGGATTACTATAGATATCATTATAACCTGCCTCGAATCTTCTTTGGAGTCTTAGCCGAAATAGCTATCTCATTCTTCGAGAAGAAAAAGTATATAAAATTGTTAATAATTATTCAATAGAAGATTCGAATATAGAAGAATTAAGAAAATGCTTGGAATTCCTTATGAGGAATCTAGTTAAAGTACATGTACTAAATATTCGCATAAAAACATTAGAATATGAAAAGTTGAATTAGGACATTTAAGTTTTAAATAGTATAACAAAGTTTACTGAGCAGTCCACTAAGTCTATTTTAAATGAGTTTTTCAAAATTTAAAACAATGATGTTTAGATTGTAAGTATTAAGTAGATTATTTTCAATAGAATATTGATGAAACGTGGTTGACAATGCAGTAATATGAATTAAGGGTTCCCTAAATAAATAAGAATTATGCTCCATAAAATCTTAAATTACTCAAAAAACTTGTTTAAAATCATTCTAGGGAAAAGATTAAGTTAAATTTACCCTTTCACCTATTAAAAGGAAAAACTGTATCAAATATTCGAAATTCTTAAAATTAATCTCCAGAAAGAATTAACCCAACTCAAAAGTCCTCCTCTCAACAACACATTAACAATAGTCAAGAAGAATGCGAATTTAAATCGATAATGAAATAGAAAATCTTAACATTATCTCAATAAAATAAAGTTAAAATTCAAAATATTTTCAAAAATAAAAATGAAATAGATTAAAACTACTATATTAATGCTCAAGGAAAACGAAGCAACACTCATTTTATTACTAGCACTAGAAGTATTTCATCTGAATAATTAAATACTGAATAGATACGTCTAGGTTAAATTAACTTAAATGGATAAGATCGATAAAGTTAAGATAAATTAATTAATTATGTAAAACACATTCCAATACATCCATCAAGTTAATTCACTTTTCAAAATGAAGGCTCTCCTTCAAAAAAGAATTAATAGCTGATTCAAGTTTATTCAAATAATATAAGTAACAAAGTAAAAACATAACCAAAAAAGTCTCCTTAGAAATAAAGAGTTTTTCACCATACTAATTCATAATCCACCAAATCAGATATTACTAAAGTTCTGTTATAAAATTTTGAGAAGATATATCCGTGCCAATAATAGAAAATCAAATTGGATGATCATTACAATAATAATAAGAGAAAATAATATCAAAATAATTCGGAATTGTATAGGCTATAAACAGAAAATAAATAATTAATAGCTACTGTTAAAAATAGAGTTAAATCAATTATTAAAAAAAAATGATAAATATAATTAAACTAATAAAAATATATCATTTTAGAAGATCAAATAGATCATACTCCATTATTTTATTTATATTTTAATTTATGCTTAAGTTATAACTATTAGTATGAATGTAATAAATAATGAAGAATATAATAAGTAATAATTTTGTAATTCAAAATTTTGTGTTTAGAGCGATATATCAATTATTGATTCCAAATAGTATAAAGAAGGTATATTTCTGATGAGTAATTAATATTGTTTTTTGTTTTTGATTTCAGAAGCAGACAGAAAATTAATAATTTAACAACAAATTTCAATCATATTTCTGTTAAATGAATAATAGATGGTCGATTTCTAATTAGGCTCCTTTGTAGTAATCTCGTTACAAGTAGGAGATTGATAATTCAAATGTACCTAACAATCAACCTGCCCATCACATTAAAAATGATGAATAGGCAAGATAGCTCTGTCCAAAAGATAGTCCGATTCCTTCGTAAATATATAATCAATATCATTTAAAGTGAAAATAGATCTCGGATTAAGAGTTCCTATGATGTAGCAAAATCAGGCATATCTCAAAAATATGAAAGAGGTATATTTCTATATGATCATCAATATTAGCTGAAACATCGTATTCTCCCATCATAAAGTCAACTTACCAAAGAGATATTTCTCCTCAATTCTAAAAGTCTGAGAACCATAAATTGATAGATTCATACGAAGTTCGATTAATGAAGTTAAGTCAGGAGAATGGATCATTATAAAGTCAATTGTTTTCAGATCAATAAAAATACAACTAAATAATTATTGATTTTGAGTTACAAACTAAGTGTTTAGAATAAAAGCTGAATACAGAAATAATGAATATCTAATAGCATAAATTGTTAATCTAGAACAAGAATGAGGAAATCAATGCATAGACTTAGGAATTATTAAGATTGGAACAAAAGTATTTCGAATTAGAATCCAAAGTATGATTATAATTATATTCAACAGATGTTTCAACAACAAAAAGATATGGGAATGTTAAAATAGTCAAATGATTCCAAATCTATTGAAATTGATAATTTAAGACAATACATTAAAGAGCTTTAAGCCAAGAATGCAAGAGATTAAGAGGAATTAAAGCTTGCGACTGATAGTTCTATTCGCATTAATTACGAAATCCAAATCAAAGAAATTTAAGTGCAACATGGTAACAATATTGCTAGATTGAATGATTTACTACAATAGGAACAATAGAAATATAATCGATTACTAAGTTAATTCGAATAATAAATGAATGAATTAAATTATTAGAATATTACGTTTAATGATTTCAAAATAGAAAAAGATAAATTATCTGAAGAAAATGCTCGATTATAAAGGCTTTTAGAAGAAATTAAAGCCTAATAACAAGAACTATTGAGAGAGTCAGACTCTCAAAGAGATAGATTAATGCTACAAGATAAAAATCATTAAACAACACTTAACGAATTGAAATCTCATTATGAGTATATGAGGAAATCTTAAGTTGAGAGGGAAGTTAAGGAAGTCACTATGAAATTTTAGGCCGAAAGATTGAATTATGAGTCCCAAATAAGAACTTTAACTTAGAGATTGATAGATTTTGAAGGAAAGATTAACTAAAAGCATGAAGAGAATCGATAGTTATAACAGAAGTAATAGGCGATAGAATCCGAATTGAGAATTTTCGTTCAGGACCATGAACATTATAAGAGAATCAAGGATAGTGAATTGCAGGAATATTAAAATGAATTCTCAAAATTGAGATAATTGTAATTAGATACTTAGTAGAAAAGCTAAAATTAATAGAATGAGATTTAGAGATTAAATTAAATAATCAATGATTTTAAAACTGAAATTGAATTGGTGAAATCTTAATCTCAAGAAATTCAAAAGTAAGTTAAGTTAGAATATGAAAATGATCTCAAGAACTCAAAGGCTAAATAATAATATGAAATTCGATAATTATAGGATTAGATCAATGATTTAAAAAATGATCTTCAATAATAAGAATAAACTATCAAATAAAAGGATGAAATCATACATCAATAAAAACTTAATTTATCTTAAAAGTAAGGAGAAATTGATGGATTGACATTAAAATTAGACAATGTAGAAAAACTTAAGGATTAGGAAATACAATAATATCAAAGTGAAATAGATAATCTTTAAAGAGAATAAAACTTATCACAAATAAAATTAGGAAATGAAAAGAGTCTCTTAGAATAATAAATTAAATAGTTGAAATAAAAATTAAATGATTTGGAGACTTAATAGATACAATAAGAGTTTAAGAATGAATAAGGAAGGCAGGAATTAGAATAGAAGTTATAATAAAAAGAATTTTAATTGCAATAACTTTAAAATGAAAGAAATAACATCAACTCTCAGTTGACTGTATAAAAATAGAAATTTGAGTAATTTGATTCCATAATATAAGAATTAAGGGAGTAAAATTAATAACTTAGTTAGGAAATTGAGGATCAAAAATAACAAAATGAAAGTGATAGGGCTTAATTTGTTAAGAAAGAACTTGGGTTAGAAAATAAGATATAACAATTAAAATAACAAATGAATTAAAGAGAATATGAATTGTAATAGTATCAAAGTGAGTTGGATACTACAAACAATAGAGTTCGATAATAAGAGTTAATTACACAATAAAGTTAGGATGAATTTAGAAGAAGGGAACATCAATATGTCCAGGAAATAACCAACTTAAAATAACTTATGGATACCACTCAACAAAGACAAAGTGAATATTAAAGCATAAGAGAGACATTGTAAGAACAAGTGTAGAGTTTATAAGAGAAAGGCTAAAATAAAGAAAAAGAAGTGGAAGAGCAAGCTCAAAAGTGTGAGGATTTAAGAGAATAATTTAATCAATATATTGAGGAGACTAATTTGAAATTGGAATATTATTAGAGAACAGAATATGAGAGAAAAGAATCAGATTTGAAATATCAAGCAGAGTTGGTATGTAATTAAGTTTTAATTTTAGAATGCTGCTTAAGATAAAATTAGAGTTTTAGAAATAGAACTAGAAGCTCTTTAATTAAGGTAGAATCAGCTTCTTAAAGAGAGAAGAGAACTTGAAGATTTATTGGACGAAAAATCAAAAGAAATTGAATAACTTAAAAATTAACTTAATTAGGATTATATTTCTAATGAAGAGTATACTTCCTTATAAAGAAAGTATAATGAGCAAACAGAAGAATTACATTTGTTAGAATAAAAACAAATTAAATTTGGCACAGAGAAAAAACAATTAGAAAGATAAATAGATAAATTGAATCAAGATATCGAACTTAAAGATTAAGAACTTTAATAGACTGATAATTTAATGAAAAAAAGAAGAAGCGAATAAGATGAGTTAAATAGGAAGATTGATTCATTAACTAGAGATAATGCAAAAGTATCTCACGATTTACAAGAAGTGTAAGCTTCTTTGAGTTCGAAAATTGATTATATAAATGCTTTGAAGAGAGAGAATGAGGATTTATAGATCTAATTAGCTTCTGCCAAAAAATAATATGAGAAAACATAAGAACAATTGAATAAAAAGAATTAAGAATTACTAGAAAAATTTAATGATGCTGAAATCAAAAAGTCATACTCTTCTGGTGAAAACACCGCAACCAAATTTTTAACTGCCACTACAATAATTAAGACATCTCAAGTGTAACTTAATACTCCATTAATTCCAGAAGAAGAGAGTTAAAAAGGAACCGAAAGATCCGATTAACAATTTCAGGTATTTTAATTATAATCTATTTAGACCTCTCAAAGAAGTGAAGAAGTTTGATTTATTTAATATATATATCAATTTATATCTTATTTTAACTTATTATAATGTTTCAAATTAATATTTAATGAAATATATAAATGTAAATTATAGAAATTTGTAATAAAGGTTTTATGAATCTTATTAATTACAATGTATTTATTTTCATCGTATTAGTGAAATATAATTGCATTATTGATTAAATTAATATTTCAAATATATTTATAATAAGGATTATATTATTCTTTAGGAAGACATTCAGCATTGATTTTGAAGTTTTCATTTATCTTATTAAAATATTTGTGTTTCAATAATTCAGAAGCAGTAGGTCGATCCTGATACTTTAAGGTTGCTTGGAGAAAGTTAATTTGATCATCATCAGCCAAATCAAAATATTCAAAGAAGGATTTGGGTCTGACATGTTGAAAGCTGAAATTAGTTTATTTAATACTTAATCTTTCCTTGATCTGGCAATTCCTTAACTTTGGGCCAGTTGTCTTCAGTGGGTGATCCTAAGACATTACCAATGTGAATGATTTAATCAATTTCTCCTTTGCCAGTGAATAACGGTAATCCAGTGAGGAGTTCAGCATAAATACACCCAAATGACCAAATGTCTACTTCAGTTCCATAATCTCTTTTGCCAAATAACATTTCTGGTGCCATATACCATTTGGAGAAGCCTTCTGTAGAATATTGGCCATTTTGATCCAATTTACTCAAATGTTCTGCTGAGCCAAAATCTCCGATCTTGATGATTCCCTCATGCAACATAATATTGGATGGTTTGAGATCTCGATGAACTACCTAGCGTGAATGGATGTGTTCTATCCCACATAGAATTTGATATGCTATATTCCTGATTACTTCAGCATCCAGAGGGTAGAGAGTGCTTTGTATGAATTAGTGTAAATCATATTAGCAATATTCCATATAGATGGAACATTATTGATCGAGAACTTGGTACTAATATACTTTGATAACATTTTTATGATTCATCTTTTCATGCAAATGAACTTCTCTCAGTACTTTCTTATTACAAAACAATTGCTTAATGGCTACTATTTCTCCAGTTTTCACGTTGATGCCCTCATAAACAGTTCCAAAAGCACCCTGTGATATTTTTTTATTAATTTTATATAAATCAGACATTAATTATTATGATTCCATTTAAAAAATTAGCATCACTTTTTATACGTACATTCTCTAAACCAGTTGCCAATTTTATCAAGAGATACGCTCTGAATAATAGCAATAACAGATCTTTTGGAAGGAGGATAGTCAGAAATGGCTTTATATTTTTAGGAAATAGATACAATGCATTAGATGTATATTTGGAAAGAGTCTCTATTGGTCAATCAAATTAGCAATTTTTCATTAAACCCTTAACAGATGAAACTGCATTTATGAAAGGTTGTTGATCAATTAATATTGAAATAGGCACTGATCTATTCTCAGATGTATTCATTTATATCTGCGTCTTGGGATTGCCTTTATATGAAATCATAAGACAATCAAATGAGTCAGCCCTTAAAGAGGCCATTTACGATGAGAAATTGCACAAACTATCAAAAGTACGCCCACAATTTTGAGTTTTAGGAAGTTGAAGAATTAGAATTAATTGAATCTAAAATTAAGGAAAAACAGTTAGAGTTAGCCTAATTAGATAGGATTCTAATTGAATAAATATCCTAAACAAACCATCAATTTTAATAGCAACTAGCAAAACATCTATATTGATTAACATAAGAATTTTGAATCCATTATAAATTTGTATAATATCAATTTTTATTTTAAGCCTTTCTTATAATTGCCTTCACAAAAGCTATAACTCCATCGAATTCCTACTCCAATATTCTGTAATCCAAGTCTAACTGCTAAATGACAGAACTCCTCTCCCTTCCCTTTAAAGCATGAGTCAATTGATCCAATGCCTATTTAAATTGAGGACTCAGTAGATTTTCTCTAAATTATTCTAAGTTCTATTAATCAGGAGGTAAGTGTCTCGAATAAACAATATTTCTTACTCTTTTAAAGCCTCAAAGTATTCTTGGTCCTTGGCAATTTGAGTCAAAAATTCAGTTGTAAGAAGATCAGTTAATGATAGTCCTGGACCAATTCTGGATGTTAGTTACTATTGAAGTAATTGCAAAAGTTATTATTATTATAGGTCCATTTATTGTGGAGGTTATGGATGAGATTATTATTATGTTATAGTTTAAACTGGAGGCTGTTGTTCAATTTCCATAGGATCATCCAACACTTAAGCATTGATAACATTGTTAAATTGCTTACAATAATTTTCATCCAAACTTGGATCGTCAGACTAAGTATATGCTCATGATTACTTGCATCCAAAAGAAGTATTTATAGTCATCGTCTGTAAATCTAAGGAGGTACACTCTGTTCTAGCCTTTAACTTTTTCGAAAAAAGTGCAGCCTTTAATCAAGACTCTTTCCTAATTTACTTTAAATTATTTCAATACAATTTCTAATTTATTATCTAGATCCACATTATACCACTTCAACCACAATTCATTCTCTTCATTCAAATACAAATTGAGCAATCCTTTTGCTTTCACAATAACTACTTTCTTGGTATCTTGATTGAAATCATACCTTCCGCAAGGAAATTTTACCTCCAGAAACATTAATTATAATTAAAATAATCAATTCAAAAATTACTTTAAATACTCTCAATAATATGGATTTGTCTTAAGCATAAGGCAACATTCTTTCTGAACTCTTAGAATTGATTGTAATCTAAGTACATGGTTTTCTTGACTCCTTTTTTTGTATGGAATATTAAAAGAATCAATGGTCGAATTACCTAATCATGACTCAAAATTAATGATTACTTTTCTCATCTTGATGCTGGATAAAGTAATTTCCAACTTCCACTCCAACTTGGAGAAATCAGCCTCGAAAGATTCCAGATTTGTATTTTCTTTGTATTGTGTCTCAATGATGGTTTCTTATGGATTGATTGAGTTTTCTTTATTAACACATGAATATCATACCTGGATCAGTGTAGTACTTTATGAAAGTGTAATTGTTTAACTTTCTATCAAAGTGAATGATAGGTAATACTTAATCCTTTAGATAAAGCATAATCTATTGGTCGATTTTGCTAATTTTCTCTAATGCTTTAACTTAATCTTGCTATGATCTCATAGCCAATTCTTTTAACGCTTTGGTGCATTTGGTTACTAATATTTTATCTTCTCTTCTCAATTCATCTCTATATTTGACAAGTTGACTTTTGTAATTTTTCTCTTAAAGCATCACATCCAATGTCACCTTAAGTATCATCTGATGATTCTCATGTTTCTTCAATAATTCTACAAATTTCATATTGTAATCCATTTGATATTAAATCTGCTAAGTATTATTTGATAATTATATTATATATTTGTCGATTCATTGAGAAATTACCAATAATAATACTAAATGATCTTTTTGATTAAAATACATCCTGAGAGATGATGATATGATTTATCTCATTTCTAAGGTGTTAATTTAATACATAAAAATAATTACAAGAACCTTAATATAATCAATCCAGTTGTGAAATAAATGTAAAGTTCTATGCTTTAAATTAATCTAAATACATTGTAGAATTATTCGATTATGATTCTGACAGGGATCTCTAAATAAAAGAATAATTAGTAGTTCAATCCAATATTGCTTATACAAACTCTTAAAACATTTTAATTGGAATTTAATCTTCGTATATTATCCTAACTATATATTGAATGATTCCAAATAGTTAGATTAATTTTACAGCCAATATTGAAAAAATATCTAAACCGAGTATATCAATATCACTCAATGATTGCATCTATTGGTCTAGATGGTTATAATACCTTTCGTATCTGATTGTAAAGTGATTGAAATGAACTATTTAAATAAACAACACAATAGAAAACAGACCATTTTGATATGTAAATACGGAGATGAAATTTATAGATTTAAAATACAAATATATTAATGATGTCTATATATAGTTTTAAAAATAGCAAAAATTTAGTTTTGAAATATACTTAATAACAGTTTATTCATTTTTACATATCATTTTTATATATTTTCCAGTTTGGTTATGATCTCTGATTATTATAAATAAAGTCTCGAGTCTGCTTTCAAATTTGACTTATAATCTTAATATTCTCTGCTTGAAATCATCTAAAAAATTTCATTCCTTAAGTAATTCCTGTATCTGTAGATAATTGATAAAGAGGAGGTTACTACGTATTCCCATGGGATATAATATAATTCTCTTGTGATGTCATCAAATGAAAGTGGAATAGTGGTAATGATTATTCGATTGCCTGTTTGTTCTAGTCCAATTTTTAAATTATACTTCGTCATTAGGTAGTTCCTCACGTTTTTCTCACTCAATAATTGAGCCAAAATCTCTTCGGAATTATTAGATTCCAACTTTTCAAGTCTTAGGGTTAAGTATCGAAATAAGTATGGGAATGGTTAATCCATGGCTATAAAGTCGCAAAGCAGTATTTTAATATAGAAGTATTTGTTGCATTAATACATATCTCCTTTGTCTTTCTCTTTATAATAAATTGAATAGGAGAACCTATAATCAAAATTGAATCTAATAATTTCTGATTCAGATTTAAAAATGTTCTCCTTTCTCAACAGCATTCCTAAATGTTTAATCAGACAAACCACAATCACATCTTTCGCGTGTTTGATATAATCTAATCTTGATAGCTACTCAATGTCGTATTTATACCATTCCAAATAATCCTTATATAAAATATTGATTGGGATCATATTAATTTGGCATCTCAAATCTTGATATGCTTCAAAAATCTGATACTTCTGTTGTTAAAACCTCTAAACCAACATTCTTAATTGTGATTCCAAAACGTAATCTTGCATATTGTCCAAGTACAATTTGTCATAAAATAGGTTTTTGTGTAATTGATGTAAATGCAGATTGTATTCTTAGAGAATATAACTTGGAGTTCGTTTACTTTGATCCATTAGCACTACCTTCTGATCCCAACATTTCTTTCTGACTTCAGGGATATTATATATCTTTCTAAGGAAATCTAGTTTTTTAGATAATTGAATAACACATTGTCTTTTTGGATTGGATTTGTTTTTGTCTAAATCTCCTTTCATCTATATGTAGATCAAGATCTCTGGAAATGATATCTAAGAAACCCAACAATTTAACATAATTATCTTTTGTAGCCATCTCAACCCGTTTTTCCTAGGCATCAGGACTGATTTATCAAATTAACCATTCAATGATGACTTAGATTTACAGAAATTAATAAGATTCCTAATAATTCCTAGTAGCTTATTAATTTAAGGATCCAAACTATCGTCATATTATTAGAAGAATTCAAGTTTTTTCATCAATTAAGTTTTACATGATTTTAAATCAAGAAACATTTCATTTAATTCAGTCAATATACTCTCCTTGCTCTTTTCTAATTGCTCAAGACTCATCATTAAGAGTTCTTTCATTTTAATAATTTCTATGCATTTCAGGTTTTAATTCAATTCTTCCTCGTTCCTATGGTCTTTGATCAATGTAAAATTGAGTGAATCTAACAAGGAATCTTCACATCTTATTTTGAGTTTGACCAATTACTCTCTTTTCTTTTGGAATTCAATAAAATTTAAAATAAAAGGCAAAGGTACTTTATTTATTATTAAGTATAGTAATTTCTGTTTAATTTCATTTTTTATTTTTTTGTTTACTTCCACTTCGTCATCTTCGCTTTCTTCAACACTTTCGTCCTATCTCAATCTCTCTGGGTTTAGTTTCTGACTAAATTTAAATTTCCTCTCTCTTGGTATTTACCTACTTATGTGTCCCTTATTATAAACAGCACTCAGAATTTATTGAACTTCCACTATTTCTTCAGCCTATGTATTAATGTTCTTATAATTCTCATAGAGTTAATCTAAATTCCTATCAAGTGTAATAGATTGATTCAATTTAGCAATTTTGTGATGTTTCATCAATTTAACTAATAGTTTAATATTCTTCTTTCTTTAATTAACAGGTTAAATTTAAAAAGAGTAGGAGTCATCTGAAAAATCTAACATTTTTAATTAATTACAAAATACCCTCAAAATTTTTGAAACCATAATGAACAAATTCAATAATGAATTTTTATTTCCAATTAATATTACTCATATAACAAAAATAAATTATACATTTTTATTCAAATCTTATATCCCACTCTTTTTGCCATTCTCATAATTGAGTATTGCCCCTTCCCCACTCTCTCCCTCCAGTCTACCATGATTCCATGGAAAGTAAATAATATTTTATATAACATTTGTTAATAAAATTAAAAATGCTAAATACTTCATAGACCAGATCAACAAATGAAATCCCCAATTATGTTGTAATTGATAATGAATACATAATAGTGAAAAACATATACAAAGGAAACACCTACAATTTATACATAGGTAGAGATTGAAAGCCTAGCTAGCTGTAAAAAGAGACTGTTCTGAAGAATAAAACAAGTTCGTATTGATCAAAATGCGCAGGTAGCCAATTCCATTTATTAAAGAACTAATGCCTCAGAACAGAATTTTGAGTAGTACTTCTTGAACAAACTAAAAGATAGTAAAATAAGTTTGTATATAGGTAAATGCACTACAAGAATTCTGTCCATCGGAGAACAAATAATCAAGGAATAACTTTATCATTATTAAGTGATGGAGCGTCATGGACCTTCCTTAAAGCTAGTTTACAATTACTTATCCAAAAACATCCCTATTACAATACTATGTGTGATGGCAATCCAGACTGTAAATGAATCCAACTAAAATAGCTTACTTGTCTGGAGCAAATCCATAAGCAATTGATCATTCATCGCAATATTAGACCCAAGAAATTGTTAATCTCTCAAAGTGGTTAAGAAATTTTATTGACCGATTTTAAGTATGCTTGTAGATACAGGAAACAGCAAAATAATATCATTGTAAATGATACATTACGCAATTCTTAGAACAAAAGGTTTCTAAATAAATTCTCAAGTCTGAATCAGCATTTAGAACAAGGTAATTGTCATATATTAGAATCTAGTCTCTTCTCCCAAGGACGACCTTGAATCTCTAGCCTTGATCATACTCTATTATGGCGGATTTGCCTAACTCCTAGACATAAAAGAAGAGAACAGGGGACTTAAAATTAAAAAGTTGGAACAAGTTAAATTAACATTGCTACCGGAACTGTCCTTCAAGGGAGCCCCATTGGAATTTATTCAATTTTACAATGGAGTTAAATAATCATCATTCAGCGATTACCCTTAGGAATATGAAAAATATAAACAGTTATTTCGGAAACTATTGAACGGTTGCGGTTATTCAGAGAAAGATGTTGTTTACCCCCATTTACAGATGATGAAACAACAACAATATAATGTGAATGTGATAATCGAAGAATAGGAAACCCAAGCACAGATGGATTCGATCGATGAAGACCAAAGTGTGTTTAGAAAAATGAAAGAATTAGATGGAAAGAGATTTCATAGATTAATTTCATTAGAAAATTAAACATAAAGCTCTCAGAAAGAATGATTAGATTAAATTATTATTAATTTATGTAATATATTTTAAGGGATTATTTTGTAATTCGTTCAGAAAATCTGAAGAATATTGATTCATGGAAAAGGCTAATGGTTCTAATATCGATCTATTAATTAAGCGACGCGATGGTAGTTGCAGGAGAGGCAGCAACAGAAAATATTTAGGGTGAGAAATTTATATTGATTTATCGAATTTTGGTAAAATATATTGTGATATTAGGCTCAAATCTTTTTGATTGCTTTCTTTCATGTACTAATGATAAAATTATTAAAAATAAAAAATAGATTAATAAATTTAATAACATTATTAAAATGTATATGTGTTATCATATGTTGGGAAGAATTGGATATTAATATATAAAACACTTTGCACTAATCATTGCTTGAATAATTTGTAATTGTGCTTTGTTTTGTATTTGCGATTGAATCTTAAATTTGCTAAACACTTGCACTTTTATTTAATCTCATATATAGTCTTACTAGACATTTTAAATTTGATTCAAAGAGTAACATATCATTTGCAGTTAGATTAACTATTATGCACGTATTGTTATAAATATATGTAATAATCTCAAGTCAGAAGAACAATAAGAGTTACTCTAATGCTTAATTAATAGCTATGAGTGCTAATAACAACATAAATTATTCCCAACTATAATCAAATCGAGTCCTAAGTCCGAAATAAGCTCATACCCAATTTTGTATTGAGATTTCAGAGAAGAAGAATCAGTCCGCCATTCCGATGGATTAAAAAATAGATGATAACTTAACAGAATCCATTTAATAGGATCATTTATATGAGGTTTTGCTAACTAGTTTTGATTAAGGAATATATATAATTGATAATTCATTCTAATAAGCCTAAATCATCAATCCTATTTTAAGCAATCTGATTTTGAAGAATGAGAAATTGAATTTAAAGTTGTTTGAAGCTAAGATAGTTGATAGTGGTATTAGTGCAGATGAAATCTATATGATCATTCCTAAACTTCATCAAAGCAATGATATTGAATCATTCTTGAAATTTAGCTAAACCTTAGAGTAAAATATGATTTTATATAATTGAGTTCCATTTTATCAATTTGATAAGCAAATTCATCCAATTCAAAAGTTTTAGCTCATAGGCAAGAACATAACTCTAAAATTTGTATTAGATAATCTAATGGCTTTTAACCATCTTAAATACTCTAAAACTCACTCCCTGGTAGACTTTTCAATTAAAACATACATCAAATATGATACTCTTAATTTGTAAATCTTGTTATCTCCATTGGTGCATAAATAGAAGCTGTATTAAATTCTATTTGTATCCGATGTCACTAATGAACTTGAAATTTCACAAATCTTAGATAACAATAAGAATAGTGATGATTATTTAATTAGTGATATCTCATAGAGAATACGATAACCCTTAAATAGCACAATATCTATGTTAGAAATAATTATGGTATAACCTATGGCATCTATGATTTTAGAATACGATTCCAGAGGATACACGAGAAAAATACATAAATCCAGCTTTGGCAGGTTGTAAATTACTAATTAATACTGCTAATGATATTTTGGATTATGTCCAATTATTGAAGAGAACCAAATTAGAATTAACATTAATTGACATCTAAATGCATACATTTATATCTGATATACTGAATGTAGTGAAATCTCAAGCTACCTTTAGGGGTCTAAAACTAATTGTAACTATTGAATAAAAGGTTCCTCAATTTATCAGAACTGATCCAAATAGATTAAGATAAGTTTTAATTGATTTGTTGGTCACTGTCATTTAAGCCACTATCAAAGGAAAGATAATATTACTAGTGAGGAAGTGCTCACTTAATTCTGATCATGTTGATATTATCATAAAAGTTAATGCACTTGAGACTAACTTTTAGATATTAAAAATGATCAATAAAACAGTAAGGTTTTTTAAATCTCAATCTTTATAATCCAAAGTCATAGAATTATCAAAATTAAAACAATATTCATAATCCATGCTCATAGCATTTTACTTAACCAAATATTTATCATCAATTCCTTTTGAATATGATTATGAAAGAGTCGAAAATTTAGAAAGTCTTCAATTCATTATCAAGGTTTAAAATCTAAATACCCAGTTTAATGAATTGTTATCCTAAAAAAGACTATCTGTTATATAGAATCAAAAAACCTTTCATTAGCTCTTTGTCAATAAAGAAGGACTCTAGAGAGGATAGTCTGATTTGCCAGTTTCAAATGACTTATTAGAATGTAAATAGATAAAGAAGAATGTGTATATTGGAATTAAAGAGAAACTTATAGAATCTGATTAAAATGAGTCTGATGTCTAGGAATATGATGCAATATCAATTGAATCCAGAATTGGATTATCAATTAAAGTGGACTAAATGGAACAAGCAGAACCCTACTTTTTTGATTACATAAATGAGGATAAAAAGAGACAAGAGCTTTTTATATCTCAACCTTCTCAATAATTAACATTCGGAGGCTTTGCATAGCCCAGATCGTCAATCTATTCATCGTTGGGCTATTCTAGTGGAAGTATGTAACCAAATGATCTATTGGATTGTTTTGAAAAAATGGAAAAACTGAAATAGTAAAAATTCTAATTCAACTGCCAAGTATAAATATTAATCATTATTAAAGTGTCCTAAAATTTTGATATATGAAAGCATAGATCTAGATCTTTATGCTATGTCACATTAACTTGACAATCTTGGAATTCTTTATGAATACATCACGTAAAGATAGATGATTGTGAGTGCTCTAAATAAAAATGTAAGCAGAGTGTAACATTGTTGTAAAGGCTTGGAATTATTATTCATAGGAGTAGAATAAAATGAGGAAGATTTAGCTTCAATATTCGCTGAAATCAAAGAGATCTATGTCAAATTTAGAGTCGAACCTAAAATTATTGCTTTAATGGGAGATATGCATTAAGAAAATAGAAAAGAAATTATGAAATTGCCCTTCCACGATTTCTTATCTAAACCTATAATGATCGATGCATTATTATTTATTCTAACCAAATGGATCAAAATTTAATGATAAAATATAACTTCATTTAAGTCTGTTATCAAATTTAAATTCAAATTACATCAATCAATACTTATATCTACATAATTCTTCATATTTTTTGATTAAATATAACTGCAATCACAAAAGGAAGTGTTGTCTCAATACACCCATTTAATTGTTAATTGGATTACACATTGGATTTTTAATGCATTTATGAATTTTTTAATAGCATAGATTTTTTAAATGGTTATGAATCATTTAAATTGCCTTGTAAGTAATAATATTAAAAATGATCAAAGGCATAATTATCATCTCAAATATCATTATTAATTCTAAGGTATTTTTAATTTCTGTTTTGGCTTGAAAATAGAAATTTAATAGTAAATAATTTTATTTTATTTTTAATTAGATGCGATATCGAAATCATATAAATAAAATAAGATTATATCTCATTTTGTAGATATTTATCCCTTGCTAAATAAATTCTTATTTTTCAATACATATTTTTTTTCATAATTCGTTATCTGAATAACAAATAACGAAAAGTGTTGAAGGCATTTAATTACGGATTAGAGATGGAATATATGATTTTACTGACTGATTGTTTGATTAGTAGCATGTGATCTCAAGTTCAATATAACAATTAAAATGATTCAGCATTAAAATTAATGAAATCAAAATAATTAACTCCCTAGAGAGTAGTGTCTACTATAAAGTTGAGGAAGGCTCTTTACTTTTATAAGAAGGACAAAGAAGTGTTAGATCTCAAGATCAAGTTGAATGAGATGTGTGAATCTACTTTTCTCACAAATGCAGAACTGCATCACATAGTCCGTTCAGTTTCTCGAGGGAACTCCCCTTAATCATAGAGATTTCGAATTCGGACGGAAACTGCAACGATTAGCACAGGACCTAAGACTCCCTAACATAGATTCAAAAAATTCGATTTCACCACAACCGCACATCTCTATTTCGCTTGATTATTATTATAATGAATAACTCCACTTTGATCTGCAATCCTCGACATAAACAAATCTATTAAATTTATACGTCTCGCAATCATACTCAAACTAAGTACACTCCCAAGATGCATTCCAAATTACCCAATTGTTCTCCATAACCTAAAATAAATGATTTCAAAGTCAAGAAGTAAAAATGTTTCTTTTCACGCAAAAAATAACTCTCGCATCATTAAAGTCCTGTAATCAATCACAATCATGCAATTCGTGATTCTAGCGAGAGTTTTATGAAGGACTTGGATTTATCTGGCAATGAGGATTTGAAGGAGATCAACAAGAATTTGTTGCTTACATCTTAAGAAATTAATAAGAAAATGCAATTCAATATCGAATCTTATCTAAACAGCACTTTCAAATAGAAACAACTATAACAAAAAGTAAATAATTTCATTGATCTTAATTTTAATCACGCAACAAGTGTTTTCCATTATTTTGATTCCTCCAAAAGTAGAAGAAGCACTCCTTTACAACCCTTAAGACTATATCAAAAAAAATGAATTTGTTTATTTATAATACTTATCATTTCCTCCAACATTCAAATCAATTAGGTCATAATTATTCAAATTATCTAAGTCAGAGTTTAATATAATAAAAATCCTCGGATTATTGCAGTAAAAAGTTTTTAGTAATCTCTTAAATTTAGAAAATATTTAATTATTATTTATGTATAGATTCATAGCTAAATTCCACTTTTGTGATATTAGAAACAAACTATTTAACTTGAGTCTCATACACGCCATCAATCACGGATTCAACAATAAGGCATTATAATAAGCATGTCTAGATCTTAATATCTCAAGTGCTGCATCCACAGTCATCCAACCAATAGATTTAATACATTATTCAATGAGAAAATGGAATCGTGAAATTATCGACACCATGACATTTGATGAAAATTTTAAGCAATTTACTATTAGCAACAAAATCAAGAACTTAATAAAATAAAGATTACAATTGCAAGGTCCTTATATGGGCAGATGGAATGAAGCTATGGCTTTGGGAGCTTAGAATGCAAATTAAACAAGTGCCATTCTATGGTAATTTGCTGATGATTGTTGGTATTTGGCTGGTGATAAATCATAAGATTACAATCACTATACTAAGAGAATGATGTTTTTATATATCTACATTTCTACAGAACTCTTTATGTTAACTGATAAATCACCAAACTTTTTTATGACTTGGGATTTCTTGGAGAGGTGAGAAAATTCATTTAATTGTAGACGAATGTTAGAAATTAAGGATTTTGGTAGTTAAATTGAGTTGATATCCACGACTATGAAAACACTATGGAATTCCGGGTATTATATGACAACAATGTTTTATAATTTTCCAAAGGGTACTTTGAAATGAAAAACATGTGGATCTGTATCAATATAAATTTATTAATATAATCTCTCTACAATCATAATTCCAATCTCTTATGCCAGAGGATCATATCTACTTGGGAATAAATATAATTGTGTAAATCATCTTTTTGGGTGTAAGAGATCAAGAATATAAATATGAGAAAACATTTAATTAATAGAATTTTTGAATGATGACAATTATATATAATCAATTGAATATATTATTTTTAGATTTAAGTACTGATAATGAGAGTTTTGATATACCAAATGTATATATTGTAAGTGTAAAAATAACGAAATAATTAATAAATATATTACCCACGTGTGTGGGAAGAATTAAAAGTGAAAAAATGAAGTTTAAAATCAATAATAAAAATGCCAAACAAAACCAAGATTCTGAATTACATGAGGCCAGCTATGGCTATCATCCCAGACGTAGCTGAACCAGAAAGAAGAGTATGATATTAAATACGAAATTTAGATTCTATTTAAATATAGAGCACTTTGGACAGCCATAGCAACATTGCTGTATTTGATTTGTTCATAGATCCCACTTTATGGTATTTACAAATCATCTGCTGGTGATCCATTTTATTGGATGAGAGTCATCTTGGCATCAAACAGAGGTACTTTAATGGAATTGGGTATTTCACCAATGGTCACAGCATCTATGATAATGTAACTATTGGCTGGTGCCAAATTGATTGACGTTGATTAGAATGTAAAGGAAGACAAATAACTGTATTCAGGAGCATAAAAATGTATAAATACTAATTGATTTTCTAGTGTTGGGAATTCTTATTGCTTTTGGAGAAGCCTTCGCATATGTCTGGTCAGGAATGTATGGAGATTTGGATAAATTGGGTGCAGGAAATGCAATTCTTATTATAATATAGTTGGTATTTTCAGCAATCGTCATGATTATGATTGATGAATTACTATCAAAGGGATATGGAATTGGAAACTCAGGAACTTCTTTGTTTATAGCTATAAATATCTGTGAGAACATTATGTGGAAAGCATTTTCACCAATTACTCACAAAACTGAATTGGGATTAGAATATGAAGGTGCCATTATTGCATTATTACATGGATTGTTTGTATAGAGTGACAAAATAAGTGCTCTTCAATCAGCCATATTGAGAGATTCATTACCAAACCTAACTAATTTGTTAGCAACAGTATTGGTCTTTTTGATTGTCATCTACTTCTAAGGATTCAAAGTCGACATCCCAATCAAAAACAATAAAGTCAGAGGAGGATTAACATCATATCCTATCAAATTATTTTATACCTCCAACATCCCAATCATCCTATAAACTGCATTAGTATCAAACCTCTATTTCCTTTCATAAATTCTTTACAGAAACTTCAAGGGTAACTTCTTAATCAGATTATTGGGATATTATCAAGAATTAGAGAATGGATAGACTGTTCCAATTGGAGGATTAGTGTATTATGTGTCACCTCCAAGATCAATTTCAGAAGCTATCTTCGATCCAATCCACACCATCCTCTATACTGCATTCATTCTTGGAACTTGTGCTGTGTTCTCAAAAACTTGGATTGATGTTTCAGGATCATCACCAAAAGATGTATTGCTTTTTAAATATATTCATAGGTTGCCAAATAATTGAAGGAACAAGACATGTAAATCGTTGGATACAGAGATTCATCAATGAAAGACGTGTTAAAGAGATACATCCCAATTGCTGCTTCCTTTGGAGGTATGTGCATTGGTGCTTTGACCATTCTTGCTGATTTCTTGGGTGCCATCGGTTCAGGTATGAATTTAAGTTAACTTCCAAAGGAACTGGTATTTTGTTGTCTGTTACAATCATTTATGGCTATTTTGAAACCTTAAAGAAGGAAAAAGAATAGGGTACATTAGAGTTGTTTTGATATTATTAAATATTTTTTTAAGTACATAACATTTATGACGCAGAATGTGCTAAAAGAAGAAATAACAAATTAAATATCATCATATATTTGAGTTGAGTATTGGATTTTAAACTATTACATTGTACAATTTACGAACAGATGTAATAGTATTCTCAACTACACTCTAGACAATGAAATGATGAGGTGGTACCCTCAACAAACTCACGCCAGCAGTTCGGATGTCAGGAATGGCAGATTCAGTCTCGCTTTGGCTACTGAGAGCCTTACGACGATACTCATTATAAGCGATTTTGGCCTCATGATACGTGACCTTCATTTCTCTGGCGGCATCTTTTAATTAAACACCTTTATTAATTAGAATGAGGAGGTCTTTTTTTTATTAAGAATTAAGAGGTTGATGAATGCGAGTAGGCTATACTTTCTTTATTTTTTACATTTCCATCTCTACTTGTTTCTTGATTTCGTCTAAAATTTTCATTTTGTAATTTTTACAATTCAAACTCCCTAAGATGCTTTCTTATATTATCCAGAAAACGATAAATCATAGTGCGATCGGTTAATTTTATGATGTAAAGTACATTTCCTATAAGAATCATTAACTACGTCATATAAATACCATCAATCTAATCAGTATTTTATGATTATTGAACAATGTTGCGTATTATCAAAATTCAAACATTCTATGATCTATATTTTATAAAAGAAATCTTTATATATTATTTCATTTAAATACTTCACTAATCTTCAGGACAACACTTATTTTATACCAATTACAATAAATTTCAGCCAAATTTACTAAATAAGATCATAAAACTATAAATTTATCAAATATTAAACATTTTCACTAAATAAATATCATGACTATTATGATTAATAATATTATTTCTCCTTTCCATTAATAATTTAATCGTTGACTTTTATCTACTTTGAAATCATGAACATTCATTCTTAAATTTATCCATTCTTATTAAATTTATACAAATCTATTTAAACTTTTTTTTTAGATATCTAAATCAATAATTAACTTCTGCTAAATTCTAAGTCTGTATTCAATCAAATTCTGAAGATTGAGAAAGTTTAAGATTATCAAATTTTTGGTGCAGTAACATAAGGATGTTTTATAACTATTACTTTCTTTAATTATTAATTTCATATTGTTTTCTAAATTAGAAATTTTAATTCAAACAAGCTACAATTCTAATGCTCATCCTCAGACTTTATTATAACAATTTTTAAAGAATTTTTTATAATTTTCACATAAGAGTTAACCCACTTTAAAATAGCTTTAAGGAAGTATAAAATTAAGAAAATGATAATTTATGGCTAAAATTCTAGTCAATATCAAATGTTCTATTCTAAGCAGTCTTCCGTCTGAAACTGTTTATTGGTAATTGCAATAGCTGCTTATGAGAACTTTTTATTAATAAGATATCATTATTATTTATGCAATAATATTTATACTATATTTAAACATAAAATATTCAAAAATTTATTGTCTAAATAAGCTCTTAAATTTTGTTTTATTAGATTTCATTTCCGAATAATATTTTTAGTAACGTATCGTAAATTTCATAAGGATTACCATCCATCAATTACTTAGATATTGGTCTGAAATTCAATAGCAATTGATCCTTCAGGAATATAGTATTGAGATTTTATAAGCATAATTTAAGTAATTATTAACTTGGAGTCTTTTCTTAAAATAAATCAGCATGAAAATTTTTCTAAAAATCTTATACCTTACTCGACCGAAATTATTATTTAAAATGCTTTCTTTACTTTTCAAGGTACACTTTTTTTTCAATTCCTAATATTAACTAAAATAGAAGTTTCTCATATTTAGAGGAATAAAGAGTGTAAAATTCTGTAATTTCATCTACAGAATCCTTGAAATTTAGGATGTGAGATTGATTTTCTGAATGTTTTTCAAGTTCTTTGATTCCTTAGAGTTCTTATACTATGAGTTTCATTATAAGAAAATCTCTAAAACATTCAAGCTCTTCCTTCTAGAAGAGTAAGAAAACAAACTTCATTCTCATCAAATTTTATAAAATATATATTCTGCCGGTGAGTTGATGATTTCCTTTAATTTGTAATCCTTCAACTAATCTATTATGTAAACTAGATGTTTGAGAAAAAAAGTCATCAATTTTTATGATTTGCTACTCCTTCTCAGCACTTTTAATATATTATTCGCATTATTGAATATACAGAATTTAGGACAAAGCTTCTTTAATAGTGAACCTCTTATTCGATTCAGTTTCTTCTTCCAGAGTGCATTTTTAGACCAGTTATCCAAATAAAAAGTTTAAATATTTATATCCTGGTTTAAAGATGTATTTTGTTAAGTTATATTTACCTTATTCTTCAAAACTATTTGTTCTTTCATACATTTTTTATTTTGTGAACATCTCAAATAGTATGCATCCTAGATTAAAGATGGCCATTTTTTCATCAAATTTTATAGTTTTGCTTTCTTTTTTGATTTAATAGATCAATTCTGGGGGTAGGCAATGATTATTTGCAATTCCTGATGAATTTTAATCCAATTTGTCTAAACCAAAATTATACAGCAGACATCTCTATATATATATATATCTGTTTTGGTTAGCTTTTAGACTCGTTTCCAAAGCCTCATAAAGCGGCATAAAACTCTCTTAGCTTAAAGTTGGTATATAAATTCTTAATAATATTTTTTTTTTACTTTAATTGTGAAAGTCTATTAAATAACTTTAAAAGGTGCTTTGAAAGATAAATTGGCTAATCCTATATTTAGAGTGTATCCTTTCCAACTTAAGTAAGAGCGGATAAATTTTCTTCGGTAAATGTAAATTCATATTGATTCTGCTGTTTTTGAATTATTAAGCTTTATGGAAAGAAAATATAGTTCTCGCTTTTAATAGTTTCAAGATTCTCAATCAAAGTCTCAACCTTTTTATAAATCAAATTATTTAAAATACTTGTTTCAACTGACACTAATTAAGATCTTCTACCTTGTAAACGAATGAAAGCATCATATTTTTTTATTAAAATTTTCAAATCAAATGAATATAAAATACAAAATCAAAGGCCAGCTTCGTCATCATCATCATTTCCACTAAATAATTTCAGTTGTTCGTAATTACCCTTTCCCATATAGGATTAGGGTTTCTTTGGTGCTTTAGGGCTAAATAGACTAAAATTTATAATAAAAAATTACTTAATGACTTTATCCTTAAAGAACAAAATTAATATGACAGCACCTAAAAAGGCTACAACATACCATAAATATGAATTTTATTTTGAAGAATTAAGTTAGGTTGAGGAGTTATGGATTTATGGTTTGCTAATTGTAGGTTATTTGATATCATTAATTGGAATTTCAGTATTATTCAATGAAGTACTGTTTGCTTAGATGTTTGGACAAGGTGTTTCAACAGGGGATAGATCAATACCACCTTAACAATAATCTCCAGAAACCTTTCTGTAGCCTTATGTTTTCATGTAAGTCTGTTTGCAATTAGCAGGAGGTTTTAATAAATCTGGAGTATCATCTTCTTCAAATTTATCTGCAATTGGCACACAGGGTCCTCCTTCTATTTTCCTATAGAATCCAAAATCGCATTCCCAATCATCCTCTATGCAAGGACAAGTTTCGATGAAGAACTTTTTATCAATTTCCTCTTGATTGAAACACTTAGCCTCTCTTTTTCTTCTGATGTACTTGATTTTTCTACCAAATAAGCATTTACCAGATTCAAAGTTTTTAGGAATCCAAAATTCGTAATCTGATTCAGGCATTGTTGGATCCCAAGCACCAGAGCAAACTCGTTAATGAAGTGTTTAGAAATTCAATGCTACAACATATCCTTTTAATTGATTTTCTTATGATCTGCTTTATCCATATACAATGAACTTCTATTCCATATTGGAAGGTTCGGTGACTATATTCTGAATCTCAAATTCCTTTTGACCAATTTTGACTTCTTCCCATGAAAATCCTTAATCCCATGAATAAATGATTTGATTAATGGGTTTATCGTCTTGTCCCATAACAATGAGACCACCTCTATCTCCAATCTCATACATATGAGAACCTTTTCTGATTTCAAACCATTCATGGCCTCCATCTCTGGTCAGATAGGTGTTGACTTCGTGATCTTTCTAAGTCAAATATAGACCTGTATTTCCAACACCAATACTAAGTCCAGGGGCATTTTAACTAGAATAGAGTGGATTTTGATTGGCTTCTGTCCTTCCTTTTAGATGTAAAGAGCAATCTCCAGAACACTAGATTTCATCTCCTTTTGAATCAACTTCTGGAGCTTTTAATGGATGCCATTAACCGCCTCTATCATAGGAGATGAACTAAAAATATGAATGAATTTATTTTGTACAGTTTTTTTATATAATTCTAAGGTGGCAGGAGTGATGGAACTTCTAGATTTTGATTTCTCTACTTCTTGATGATCAAATACGTTAGAAACATAAACTCCTTCCATACCTAACATTCTCTCAAAATCACAATTTCCAGTATCAAGAGATCTCACATTATGTAACAAAGATAGAGTGAATTTAAATCCTCTAAAATCACTTACGTATACATTAGTTAATCTTTGATTTTCTTCTTTATGAGAAACAGACAAAAATATCTGTCCTTCTGAAGTGTCTAGGATAGTAAATGTATGCTAATTCAAAGGGATTGGCAATTATACTGGTTATGGCGAGAATTTATCTAAATAAGCAGGAGCAATCAACAATTCATATCCAGTTTCTCCATCTTCGCCTGTAATAAGTACGAATATGTAATGGGATGTTTAGAAGAATCCCAAAGCATTTTCTTACATTGTTTATACAGTTGCAAAATAGTCATCTGAGTAGGAAATAACAGATTTGCCTTCTTTCATGTGACACACTATTATCCTTTGATCAGGGATTAATTGATATTATAAGAGTTTATCCCATGCAGCATCCCTAACATAGTTTAAGGCTGATTTCCAAGTTTCACCTCCATCTTCAGTCACATAAATTGATTTCTTATAAAAGTCTTTACAATTAACATCATTTTTGCCACAGGGTTTGTCTTTAAAAGCCATAATCCATTAAGCATCCATCTTATTCAATTTAAAATCATAAAGATCTTCTGAATGTGTGAACCTTGTATAAGTTCGACCACAATTCTTAGATTTATAACTAATACCATTTGAACCAAAAAAGAATATAACCCTTGAATCAGCTGGTGAAATATGAATACTTTCGAATTGTAATTATTTATTTTCTGGTTCCATCTTTTCCCAACTCTTTGTTTCATCCAACCAAGTTGTACCGTAATCTGCTGATCTCCATATTCTCCCTTTGTCTGTAAGAATGAACAACACTTTTCTGCTCTCCTAATGTGTTTATTCAATTGTTTCATCGTCTTTTGTAAATACAACAGATGATCCACACCAATAAATGTTAGACACTGGAGATTCAAGTTCATTAAATGAAACCTTCACTTCTTTCTATCCTGACACACATAAAATCAACAGACCTAGAATTATTATCATTTCTTAAATAATAACACGTAGATTAATTAATATATATATCAAAGCAATTCTCATTCATATATATTTTCTGTTTATTAGCAAAATTATCCCCTAAGCTATTCTATCATAATAAACCGGTATTACAAATCACAGATGCTAAAAGATTAACTTAATAACAAATCTTAAATAAGTCTAGACCCAAATCAATCATTCAAATTACAATCAAGTAATTTCTATATATTCTATTTTTTTGAAATTCAATAACAATAATAATTCCTTCTTAAAACTATAAATTAAGATTGTTATTACCTTATAACTTTTAATAAATAGTTTCTAATGATTTCTAATGAGTATTACGAACAATTAGGAACTGCCAAACTAATTTAGAATAATAAAGAAATAGCTACATTTTTTGAAATGTTGACAAAAATTCTTAATTATAAGCTAGGATTAGAATTATTGAATGATAGCAGTCTCATAATTTTGCGAAACTATTTTAAATTTAGAACATTGTAGATCTAATATTATGAATGAAATTAACTATTTATTTGAGACTTAAGATTACAATACTGATTGTTTAGGTTTAAGTGTAAATGTTTCAAAGAAAACTATAAAATTGATATTACTCATAGATAATAAATTTAATATTATTGTATCATAAATAGTGCTTGACTGGGTTAAGATAGTCTATTCTCTTATATTATATTACTAATTATTTTGCTCAGAATCAAAATTCTTCTAATTAATTATGTTCCATATAGAACGTTGGAAAAAATAAGCTCAATAATAAGGATGTAATTATAGTTCCTTCTTCATTTTACAAAAAAACTATTTTTCTAGACTCAAATAAAAAAAAACAATTTATCTTTATCTAATCAAATTTCTTAATACTCAAATTCAATCATCCAAAATCAATTAAAAAAAGAAGAATAAATTTTTGACAACCTATTATTTTTGATACTTAATTTGTATAATGTTAGCATTTTTATCATAAAATATTATGTTGATTGTCTTTTAGGTTATATGTTCCCTACAAGTAACTACATTAATAACCATTATTAACATATAGATGAATGTTATTCAAAATGTAACCAATATATCTCAAACAGATATAAATGAGTTTTAGGATAACATTAATTATATTAGTAATTAATAATGTCCCAAAGGAAAAAAAAAAGAGAACCAACACCCACTAGAGTTGCTTTAGTTTGTCTGAAAACAACATAGAATAATATCTAAATCAATAATCAATCTTTATTGAAAGTTTTCTCCAAACATGGCTCTATTTCAAAAGTATTCCAAAATTATGATATAATATTATAGATTTTAATATTTGAGAGAGGTCAGCTTTAAACAAAAGTATTTATTGAATATGACGAAGTTGATTCAGCAATTGATGCAATAAAGTATAGATTCAATTTTTATCCTAGATCACTTAATAATACAAAAATCTTAAATTAAATTTCATGCAATGTTTATCATTCGAGGTTGAAATAGCTAAAGCTTGATACTGTTCCATATACTAAAGGTCTTGATTTTACTAATCCTCCTTCTAATACTACTGATCAGATTGAGCAAAATGAAGAATAATAAGAAATAGCACGAATCAATGAATGGGAAGATTTCTAATTTGGAAGTAATTCTACAGATGAGGTTTCTGATGAGGAGGAGCCGTAGTTTTCAGAAGAGAAAATGGTAGATATCCTCAGTCGACTCAATTAAATAGATGATGAAATTAATAAAACTATTGAAACTAAGATCGTTACAGCTTTGGACAAGTTGCAACAAAATACAATGTGCATTTAAGTGTTAATCACTTATGATATATTAAATGACTTGAATTTTGTTATCAAAATATTTTGTCTCTTTGGAGAAATTGTAAATTTTAATTTAATATTTAGAAGTATTTGAAATAAAGCTAAATTTATATCTATATCAAATATGGATCCAATATGGAATGCTAAAAAGCATATTAATTACTTAAAGATTATTTGGAAATAAAACTGTAATACAATTTTGAAAATGTCAATGGTAAACTTATTCAACCAAATTATATAAACAATTCAAAATCTTAAGAAGCAATTAATGATTAAGTAGCCATCTAAGAACTCTTCTAATCATATAAAATAATCAAGTAATAGAATAACAGTTTGATAAAAATCAACTAATGAAACAATGAGATATTCAAAATTTAGTATTTCTCTCTTTTTATAAATTAATTAATACAAAATTATGAAAGATTTATATTCTCTAAATGTTGTTTTATATTTATTTTGAAATAAACTTATAGAGGGAAGCAAAGTTTCAGAAGACAATAAATTTATTTATATATGTTTTAAATTCTAACTTAATTTTTAATATACATTCAATTGATGCCTGAAATACATAATTCTAGATAATGAACAAGAATATTATAAATTTATGTTGAAAATTTAATAATAATAATAATAGTATATAACAAATAAAAAGACCTTAATAAACCCAGAATTTTAAAACAAAGTTTATGCGAATAGTTAGTATAGAAAACAGAAACTCATTTAAAAGAATAATATCAGACTTAATCATTCATGTAAAAAATTATCATTTAAAAATCCATTATTTGAATTAAGTGAATTAAACAAGAAGTTACTTCCTAATTTTAAAATCAAAATTAGTGAAACTACACGTTCTTAACCTAGTTTTCGAATATCAATCCTTACTAAGGAAACTGCAAGAGTATTAAGACTAGTGGGATAATACAATTGATAATAACATAATATATATTCATAATTTTGTAATATAATTATTTTTTATGATCTTATCAATGATCAAATGAATATTAGGTGTATATTTCTAAAAGTAAAGTCAATATAACTATAAGTGAAGATAGGTGTCAATAATGAGAAACTTAAATTTAAATGTGTAATGCAAGAGTAATGAATAATTTCCAATAGAGAAAATTTAGCTATTCATCAAGCTGATAATTATAGGTTAAAAGTATGAAGAAAAAATGATTGAAAATAGGTGAATAGGTTGTTAAATTATAAAAGGTTATATTAAAAATAATTTTTTTAATTAAATAATTATAATCAATCAAATATTTTAGTACCTAAGGTTCGACAAGTATAGACTAACAAAAGTTGTCTTATTTTTTGTATTTGATAATTAAATGACATTGTTTCTATTTAAAAATTTTGATGCATCTAATCAAATAGAGCAATCTTCAGATTAGTAGCCTTGACATAATGATTATTTATTTTTGGTGATTTACTTATAACTTAAAATTAGTTTATGATTGACTTAGAATAGATTAAGTTTTCTTTAATTCTTTAATTGTAGGATTAATGTATGATTATTGCCGTGATAGAAGTTGTGATTGGTATCAGGATTTATTTTATATCTTTGAAATAAGAAAGGGATTTAGATGAATTACTTAATATCAATGTTTTTCATTAAAAATATAAATACGAATCATAGGATGTATTAACTTCCCAACCTGAAATTGATGCTTTTTGCTTTGAAATGGGCGGCAGTATTTATTTCTTAGGTTATTCAATAATTCTTGGTGAACGAATAGAAAGAGATCGCTCACTTTATAATTGAATTGTTTTTGAAGATATAGTGATGGGGAGTTTAATGTTTTTGGGTTTTTGCACTGGTCTTTTGAATTTACCCTTTTTGATTATTTCATCGAAGAATTATAATTGTTCTTATATTCTGATTTTTTTGTATAAATTGGAAATATCATTCATTGGTGGTGCCAATGGGTACTGGGTTATAAACTTTCTGCTCATTTTATGATTATATTTAATAACAAAATAAAAACATCATTACTCTCAAATTCCAAATTATTTCATAAATAGATTGAAGTTTTTTTTAAATTATTCTTCATTTTATTGTTTGATCCTTAGGTCTAGATCTTATGTTAAAATTTGTAGTTAAGAAGCATCTAATTATTAATCAGATCTCAGTAAGACTTTGCTTAAAATTGCAACAAAAACTTATTGAAAAGTGCACATAATAGCGAAAACCTATCTTGTGATTTTGAGGTTGGTTTGTTGTGAACATTAACCCTTAATTAAGCACAGTAGTAATTCTTACAAAATAAGTTCAATAATAGGATCTAAAGGCTAAACAAACGATTATAAAATGCCCATCTAAGTCAATTATTGTTCCTCTGATACAAATTCTAGTATTGATAAAACAATGTCTGTTGTATGATCCAAAGTAACTTTATCCAAAGGCTGGTGATATGTGGATATAGTTGAAGTCTTATATTCTTGTGAGAGTTGGCGCAACAAGTGTTTTTGTAAATTTTCAATTATAACCATTAAAGTAGACAGTGATTGTGGATTCAATTCAAATAACTGCAGTTGTGACGAACTCACTACTTACAACACTTAGACTACTTGTAAACATGTTTTATTGTACATCTAAAAATATATATATACATTTACAATGATATAATTTGAGATCTTTGATGTTATTTCTAATGAAGTTATGAGTAGGTCTAAATATTTTCTGTCAGCAAAGAGCAATTAACATGTTTAAGAAATATATTTACCTTTAAGGATGTTATTCATAATTTTAAATATTAATCCCACCAATCTGCAAATCTCTGCTGAGAATTCCTATTTGACTTTTTCATCTTATATGGCATTTATTAAATGTTACAAGTAACTTGTCAATATACCTTAAAATGTTCTGACTAATTCAATTTAAACTACAGAGGAACTATGATATTAATATCTCAGACTCTTGTTCTCTGTTATGGCAACCATTAGTTTTAGACATAATTTACACATTTGGAATTGTTAAGGATTGTCTATTAAAATAAATCTGGTCAATTCAGCTATTTTTAATAGATGTTATTTAATGAGTAATCTAAATATTTTGCTAGTATCAACATGTCTGAAGTAACCTAACATTTCATATAGATATATTAAAATTGATTATTGAGTTGGTTGTATTGTCAAAAACTAATTTAATTAGATTATTGATTCAATGTAGTTCTCATAGGCAGTGTCAAACAATAAAATTGACAGGATTTCAGAGGCTAAAGTTCGACAACTTAAAAATGTATCCTTCTATAAAGCAGTATTCTTAAGATTTAATAGGACGCCTTTAATTTAGGTTACAACATTTGAACTTTAAAAGGCTTCGTTATATAAATGATGTTTGAGTCGAACAATTGTTTCCTTCATAATTACTAAGGCATATTCTATAATTTCTTTGTTCTCAATTTGCAATTGTAAAATTATGAATTACAATAATTGATTAGTAGCTTATTAGGGTTATATCTGAATTGGCTTGATGAAATTATCAAAAAAGGCTTTGTTTGATCTTTATCTACCAATTGATTCATCTGATTCACTAAGAGCAAATTAAAATAAGTTATCTGCCAAAGACATAGCAGACATAATAACTAAGGGAGGTAAATTATGAGTAGAAACTTATAGGAAGGTTAATGAATCTTTAATTACAGTTTATATCATTTAAACTATTTCTTCACTGTTTTTTTCTAAAATTTATGGATTTATTACAATGTAATTAATTAAACTTAATTCAATAATGAACTTTTCTTAATCTTAAGCTGCATTCTTAAAAGAATGATAAATCATCTTAATGTGACTAGTTAAATCTATAGATAAAATTGGAAAAAGATTTTCAAAAAATTCTTTTAAAGTATGCTTTAATTTTTTATGATTCTAAGGTGTGTAACCTTAAAAAAAGGAGTTTTGAGAATTCAATAATAAATGAATTATAGACTTGCTTATTTCCGATATTGCCTTAGAGATTGATTATTTAAATGTAATATCCAATTTGAAGTCAGTAATAAATTTGACTAATTTCTTCATCAATTCTATCATCTAATACATGTGAGGATCCTTAATTTTCATTTATTTTTGTAAGATTTAAACACAAAATGTTTATAAAGAATATAACCATTGTTAACTAAATGTAAAATCAAATCTAATCTATCTCAAACCGAAGCAATTGTTTAATTTTGTATTTAACTCCAATATATCACTTATAATTTCCTCATTAGCTTATTATACCTTTTCAAAAAGGAAAATACAACCTTAATACATTTCCTTAGCAAATAATCTTTTTTTAATTTTCTCTGTAAAAATTCTCTTCTTTGAAGAAGCCATTCTCTTCAGAGATTTCAATGCTAACAGGGCTAAAGAGGAGTCGCTTTAACTGTATAATGCTACAATCTTAAATAAAAGTTCCACCAATTACCTATCATTAAAAAACTCAGCAAATTTCTCAGGAAACTAGGAATATAATATTTTAAATTACGCTAACATTGTTTTGATCATTCGGATCAAAATCTGATTCTAATTCGAAGTAACTCACATTAAAATTGAACATCAAAATATCTTTAAGTGAGGCTAAGGCTGGCTTATAGAGATTTTAAGTGCATTATTTCAGCACTGTACAAACAGTAGACATAAAATCTAGAATATCGCTATTTTAAAACTAAAACATTATTTTCCTATATGAAACATAAGAGTCATAGGATGAATAAAGTTGTAAATTCTATAAAACATGCTACACTAATTTCAAACCTATAGAAAGGAGGTAAGGTTGATTCCCTTGAAAAAAAGAGTTAAAAACTAACTTGAACTTTGAGAATTGGTTGCTACTAAACATCATTATTTGCTGAATCAACAAACCCACCAAATTACAGATTGAATTTTATACGTGATTTTCTTATTGCTTTTAAAGACTAGCACAAAATAGTTAAACCAAAGTTTCATAGACTCTGCATTTTTTAGATAACACATCGTTTTCTTCCCTATATTAGAATTATCCCACAATTAATTACCCTTCTGATAAACTACGATCAGAAGATGAGAATCCCTTGAAAGACCTTTCAGAAACCACAATCTTAGCTATATATTCTGATATCACAAACAAAGTCGAGCCTGACTGAGTTTATTGTATAATCTGACATATAATATCAATGTTTCTTATATCTTCTATGAACTGATAAATTGACTATTCAGCCAATTGCTTACTCTATAAACTTAAAAACAATACTTACTTCTAATGTTGTTGAGAAACAGCAATCATTGCACAAGGAATCAAAATGTACTAAATTCATTTCAATTTAAAATATTCAATTATTTTAATAAATAATACTTCTACGAAAACACATATTTTAAGAATAAAATATAATTAATCTAATCAAATATAATTGAAAAATCAAATTAATACTTACTATTAGAAATACCTAAGTTTTTCTTCATATGTATTTACTAATTCTAATTAATGATATGTAATTGTCGCATAAGTTCGCTTTGCTATGATCTATTAAAAGAATTTTATTGCAAATCTAATTAAAAAGCGCTTAATTTGAAAAAATATAAAGAAAATTGGATTATTTGATATTCTCTAATTCCTAAGTGATCATTTTAATTTGCCCAAACATAAAAATTATCAATTATTTTAAGAATCCATTTGAGCTCTAGATTTATATTGGTTCTATCATATTCAAAAATTTACAGGTTGGAATGAGAAATAAATTTTATCTAAGATTTATTGTAAATATTTCTGCAAGTTAAAAATAGGTACATAGGAAGAAGGTGTAAACTGATGTATTTCAAAAAAGTGTAGGAAATTTGAATACTACTTTTGTAATATTCTTTAGAAATTCATATAAATAATTTTTAATTTGACCTTCTTAAAAGTAATTATTCTATTGAGGAATATTGTAAATTTAAGAAGAAAATTAAATTAAATATTTTAAATGTTTAACCTGCTTTAAGAAAACTATAAAAATGAGCCATTCTAAAATGGGAGGAGTAAGCATTAAAAATAGGTGTATTATAAAAATTATCAAATTTATCTTTACCAAATGTCTAGACATTATTAAGATATCAGTTGTAAATATATTTATAAGTGAGATTAATAATTACTCAAAAGAAATAGAAGAGGATCAAATTAGTATCTTTTAATGATATAAATTAAATTTTCAATAGAATTTAATTAAAATTTAATTAAGTTGTCCTTCAAAATAGTATAATCGACAATAATATAGATATCTAATAAAGATTTAATTTAAAGGTAAGATAGAATATTTACTTAAATGTGGATTAAACTGTATCATTTTTATCTCATTATGTAGAAGGATTTCCAAATTCATCTTAAGTTGGAACATTTTTTGAACTCATTTGACAATTATTATTCTATTATGTTCCCTATTTATAAAAATATATTTCTTCGTTCTAATTTTTTTCATTTTTATTTAATGATTCAACTCCAGATGTGAGCTCTTATTATTATTATTATTATTATTATTATTATTATTATTATTATTATTATTATTATTATTATTATTATCCAGATGTGAGTTCTTATTATTATTATTATCCCGATGTTAATTCATCCTTTTATTACTATTCTGCAGATGTTAATTTCCCTTATTTTTATTTATTTTATTATAATTGTTCATAATAAATTTGTTCTAACTATTTTTATTTATCTTATTCTGATTATTTATTTTCTTATTGTTATTATTACTATTTTTATGTATTTTCTTAAGGTGTTTACAATGTTAATTCTTTCTATTATGGTTATACTTATATAATTGTTCCCTATTACAGATTTGCTACATCTAATTATAGTTATTCTTAAGATTCATTCAATATGGATTCGAAATTGCTCACGAGATTCCAAAATTTTGTATTTATGATATCTTCTTCTCTTTACTTAAAAAATTCTAATACACCAAGCGTTTTAGGTAATAGTTAATACATTAATTCACATATATCTGCATTTGTGACTTTATCATCCTCGGGAATATGTATCTATTCGAACTTTTATTCATCCCACAGTTTTTTGTGAATCTAGAAATATTATTGCCTTTACATTATTCTCATCAAATCCAGAGAAATCTTCCTCATGATTTACAATTTATGGTATTTGAGGCCGAATTTATCGTTACAATTCAACTACATTATTTTATTCGTAGGCAATCTTGTAATACAATTTTTTTTCTAATTAAGAACTCATTTATAAAATTAATAAGAGTATAAATGAATATGAGAAATTAATGACAAACTAAGACCCATATACAATTCGAGAGGTTTTATTGCTTATCCTATAAGTATTGTAATTTTTGAATTCGAAGTAATTTAATTTAAAATTTACTCTAAGAGAAGTGGTTGATATATTTAATTTTGATGAATGAAATATTTAAAAATACTTGAGTTTTAGGATTATTGTAATTAATAAAATTAATCATAATGTTTCGTAATCATCATCATAGTCCTCATCATCAAATTCAATTTCTTTATCATAGACATTAATTATTTCCTTAATTGGTTGAGCAATGGTTGTAGTTTATGGTTCAATGATTTCCTCTTTTTTTTCAACTTCTTTCTTTAAAAATCTCTCATCTTTATTTTATATCAAATAGATACTTAATACATCCACAATGGCTCTTTCTGTTTTTTTCTTCAATTTATCTAATTTAGGTTGGATTGCTCTCTTCAAATCTATGTTTGCTTTTTTAGGTATGATATTCAAGGTGCCTTGTTCGTCTGTGAGTAATTACGATACCATTTCTTATACTTTTTACTATTTATACAGTGATGAATACTTTGTAATGTGTTTCAATAGTCTTAATATTTCTGGTGATTTCTTGCTCCTCTTTTCCAAAGCACTTATTTTTTGGGAAGTAATGCAAGAATTTCAATTCTGAATGCCAGTCTTTTGTTTATTTCTCAGGCATGATGGATTGACTAGAATTTAGATTATCAGGGAAATCCAAAATCATTTTAATATAATTAATGAGCTTAATATTAAAGCATCATCTAATACTACCTAATTTCAAACTAAATGAAACTATCCCTTTCAAAAATTAAAAATCCAACTCAATCACAACTTTGAGAACCTAACAAAAAACATAAAAAGATCAAAAATTGAGTGTGGACAAACATTAACCAACTGTAGAAATGTAAGCTAATAAAACTGATATCACTTTTCCTGTTATAAATAAGACGTCTCCTAAGGAAACAACTTATAAACAGAACCTAACAATTAGAACAGTATACAGTGATGAGAAAACTATCAAAGATTACTTAGACCATTTGAATACATTAAGATCTTAGAAAAATACCTAAAAACAAAATAAATATAAGAAGGTCAGAACTGAAACTGAAATAGTATAATACGGCGATGTTAAGTTTAAAAAAGTAAAAGAAGGCTCTTCCAAAAAATCTCTTGCATTAGTATCCAGTATCAGGAATCCTCAATCTCAATCCTACATCAAATTTAGTTAGCAAATCTTTGCACTCGTCTATAGTTTAGATAATCTTAAAGTATGACTTGATATTTATTAAAGAAATACATAAATAACGAGAGGAAATTGTTTTAAGTAATTAAGTAACTTATAGGCTTAAAAAAAAGTCTCAGGAAAATAATCCTTAAGCAAAATGGAGAGGAATTAGTGGAATTCTCTGAAATCAGCAAATTATGTTGTGTGAGAGAGATCTAGTACATAAATGGAGAATAGAAAATTGTTGACAAATTTGACCTGACCCTTTATGATGATCTTGTATATTTAACTGACACAATTGAAAATCTTTTATTGTCAAATGAGATTCATTCCATCAACCGGATCAGTGATAATGTAATTAATCCTATTATTTTGATAGATCCAAAAGGAAACCGAATAAATTCTTAAAATCTAACATTCGATGAATATGCCTAATGAAGAACAAAAGTTGTCTGTATAGACAATGTCTATGCAAAGATTTAAAATTCACGATGAAATTGATACTATAGAATAAAAATTGGGACCTTTATCGTTGATATCACGATAGGTTAGATAAACATCGATGGTCTTGGGTAGAGTTATAAGTAGTTTAAATGAATGAGTAATAATTTTTTCAATTTGCAAATAAATGATCCTTTAAAAACTTTAGAAATCGTTCAGCATAATCTCTTGGAGGTATGGCTGATATAGTTGGTCCATATATTACTCTCTTTGATAAAAATTCAAGCTTCTTCTTTGTGCTGAAATTTGTTAAAATATCAATTATCCCTATATGCAATGTGTATTGATTATCAACAGTTACCATCTTACTAAAATTATCAAGTTAGGGATTTTCTGAATATACAGAAGACTCATTATCAAGTTGTTTGTTCCCTTTGGCATGTAAACCTAACAAAAGACTATAATCAATAATATCATTATCTTCAAAGAATTTACAATCCTTTTCTAATTAATTAAAGAATAGCATTGATTTATTCTTATTGATATTCAATCTCATATTTTTTTCTTTGTCTTCTAAGAAATTTAGATCTTTTCTGGCAACAGTTGGATCACTTACAATAAATAAATAGTTATTACTTATCAATAGTATATCTTCCATAAGTCGAACCTTTTAAGTCATACCTCACATTAATCTCTTGATTAGTCGAGAAGACATTGCTCATTATCACAAAATAAATAACCTTTTCCCTCAACATAGTCTAATATTTTATTCCAATCTTATGCATTCCAAATAATCTTATTTAAATGTTTATATTACTTTATGATGAGTGTTTCTGGGTAGTTTTTGAGATGATAATAGTAATTTCTCATGATTTACTTTAAGAATCTGAACTCTTGATGATGAATAGTTTTCAAAGTGAATTGCCCATCTGCAGTATAATAGAAGAAACTTCCACTCTTTCCTGTTGATGTCAATTCTTATAAACAAGATAAATCTCCCTTGATTAAAGATTGTAATATAGATTCTGGTCCTATACTTTTAAGATACTAATGGTTGTCTATCCCGTATATAGTTCTAATACTATTGAATACTCGTGGAGCATAATCAAAGAATTAGCATACTTTAAATGAGCTTTTATCGCCTTAAGCTCTTCTTGGTAGGAGTTCGAAATAATATTTTAATTTAAAATCCTTTGGACCTACTTCATAATCGTCAGCTACATTGATACTGCTCACTGCCATCTGAATGCCTATCATCATATTCAAAACCAAATTAAAGTTTTCATGTCCGAATGATACACTGATTTTTGGTTTTTTAGTTTGTTTTTAATTTTTGATTGATTATGTCTTTCTTGGTACATTGATAATTGTATGCAATCTTTATTCATTAATCTAATCGATGATATCCATTTTCTACTATTTGATTTGATTTTGATCTATCAATTCTCTCAATCTTTACACTTCCTTGCTGATATCTGTTACATATGTAATCATCGATTTGTACTTTTCTTTGAGTTAATCAGTGGTCATTTGTTCTACAAATTAATTAGATTCATCTTAATCATGATCACTTTCAAAACTCTTTTCAGTGTTATAAAACTGATCTTCTTCGAGAGGATCTTGATTGTCTCCCTCAATTTGTTTCTATGGGATTTGTTGAAATAATGCTTTAAATTTCCTTTTAGGTTTTGATTATGCATAAAATGAGAAATCTTGATTTTAATCATTTTTTAGATGTTCAATTGATAATTCATTAAATTGATTATAATTGACTGATGGAATTTGATCTGAAGCAAAGAATTTATTAATGCCTTGATGATCATTATTGTTATTATGATTGTTTTCTTCACTATCATATTTAAAGAGACTAATGATAGGGGAATGGAGATTGTCAACCTGACTATTTCTTAATTTTTATTCTTATTCAACAGTTCCTTACACAAAATGAGGGAGCTCTTTTTCCTATTTTTTATTGTCTTATTTCATAAATTCTAGTAATTGATCCAACTTTTTTTCTATATTCTAAACATACTTCTATTGTTGATATATACTATAATCTATGGATTCAAGAGTGACACCCCTTCTAGCAAAGTCAAATATTTCTAAGAGTGCTGGATCTGCCACTACGGAATCTTGATATTGTTATAGTGTAACTCTATCAGCCTTGTCCACATCCATGGTTGAGAATATTAATTTGATTCTTTGATCAATTTGTTTCTTGGTTTCGCTCGTTAGATTTTATCCAGTCATGGCTATCCAACTATTAATCACTCCTTACATAGTATCATTAAATTCAGTCGATGTAAAACTTCCAATCTTATTCTTATCAATCAACTTAAAACTTATTTCTGCTTTTTCCCTGGCATCTCCATGACTCACTTTATCAAAATAAAGGGCAAAATCTTCGAATCGAATCTAGAGAGATTTCCATTTAAATTCATACCTTACCATCCTTATCGTCATCCATTATGTGGAAGATTCTATCTGATAAATGTAGCATAGTTCCCATGCCAAGTAAGCCAAGATTATCTCGAAATTAAAACTTAGTTACAAAATTAGAACCTTGGGACATTCTAGCAAATCTAGTTTTTAATTCTATCAGTTCAATTTCTGTAAGTCTAGTAAGTTTTCCCAATTTATTGATTTCTTCTCTTTAATTGTTAGTTTTTTATTTCCTTGAACAACACATTTATTTAATATAATAATTATAAATATTGTAGAGTTCTGATAGTTATTTTTCATTCTCAATTCATGCAGATAATCTGAATAATACAATTTAATTTACAGAACCATCACATAATTATTAAGAAAATGGAGAGATTGTTCTAGATTTTTCTCTCATTTTACAATTGTCTATAATTAAAATATATTAATATTATCCACTTAAGATGGAATTTGATTACATTATAAAAATTAAAACAGAAATAATTATGATTTAATGATAATTACTGCTACTCCGTAATATGTTTGAAAAGTAAAATCATCTCTATCAATAATAAAAACAAATAAAAACTGATAATATATGATCTTATTTAGTTATTAATGGAAATTTATTTATATAATATCTTAAAATAAAATATTTGGATGATCTGCTATAAATATAGGTTCTTTTCATCCTAGAAATACAGTATTTTTATGTTAAAAGACGAGGTTCATTTATAGAATGTATATCTCTATATTATGTAGGAAAATGAAATTGAAATAATAAAACTTAACTCCTTTCAGCCTAGATTTAAGTGGTCAAAATGCGACATTTCTGATATAGGACAATTCGAGTTATTTGACAATCGGAAGAGCAGAATCTACAAGATAGATCCCTCTTAGGGAATGATGTTGAAGGAATTTTTAAGTGGAAAAGTTTGCTTCTAAGGAATCAATAATCATTTCAAGATAGCAAAAATCATCTCAAACGGAAATTTTGGATCTGTAAACTGTAGTTCTATATTGTAGATTGTACGCATGAGAAATCTCCAAAATGAAGAATTGGTCACATGCAAAATTTTTAAGCAAGGCAGACCAGAATTAGAATAAGTATTCATTTTATCTATCAATAGGAATTCACAAATGAAGTCTTAGCTCTCTAATTTTTAAAACACAAGAATTTACCCAAAATTAGAGAATATTATATAGAAGCCAATCATAATTATATAATTTATGATCTATTCGAAGGCCACCCACTCGATATTTGCATTAAGAACAACGTTCTAGACAATCAATAGATGTATAATATTATGAAGGTAAATAAATGATGTAATGAATAGGAATTATTAAGAGTGGTTAAATTTATCAAAATGGAAGGATACTCCCATTAGAATATCAAATTAGAAAACATATATTATTATTCATTGATGAATCAAATAACCCTAGTCGACTTTGGCAAATCTTAGTTGAAAAATTAATCAGTTATTGCTGGCGATTCTTATTTTTCAAAAACCACAAAGGATTATTCAGAATTAAATACTTAAACTTATCGAAATGCTAATCAAGATAAAGACTACTTTGACTGTGGCTTAGTATTTCTTTAATTGTACATATATAATTTAATTTAGGATTACCCAAAAAGTTTTGAGTCATAAAGACATCCACTATTCGGATAATAATCATATTTTAATGAGTCTAATTACAGAAATTCATAACCAAAAGATTTCTACCTTCCTTATGAAATTACTTTCATAAAATAAAGTCTAAGATAAATCTAGCTTTTCAGAAAACTTATTAACAGAAATCGATGACCTTAATTTCGAACTATCAAATTACAAAAATTATTGATTAAATATTATTTATGTATTAATAGAGTTTAATTACATTTTGTTACTTTGGTTTTAATAAAATTTATTTCATCACAGAAATGGAAGATTAACTAAAAGAAATAGACATCCTCATCAAAAAACAAAACTTTTAAAAGGGCATCGAAAAACTTACACAACTCTAAACCTAACTCAATGACAAAAATATTAACCCAGAAGAAATTCTAGAGGATGACTTAGTAAAGCATAATTAAGATTAGATTTTATAAAGCAAGATATTTGAGAGATTCGCTACTATTTTCATTGATATTAATTAAGTTTACTAAGCAATGTAATATTTGATAAAAATGATTAAAATTGACAAAGACATATGTAAGGCATCCAATAATAAAAATCACATTCTGAGACTCTGTAATTCCTATGCCAAAATGGGTATTTAAAGAATTCTAATTAAATGAAGGAAAATGTTGTTTCTATTGCTGCTACTATGAACAGACTTTCAAATTTTTGGATTATGCTCGACAATTGCTCATCTCACATAATCTCACCAACACCGAAGTTTATGCCTTGACTCTAACATAGTTGGGAAATTATTATAGATTCATGTTCCAAGATGATCTGGCTGAATAAATGTTACTTGAAAGCATCAAAATAAGAGAAGACCTATATTCAAGTAATTCAATAGTAAAATTCATTAACATTTTAGGAAGTGGCTGATTCATTACATTTACTAGCTTAGTTGTTCTCAGACGAGGGGTAAATTGAAAATGCCATGACCTTCATTGATTAAGCCATCACTATATGGATTAATGAGTTAGGTTATGAGAATATTAAAACAGCCAAATCTATTTATCTGAAAGGAAATTTGTACCTTAGAATGAAAAGTACTCCAGAAAGTAATTGTTATTTATGAATATGTAGACTTAGAAAAAGCAGAAAAATTAATTATGCAAAGTTTGGAAATAGACATTAAAATTATGGGCAATTCCTCATAAGATATTGCGGATTGTTATCATTCTTTAGGAAAGATTAAGGCCATTAACAAGAGTTCCAATGAATTTGAAGGGTATTTTATTAAATCATAGCAAATTTTATAAGATTTGTATGGTTAGAGTCATGCAAGCATTGCAATAATATTAAATAATTTGGGAAGTTCATATTATGAGAGAAAATAGTATGAAGAGGCTGTTAATTGTTTTTAAGAATCTATCAAAATTTATACCTAAATTTGTGGAGAAATGCACGGCAATTTAGCCATTACTTTAAGAAACTGTGCTGATTGCCATAAGGAATTAGGTCGTTTCAAATAAGCGTACAATGATTATTCAAAATCATTGGACATCTACAAAGTATATTGTAATAATTTGATTTAGAAAATGGAAATCAATCAACAACAGGTTACTTCAATCTAAAATTAGATGATCTAAATCTAGGAGAAATTTTTGGAAGATTGATCTAAGACTCTTTAGATATAAGAGACAACTAAACAATTTAGTCGTCTTTTATATTAACTAAAATTATATATAATTAAATTCATACCCCCTATTTTATATTCATAATTTTGGAAAATAAAATTACAGCATTTATATTATAAGTAACTTAAAATTATGAAGATATATAATAAATTCATTGCTGATGAAAGCTTTATTATTATTGAACAAGTGACTTTCTCTTTGAATTCTATTTTACTATTTCCTAAACTTAACTGTTCTTTCTTTATAAATCTCTTTTAACAAACTCATCTACTTTTCTGAACTACACCCATGCCTTTCCTTCCATTAAATTATCTAGCTATTTTTATTTTAACATTCAATACTTCTTCAAAGATTTCTTTATCTGTATAACCACTTTTTTTAACAATTTCCCAAAATGCCATCCATTCATCCTCTGATATCTGTCCGCTCTTGTCGAAATCAACTGCATTGAATAAAGCTTAAGTATTAACTTTGGCAAAGTTAGTTTTCCAAAATTTTTAAGTTTCATCTTTATCTATAGAACCTGAATTATTGATGTCAATTCTTCGAAATATTTCCAATGCTTTAGCTCTAAGCTTATCATTGAGACCTTATGAATTCTTTTATGCTCCACACCCCATTTATGATATAATTAAATAAATAAATCAATTTCATTATGAAATTTATTTGCAGTAATAATATTAGATAATCAACCATAGTTTTAATAATCTAAATTATTATTGCCTATGGCGATTGTAGAATAAAATAATTAAATATTTAGAATTAAACTAGTTAACATAAAAATCAAATTATGGCTTCACTCTTTCTGATGATTTAACTTACACTTCTCTATCTAACTTCTCTGGCAAAAACGAGTTTCTCCTTCTTCCTATTCTTACTAATAAGAAAGTCAATATTGAAATTAGGGTAATAATTAACAAAATTATCAATCTTATCAATTGTAAAGGCTAAATGATATTGTGATGATCTTACATTCAATAATGATCTAATTCTCACTATAAAAGGCTTCAAATTAGATTTTCTTATTAATTATTGAGCTGTATTCATCTAATTCTGCTTGTTCTGGCTATTTAGTTTTGATAATTCTGACCTTCTGTTTTTTACTTCTTTAAAATTAGTAGCTTCTGTTTTATTATATATCTAGGGAATTATATATTCAAATACTTAATGATAATTTCCTAAGTTTCTTTTCAACTATGCTTTTCCTAACCCTTTTGATAATTTCCTTACCGATACTCAAATGAGTTAATGAGCAATCTATACTCATATGATCAGTAGACCCACAAGTGAAACATTCAATACCTAGTTCATAATATGCATTATTGAAAATGATTTCATCTCTTAAGAAACAGTAACGCTAGTGATCCAATGGAAATAGCTTCAACTTATCCATGAAGTCTGTTCTTGACAATCTTACTACTTATGAATATTTCTTAGATCTGGCTGACGCTTTTCGTTGTAATCCTGTTACAAAGGCATAATCGCCAAATCTTGCCCCTGACTTTAAATGAGCCATAATGACTTCTTGCTTTTCTGTTTCAGGAACATTAACAAAGATTTCAATATGTCCAATTTATACAAAATAAAGGGCATTGTCATCCCTATTTGCATCACCATCTAAGAAGATATTTTCTTTTTTGGAATAATCAATTTCCTCCATAACCTAACTTAATTCTCGCATTAGATCATCTGAGAAATTGTTGGTAATCCAAGGGACTTGATATAAATAGGGTTGATAGGCTTCATACATTAGACGGTTCTTTAATTAAGGAGCCAATTTTTGGAAAACCTGATCTTCTAAATACTGATCCCTGTTTCTCTTTTCTTTAAAATAGTGCTCTAAGAAATTTCTAATTTCCTTCTCTGTTTTTTCTGAAACATTTTTGGATCGCATAAATTTAGTAATTGCAACTATTTCCTTATTGTATTTTCGTTTTTCGTCAAAGTAATCAACAAATGTTTATTAAATGTTATTTACATTAAAAGCAACCAAGAAGACAGCAGCAATCATAGCCACTTCAGCAACTATGATTTCAAATTCATTCATTGGTGTGATGTCACCATAAGCAACAGTTGTCAAAGTTGCAAATGCCCAATATGTTGACAATATGTATCTTTTTGTCCAATCGTAATAGAGGATTGTTCCAAAATTGCCACTTGAAAAGGTCAACCAAGAATTAGTGTATTTGCCTTCATCTGGGTTATCGTAATGATTTAACATGTACATGCCAGTACCAAAAAAGATGCAACCGAAGAAATGGGTCAAGTAAACAATCTCAATTATCATTCTCACTATCATATATATACTTTTCCATTTTGGATACACCTACAATTTATCTTGATATCGTTGATCGATTTCATAAACTGGGTACATTTTCAATAGGAATAGTAAATGAAATGTGTAGACATTCGCCATTGTGTAGGAAAATGTAGTAATCAAAATTTCAATTAATGGTACAAAATCAAATGTAAATGAACCCATTAAATAATGTAAAGCCACTCTACGTCTATTTTTTACCAAGGCTCCGTATTTATAAAATGCCACATGAAATTCTATGAAGATATCCATCATGAAAATCAGCTATATGATGTTTATGTTAATATTAGTACAATCACTACACTTCTAAAGAATATATATGTTGGACTATGGAATGTATAATAGAAGTCATCTCCGAAAAATATTATTAGTGGGACTTCTATGAATACTACAAATGTGATTATCAATACAGGGATTTTCCAATATGAGAGGAAGGAACTTTGTGGATCAATTATTGGCATCAAATTAACATAAGTCCTTTTTATTTAAGTTAGCAATTATATTTCTCTATTAATTTAGTAGGATGTTTTAAATTGAGTTATTGTTTAAGTATTGAATTGTTTGCGAACAGTCTATCAACTATTAAGATTAATTACGTCTTTCCAATTTTGAGTGCAAACCGCAGTTTTATCAGTTGCTGCTAAATCTCCTATCAATTGGATATGCTAAGTCATTGTATAAGCGTATTCTTCACTCAAAGGAACAATCTGAACAGGCTTTGGCTTTAATGGCATCATTTCGATTTGATTCTAAGAACCTGATAACAAAGTTTTCTTTAGGGAAACAGAAGAATACTCTGACAACTCATTAACAACCAATAGATCTTGATTGTTCTTTTATCTGCTATCCCACATGATGAGATTATATAATTATTAAATACAATATTAATATATGGAGTACTTTTTATTGATCTTCATTTTAACATTTTCTTATTCTAATGATATCCCATTAGTTTCATTAATATATTTTGCATATATTTATGTTTTAGAATTCCTTCTAAGTAAAAGTTTGCGGTGTTACACAATAAGATATTCTTTCAAAATGCCTATTTACAAATAATTGATTATATAATAAGTAACGCTAATATAATATAACCAAATTTAATCCAAAAACAAGAGATTTATAAAATATTAAAAATACCAAGAAATTTAGCGTTCTAAATGAGGTATTTAATGATGATATTTCACGTGTATACAAAATTTGATAAAAATAAAATGATGACGTTAAAGTTTATGTTTTTTTTCATACAATGGGGGGATTAATTAAATAAGGGGTAAGTTGAGTGTAATTTCCAAAACAAAAACATGTTAAAATTATAGGATTAATAATTCGTCACTTTTTGTATATAAAAGGAAGCAAAAATGTATGATTTTTTTCATTATATTTAAAAAAAATATTTTCTGTCAATAGAATGAGTGTTGCATCTAATTCTAGAGATGAAAATGAATTCAAAGAGAATCCTATTGAAGTATTATTTGATAAATAATATAAAATAGACAAAGTTCACATGGACAACAAAGTGTGTAGAAAAACTGAAAGAGCTCCATGTGTTACAACAAGGAAACTGGAAATCAATCAGTTCGTTACTAAATGGACCTACACCCTTAGAGTGTATGTTTAAATGGTAGTAACTCCATCCAGATTCAGTAATTACTATTTTTTTATCTAGGCACCTTCAAGATAGTTATGGTCACCTGAAGAGGACTAATAGTTGAAGGAATTAGTGTAAAAGTTTGGAAAAAAATGGAGCAAGATCTGTACAGTAATGAATTGGAGAACAGGAAAATAAGTTAGAGAGCGTTATTTGAACTAGCTTTAAGGAACAATAAACTAAGACAAGTGGACCGAAGAGGAAGACAAATTGATCTTAAAACTATATAAGAAGTTTGGAACTAAATGGAGCTACATTTCAAGCTTTTTGGATGGAAGACCTGTATATTTCTATTTGAGATGTTTAGGAAAATATGGTCAAAAATCGATTCTATGCCAATCTAAAGAGAAGATTCTAGTGTGATTTAGGTGATTCAGATGATGAAGATTTCGAAGAAGAATCATAAAACTCATCAGATGAAGAAAAAAGTAATCTACAAAGAAGGAGAAGACTTTAAAAGGGAAAGAAGGAACCACCTAAAATCAAAAAGGTTGTGATACAAGATGAGATTGTCGAAAATTTCCAAAGAATGACAAGATCAAAAAATCATAAATCAAACGATGAGAGTTTAAAGTAGGACAGCCCTAACGAAGATTAAAACAATGAAAACAATTCAGGTATATAATATTATTTATCTTAGGGTTGTAACATGTTCAGAGTTCTCCAAGCTACAACACTCATTTAGGAAATTAAATTAATATAAAGGAAGAAAATTAATTAAAATGTGATCACTTTAATAATAATCCTTCCATTATTTAATAAGCTGTTCCATAAGTTGCCATGATCCCCTCCACTGTTTCTCCACTTATCTTTAACAGCCAATTCGTGCCATCATAGTAGAATCCTCTCATTTACCCTTAGCACAATTTACCAATCATCAATACATAACAATTCAAACAGACTTAAATTGACAGAATGCAAATGTCATATTCATTAAATCAAATGACAAGATTGAACTTTGTTAATCCTTTCTTTGAAATGATGTAACAATAATAATTGCTGAATTATCAAATTCCAATCTAATCCTAATATTCAGGATAGATTGACCAAATTACATAATGGGCAGAATTTTATAAAATTTACAATAACTAGATGTTGTAAAAACATTTGTAACCATGAGGTTAACCAGAGAATGTAAACAATATATATGTAATCATATAAACATATTATGCATTCATTATTATAAACAATTTCATCTTTTATTTATAGCTAGATCGAAGTTGCTATTAGTAATTTTCAGCTTTAATTTCTGTCTCAAAAAGAATTTAAGACTTGTGCTTGTCGAAACATCGTCGTCTTCATTTTATTATAATTCTATTTATAAACGAATTGTTTTAATTAATTTTTATAGATTTTCTCTCATCTCCAAATCGCTCCTTGAACACAATAAATTAGAGACTGAAGCATCTTTTCGAATAATTAAGTCTGAAATATATATATATAATTTTACCCTTAATTAGTGATTTTTCACTTGGACTAATATATTAGTACTTCTAATATTCTTGAATAAGGTGAAATGCCTTTGCATAAGGAGAGTCTAGGAGCCACAATTTAGCCATTAAATAAAAAATATTTAACTAATTTTTTTATCAAACTTGCCTTTAAATGCAATTTAATCATTAACTATAACTTAACATTGCTCTGGAAAATTCTAATTTAAGATATGAAATAAACACTTATGAAAACTGTGGAAACGAACATTTTTAACTTGATTTAAAAAGAAAATGGTTGTCAAATTTAAATTTTTAAATACTTCAAATAGATGTTTTAAATAAAAATTATAAAATTAATATATGGGGAAAAAGAGAATTGTAGAAGAAAATTAAAATGAAGAGCCAGAAGAACTCTAAGAAGTGAAAGCAAAAGCAGACAATAAAAAATAAAAGAAAATTGCTAAAAATTAGAATAAAATAAGCAAAGATGTTGATTTCATTTCATTCTTAAAAGAGGATATTCGATTTTTAATTTAGCACAGAAATCAAGAGAATGAACAAAAGCAATAAAAAGCTGAAGAAGTCTTTACTAAAATTGAAGGCATCTTGTACTAAATTGCTTAAACCAAAATCGGAGGTAGAACAATCTAATTAGTAATTAAATGTGCAGATCAAAACGTAAGATAATAGATATTCTCAAAATTATTGAATGACAAACAATTTGGAGAATTATTATAATCTAAATATGGTCACTATATTGGAATTACTATGGTTAGAAATATGGTTCCTGAATTCAGAAATTAATTTTTTGAGATTTTATTCAAAAATGCAAATCACTATGTAGCCCAAGGAGATGCAAGCATTGTTTTAGATAGATTCCTAACAAGAGAAGCAACTACCTAATAAGTCAATAAGGTTAAAGCTCTTTTTTAGAATCACAGTGAAAAAATTGATAATTTAGCAATGAAAATCATAGAAAAGGGAATTCATAATCATCTGTTGAGCTTATAAATTCTAAAAGTGGCATTACCAAATCTAGTTCCAGAAGAGAGATAGAAAGTTATTGAATACTTTTAATAATTAGAGAATCTAGATTATCTTAGACATAAGGATGGCATTTCAGTATTTATTACAACTATATTAGATTTTCTGTGCAATATTGAATGTCACTGATAAGAAAGAAAGGAAGAACTTTTTAAAAAACATATAAACTTACATGTAATAATCATAGGAACACTTACACAGAAACTCATAATTTTATCTAGCATTGCAGAAAGTGATATTTACATACGATGACACTAAATAAGTGAATAAGTCAATTTTGCAAGACATCTTACCTGAATGGTTAAACTCTATTCATGTTTTTAAAATAATCTAATCTATTTATTAACCTAAACTTAGAGATGACATAAAATTTGATACAATAGGTTTATAAAACACAGTTAGTTTGAAGGATGATGAGATTAGAATTAAAGAACTGTAAGATTACTGTTTTGAATCGATCTTGAATTCTTTGTTATCGAGTGAAACCAGCATCTTATTGGAAAGCAATATAAATTAATTCATTTGCTACTTTATTTCCTATATAATTAAGTACACTTAAGTTCAAGCAGTGGATTTCATCAAAGCATAAATTAAATAATTACTCTATTTCAAAGGGGACACTATATTCAGCAGAGATGTTGAATAAAATGGAAACTATTGGATATTGACATAGCCAGAAGCATAGAGAATAGCTAAATGTCTGATACAACAATAATCAATTGCTGTAATAATTATACGCTAATAATTTAGTAAGGTGAATTCAGCGACATCATTAACAATTATTGTTAAAAAATACAAAGTGTTTTGATATCAAATTTGAAAGTGACTCTAATTAGCAAAGCAATCTATTTGTTATTGGCACTGATAGAGAATACTAACTTAAAAGAATAAGTTTTGGTGGAGATCAAGAAAAATAAAAAATGGATAGATAAGTTGGAGAAAACATAATCTCTCCAAATATTGTATAAATATATATGATTTTGTATATTAATAAATATATTACAATGATATTGTACTCTTTATGCTATAGACTCGTATACAGTTTGTAGGTAGACAAATTAATTAGGATTTACAAGGTGAATAATGAGGTAGGATTTTTGACATAGTTCTTTAAATGAGGTTGGATTTATAAGTATGATAATATTGGGAGAGTGGTGTAAAGGTAAAATAAAATGATTGATGAATTTCATGCATATAAGTAAGGGTTGATTGATGGCACAAATATATATATATAAAGAGTATTAAGTTCATTAATTAGTCTAGTTGAGTGTGGTATCAAAAGGCATCATGTTCTTGGGCAATTTAATAGCCTCTATCAATAGAACGATAAAAGGATGCTTAAGATAGTTACCTGTCTGCTTGAGTGTTTGTGACTGTTTGGATCCGGACTTCGAGTTTCTATTATTATCTTGGTTTTGGTTTGCTAGTACAAATGCCCATATTTTTAATCGTTAGTAATATTAATAATAAATGAATTGCTCTGTTTGTGGATTAAATTTTGAGAGGAAAGATAAAGGATGTCAGTAAATGGAATGTCAACAATGCAAATTGAAATATCATCGATTCTGTTATGGATACAATAATTTGGATGGAGTATGTGATCCATGCTAAGACATAGCAAAGAAACCATTGTGTTGTATCTGTGGATAGAAAGGCTTACTTAAACGACTCTCCGATCAGAGTGGAGTCTATGTGCATGTCTCTTGTGCAATTTTCGCTCCCCATATTCAGGTGATCAATTATCATACAATGACATTTGCTACTAAGAGTTAAATAGACAAAAAAACCAAGGAGAAATGTTCAAATTGTGGAAAAAGTGGTGCAAACATCTAATGTCTAGATTGTTAGGCTTATGCTCATCCTCATTGCATTTTCGCAGAACAAGTCGAGAAAGCACAAGAAGACATAGAAACAGAATAGTGGATCTTCCATTTAAAGTTTCAAGCTAATAATTAGGATCCAAATCAATTGGATGTGGAGTCAGGTGAGATTAAATGTGAGTTAAAGGAGATTCAGGATGCCTTTTGCAATGCCCTTGACAAGTTTTAAGACAAATCCAAGAAAAGGGGAAACCAGACACAATAATACAAGGAACATGTAAAAAACACTTTGGAATCTATTTTTGACAACTACACACTACAATAATGCAGTCAACAATGGTCATCATAGAATAAGATAGAGAGTTACTGCTAAGTGCATATGGAGAGTCATCGTTTGTTTTGCATATGTCGTAAATCTTTGAATAATAAGCAAATGGTATAATGTGATCATTGTTATGAATGGTATCATTTCGGATGTATTAAACGTAAGAATGTAAAAGATGACAGCTACATCTGTGAAGCATGTAAAGGATGGAGTGCTAAGAGAACTAAGATAGATTTAGAAGATCCTAAATTACTTAATTTTGAAGATTTGGTTGTGCCTAAAAGTGTCTACATTTTACACTTGATAGACTTGCTCCCATTGCTATTATACATTGAAGCTATCATGAAGAGGTTGCCATCCATTCCTCTGGACGAGAATGATTATAGAAATATCAAATTTTACAAACTCTTCTTGGCATCATTACCCATCAAACCTTCTGCTGTTATTCAATTGGACAAGATTTTATTGAAGGAAAAACTATAAGAAGAATTAAAGTAGAAAATGCACTCTATAATACCCACCTAACTTGAATAGAGTGAACAATTTGCAGAAGAATTAGTTAAATCATTTAAATTTAAAGGTTACTACTTTGAATTGGGTGAGAACAAACTCATTAAATCATTTGTGTTGTCAAGAAAAGATATCAAAGCACAGATATAGAAAGGAAATTTCTGAAGGCTATCTGATGGAAGACACTTTTAAGATTCTCAATGAAAATGTCACAGACAATCAAAAAATATTCAAATCTCCTAATGATAATCTAGGCCAACTTATTAATAGGTACAAAGTGGCATAGCAAATCAAGACCACTCTTAGATCTTTATTTGAGGCAGAGAGAATGCAAATTGAATATCCAGTTATTGATAATCAACTTGATTTGACAGTATATAAATAAATGATTTTGATGAAGAATTAAAAAAATAAACCTAATAAACTGAAATTGATAGATTTAAAGAGGATAGCCAATCATAATAATGTTACTTTGGGATGTCTCAAGATTATTGATAAATTATTAGAGGAACTCAACTCTTTGGAATTAGAGAATGTTCTGAACTCTTATAAGAAGATTATAGAATTCCCAGTCAATAGTGACACTCTCGCAAATTAGTTATAATCTTATTTTGAATAAGAATTTATTGATGAATTCAAAGTAGAATTGGAATTGAAGATTGAGAGTTTCTGTAGATTGACTGAAAAGGAGTACACAGGAGTGTATACATATGATAACATCCAAAAGGCTGCTAAAGACTCGATTGTAATAAGGAGTGTATATAATCAATTGTAAGAGATTCACTAGAAATGTCAGACTCAAAAAAAAGTAACTATTTAATTTTGTCATGAAATATTAGATTTGATGTCAAAGTGCTTATTAACATCAACCTATATGGAAACTCAAAAGGCTAAATTCCTGAAATTCAGAGAACTCTACAAAAGGTTGAATGAATCAATCACACTGGAACAATTGGAGGAGATTGAACATGAATGCTTTTAGCTTGGATTTGATATGGATGTAGAACAAAGGAGATAGCAATTGGTCTAAGCACAAGAGATCATCCAAAATATCCAACCTAGTTTGGGTGATTCCTTGGATGAATTCAAAAAACTCAAGTCTCTTGAATTGGACACTTACATTAGATAAACTGAATTACAAATAGACTTTGTGAAGTAATTATATTATTTGGTATACAATTCATATGATACATTGCCTAAGATGATTTAGAAAGTAAAAGATATCTCAGATTTAGATTTCAATAATGAATTGCTTTACAAAGTCACAATTCCAGAAATAGTGTATGATGAATTGAAATCAGTAGTATTGAATTTCAGATAAATGAAATGGAGATGTGAATGCTAACAAATCTTAGATCAATCAAATCAACTGATAATCCAAGGGGGTAATAAAAAATATAATATCAGCCAAATAATTCATTTGTTAAATGCTGATCCCTCAATCTAAGATCCATTCTACACTTAACAACTCTAGAAGATCAAGAAGGAATACGAGAGTTGGATCATCAATTTGTAGGAGTTCGAGAATCAATTGGCTGGTCAAGTGGCTCCTCATTTCAATCAGCTGATCAAATTAATCAATAAGAATCAATATCAAGATAACAATTTGTAAACTAAATTGTGGCAATACTACATTCAGATGCTTTGGATGTAAAAGGCAGAAGAGGTTCATTTGAAGCCAAAAGCCAATCCCTAAGCCTACAAGACCTTGATCTCCTGTGCTACATAGGCAAACATAGATTCCAACAACGTCCTATTATTGAAACTGAAAGACCCATATCTTCATCATGGATGACTTGGGCAGAAAACTAAAGGAATATCAAGAATAACGATTTTCTGTGGGTCAAGAGTAGGGAGTAGATCAACAATTTGCAATCGTATAAATCTTACTATAAGTATTTGGAAAACAAGCCAGATGCAGAGTAGATCAATCAAATATATATGCAGGCCAAAGAGTATCCAATATTCAAAGTTAAGGACCTAGCTGAAGATCTGTAAGAAGTACGCTAAGTGTTGCAATAATATAATGACTTAGTCTAAAAACAACCAGACAACAGTTTGTACATTCAGCAATTGTAAAAGATAAGGACCTATTATTGTTGTTGTTTTTTGAAAGTAAAGAATTTCTGTGTCTAATTGATGTACAACATGATAAAGTAGTAATCATTGAAATGCTTGAAATAATTGAATCCTACAGAGTAGATTTTACAGAGACTAGAAGAAATCAATCTCTTGGTTGCCTTGGGAGGTGAAGAGTGGTTTTAAAAGTTGAGTCTTACTTATAAAGGGAAGTAGGAGAATGCGAACAATACTGATTTCAAATTCATTGATTGTGTAAGAATTTATTATTATATCTTTATAGAGTCTGTAGGATGATTTTGAATGGATCCGATGGATGGAAGAGAGTAGTTAGAACATAGGCGAGACTTTTGGAATTGAAACAAAAAAACAATAGAAGGAACAAAAGATAAAGAAGAAAAAGTCATAGAGTTAATAAGTTCTGGAAGGGATTACTGAGGATATGAGATAAACTCAAAGACTTGATCTATAGATCTGCTTTAAAAAATGCTCAAATTGGAAACAAGTAAATGAACAACAAATACGCAATTTGGAAGCTCAGGTGTTCATGGAACAGAGTTTCGATAAGGACAAGTATTTGAAAGAAATTGAAAAGATTAAAGCAGTCATTAAGCAAAATAAATAGATAGAGTAACTATTAATATTATCTTATTTAGACTCAATTATGAAGAGATGAAGAAAGCCTACAAACAATATCTCCATCAAAAGAAATCAAATAGTCAACATACCAATAGTAAATAGACCTTGTAATTGGAGAGCATCAAAGTTATAAAGAAATAACAATAGCCTTAAGTTCCCTAAATTGCAAGTGCTTAAAAATTAATCTCTCAACATTCAATTAAAAGTGAACCAGAATTAGAAAAGAAAGTGAAACCTGAAACTCCTAAACAACCAACTATTATTGCTCAACCAATCCAAATAGCTAATGATGTTCTTCTATACAATCCAGATGGACAAGTAGATACACCTTGTAAAAAGTAAAAAAATTTATTGATGAACCTTGGAGAAATTAATTTGTAAATTAAGAAAAAAGTGAATGACTCCAGAGAATCTTTTCTCATTAAACCACAATTATTGACTTATGAACATCATATGGCTTAACACTTCCCAAAAACTGAAAATATTACTGTCACTTGTGAATCATTCTCCCCTGTGAAAGAAGTTATGGAGTATTTTACATAGAGGAAACCAGGTCAATTTAGAATGATGATTGGATGGTTATATTCAAAGGATATCAACGTTGCTGGAGACCTATTTAAATTGGCAGATAAGTTGAAACACTCTAGACAATGTGTTGGAACCAAGTTAGGAGATGTAGGATTGACCTTGATCTACTATGATTATTTGAATAAACTTAAGCCTACGACTAAGTGGATTATAATGAAGGAGGAGTTAGAGTAAGTAATTTTAATATATTCTTTAGGAATCAATTAGTAATGGACAATCTAACCAAATACCATAATTTGGAGAAGTTTAAACCGCATTTATGTTTCGTGTATTATGTCAAGGATTTAAAGGAATGTACAAACACTATCCTGCCTCAACCTGTTCAATACATTAATGTGTTGAAACACATTCAATTCAAGAGAGTCATTGAGAATCATAAAGTGCAATAGAAAAAATAATAAGGGTAATTGATTCCGTCGAAGAAAAAAGAATTAGAGCCGATTTCGGATGAGGAGAACAATAATGGATTTTAGTAGAAACAAGATGTCCATTCAATGCTCATGGAAATCCCTGGCATCCTCAGCTTGTTAAATTAATGATCAATAATTTATATCTATTAACAAAGGGCAATTTTTTGTTACTCTCTCTTTTATATATATTTAATCATGAATCATTAATAATATATTTATTGTAGATGAACCCTAAAGATTTCTTTGAGATTACACATTACTCATTATAGGAAATTTAGTAAATTCCCCCTTTCAAAAACAATCTAAGCACATTCAATAAATAAACCTATACTGTCTCATCTGCTCAGACAGGCAAATCTCATTCTTTAAGCAAGCTCATCAATGAACCTATTTATTTTATAAATGATGGTCATCTGTATTTGGTGGGTCGAAAAGAAATTTAGCAAGGCAAAACCTACGTTGGATATTCAGTCCAATATTTGACGCTAATTAAATACAAAGGTCTATATGAAATGGATTCCATAACAATTGAAGTATACGCATAATGGTTATACCTATTTAGACAAACCTAGAGTCCTTAAAAAAGAATAAAACATATCGCTAATTATCTTCGTCTTATTTTGAGAGAGTAAAAGATGGATAGGAATTACTTATCTTCAATGAAAGCAAATTAGAAGAATAGGATGAATACTCCTTAAGTTATCTACTAAGTTATAAGATTCAAAATTCAGCATAACTAGTGTAACTTATCTTTACTATTAAATGCTTAGTCAAGAATAGGTACGCTTGGAGAAAAAATAACAACATACTTTCAAAGCATTTCAACCTTTTGAGTCTCATTATTCAATGGTTAGTGAGAATGTAAGTTATTATCTTTATCTATTAGTTTCCGGAAGTATTTTTAGAGTATTAATGCTTAAATGTGTCATCGTAGCCTCTGGAGATGAAGAATATTGAATTTAAAGTCGAAAACATCATGTCCATTCAGAAATTGGTATATATATAGCATAATTCTATTCTATAGAAAGACTACTAATTACCAATTGTATTGGCTTAGGATGAATGTGTGAAAATCATATATCGTATTATCATTGAAACATCAGATCTAAAGGCTATCTATACTGTATTGACTCAAAAGAGTATTTCTAATTCTTATCAATTTTATAGAGGATTTGACTGAGTATGATCTGAGGTTGGGTTAGATTCATTTAGAATGGGGTACTTGTGGTAATTATTATGGAACCTAAAAAACTTGTTTGGTCAGGATTTACCCAATAAATCTAAGACCTCCAAAATCAATTCAAATTGAGAAAGAAGTTATTACTACTATAGAAATTGACATTGAATTGGGAATCTTATTTGATGTCCCTTAAATTGATTTGGCTATTAAATTAGAGGAATTGGAGATGAAGGCGATTAAGATTGTGGGAATGAGTTAGATGGTAATATGACTATTTATACGAATATAGAAATTAAACTATCCCGCAGGTTTGAGAACAAGAAGAATTAAGTTAGATGTAGTAGCATATAACTGTGGTGTCCATCAAATAAAGGGGATAAAGTTGTATGATCCAAAAACTATGAAAAATATTGCATATAAAAATTTTCTTTCAGCTTTTGTGGTAAATAAACAGCAAAATCAAAGAGTTTAATAATAAATAAATGCTTAAGATGTAAACTTATTGGATTTAGAAATGAATTAACCGATAAAAGTGGAGAATTAGAATTTGTTGGATTTAATGTGATAATTAAGAATATAATTTATAATTTATTTTCATTTAGCACAAAACATCAACTTACATCAATGACGGAAGAAATATACGAATAAGTGCAATTAGAGAAACTAAGAATGTCTGAATCAAAAAAAGTTGATGATTAACAAAGTATTCAAATGAGAAAATTGGTGTCCAATACTGAGAATAATAGTAATCACAATTAAGAACCTCTTTTCTCATTTGACCAGTTGCTATCCAAGGTAGGATTTGGATCCTATTAATTATGGATTTACTCAATAATGGGGCTGTTGGGTGTAGCAGAAGGTGCTTAAATCACTTTGTTTACATTAATGATACCTATTCTTAAGAACTAATGGAATGTTCCTGACTCATTAAATTCACTCCAAGCAAGTTTTGTTTTTGTTGGGTTTTTAACTGGTTCTATGATGTCAGGTTAATTTTCAGATCGTTTTGGTAGGCGAGGTCCCTTTCTATACAGTTCATTCTTAACTTGTCTAGTGACTTTGGGAACTATTTTATGTTAGGATATATACTAATTATTATTTGTAAGAGGAATCATGGGAGTTTTGATTGGATTCTTTTCACCTTGTGGGGTGACAATGCTTTCTGAAATAACTCAAATAGAATTAAGAGGTAGATATATGAGTCTTATTACACTGACTTTTTCATTGGGATAATTATTTGGCTTGTGGGTTGCTTCATTCTTCTTGATCAATTTCGATGATGTATAAATTTAATATAGAAATAAAGGGTAATTGGAGAGCCATGACATTTTATTGTGCAATTCCAGGAATGTTGGCCTGGTTGTTATGTGTATTGAAATTATAGGAGTCAGCCAGATTTGCATTATTGACTGGAAGAAAGGAGGAAGCATTTGAGATTATTTAATAAATGACTACATTAAACAATTCTCAGTTTGTTTTGACAGATGATGTCAAATCATAATTGATAAATTGGGCGAATATGATGAATAAGATTGCAAAATAATAAGAGAATGTAATTTAATGAATAATTGTAATAGGCATCAATATCATCATTGTTTGATAAAGAGAAGTGGTTTGTAACTTGTTTGGTCTGGTTTAACTGGTTCACCCTTTCCTTTATCTACTATGGGATTGTAATGATGTTGCCTACATTTTTACAAGGCCTTAACTTGGGAGATTCTTATTTGGCTGTACATAAACTATTATAATTGGTGATATCATCAATAAGTGATATATTTGGAGCAGCAGCAGCATCAGTAATCATAGATATAAAATATTTGGGAAGGAAGAATTCACTAATTTTATTCTATTTTATTTAAGCATTGGGTTGTGTTGCTGCCTATTTTGATGATCCAAGTAGATTTATGTTATGGACAAATTTCTGTAAATTCTTTCTATCTATGACTTTTATTTTTTCATTTTAATACACAGCTGAAGTGTATTCAACTAAAATCCGTACAACTGGAGTCGGAATGGCAAACGGAGTAGGCAGATTAGGTGGAGTTATAATGCCATGGATCTGTCTTTATTTGTCATCAATGGATCTTTTAAGTCCATTTTTGTTATTTACAGGTATTTTGACTTAATAATCATAGTCATTTCATTTATGACCAGTCTCACTAATTGTTTTTTACCTTATGACACTCTGGGCAAGGAAATAGAATGATATTATATTTTTTTAGTGTTATATGCGATATTCATTTGGCTTTCAACCTTTCTGCTCTACATAAAGAACAACCTAACGACATTTCCTCACCATTAGGCTTATGGGGAATTCCTAAAGGACATTTTCCTACTCCTGGACATGGTTTGGTCATATTAGTTTTGATGTTTCTATGACAAGGATCACAATAATGAGTTGTACCACTAAACAATAACATTAATATCATACTGACACCACCATAATGCAATTGAACAACAATGTCTACATTTGAAATCAATATAATCAACTCCATGTTTATTACACTTATCCTCAAGAGTCAACAATGGACAGCATTTTGTGCAAACTAAGTCTTCCTACTTGAACTCTACTTTTGGATCTTGATCTGCTGCTTATTAACAATTTTTCAATCCTCCAAAATATGGTTTTTTGCATTTGAAACACAAATAATAACAATAGATATGCATGGCATAATCCAATGGTTTTTAGAAGAACTAATGAGTAGGATCCAATAATTCTTTATCCTTCTCTTTTTCCTCTAATTTCAATCTCTGTAAACACAATTCTTGCACTTCTTTCAATAAAATCTACCCTTATTCAATAGACTTCTTGAAATGAGGCACTTGGATATCCAAAAATTTGTTGCATAAAGGACATTTCATAAAGTTGAATACAATTCTTGGACCATTCCATTTAGCCTCTAACTTTTATCTTAAACAATCTTCATGGAATATCTAATAATAGTATTGAAAGATACATGTCCACACGTAGTCTAAACACAAGGTTGTGATTTTAATCCTTCTGTAAAGCATATATTACAATAGTCTTCTTCATTTTAATCCTTGGCACACTTCTCATTCAGACAGGGCAAACAAGGAGTGTTCTTTATTCCTTGACAAAAATGTCCACATGCTAATTTAAGAGTGCATAAATTTTTAGCTCTATTTTGACACTCCTGTTGTGAACATATTGTTTATAATGCTTCAGGTTGATTTTTTTATATTTCTGTTGGTTACTCACATAATCTGCATTTTACTGCTGCCTTATTAATTTTATATTCTTCACAAGTCATGTTTGTGTGATATGGTATGCTCATACAATTCTTACATTACTCAGTATGACACTTAGAGCATTTAAACCTATTTTCAATGTAATGTTTCAATTGTTATCCCTGCACCAATTTTCCATTCTAATCCTATATCTTTTCCTCTATATTGCCTTTCTGGAAACAGAATCGTTCCTTGCAATGACAACATTCGATAATATTCTATAATGACAAATTCAGTTTCTCGGTCAATTGTTCATATAGGTCTCTTCCCAAGATTTATTTAATCTCCTCGTCCTTGAATCTCTCCCCACATACACAAGTTACATTGCTTTTTTTGGGCAAAAAGTCGTCTTTACAAATATTCAACATGCAATCTTTGCATATGATATGTGAACAATTTTCTAAATACCAAACCTTATCAAAATCGGAATTGGCTTCGAACTGCTTCTTGCATTTTTCGCATTGAACTGTTTATGAAGGAGCCTTCTGTAACATAGGTTATTATTATTGAGAATCTATTTTAGATTAAATTGATTAGTACAAATCATTAGCATCATCTCTAATCTGGATACGTACACTTTTGCTTCTGCTTTCATTATTCTAAGTTGATCTTCATTTGCATTTTAAATATCCTTCCTCTCAATATATTTCATAAATTCGCTGTAAGCACTATATACAGGGCAAGAATCGATATGCATTTCCATTTCCTTCTCCTTTATGTATTGACAAGAGAAACCGCAAGCACAAATGAAACAATCAGGTTCTTAAATTTGTTAGAATTATTGCATGATAATTAAATAATAATCCTTGAAAAGACTCAAACTAATTTAAATATAAACCAGAATGTCTAAAACAAAATAATCTTTCATTCTGCTTAATTAACAAATTTGCTCGGAATGATATCATCTTTATCTTTTTCATAAACAATTTTCAATACTCCATTTTCAATTCCAAAATGTTTCCATTTCCTTTCAAAATTTTCAGGAATCCTAAAACTTAGAGTGAATTCTCCATATTTTCTCTCCTATTTCTTAATGTGATCACTTTGTTCCTCTTAATAAGGTTTTTTTCTATTACCCTTAACAATTGTAACTACATTCTATCTATACATTTCAATATCCTCTTCATTGATTCCAGGTACATCCATATAGATAATGTATTTGTCATTAGCTATGATATCAGTAGCAGGAGCAAACGAATCAGGTCTGGCTAAAATGAGTCCAGATTGATCAATGTTTGTCTAAGGTATCTTAAGTTCTCCATCCTATAGATCAGCCTCCATTTACACGATTTTCTTAACAAATTAGTTATCAGTATCTATCAATTTAACATTGACTTCTCTTTTGAAATACTGTGTAAGTTTACTAGTTGCATATTGGAGGATATTTTCACAAACAGAGAATTGTCGATTAACTGGAACAAAGACTGCTTTTAGCCAGTACTTCAACAATGAAAAGACCCAAGGATTCACATCCAATCCTAATTGACTGTCATCACTAACTAAACAAACATGTCTAGTGTATTGGGTTTTAAACCATAGAACATGTTTTTCTTACAATTCATTTATTCTTGGATTAGTGGCTGCAACCTTAGTTCTTTGGATAGATCCACCAGTTGAATATATCTAAGTCACTTAGGTTGTCCAAACATGCTGTAATATCTCAGCAGTTTCAACTTCCTTCAAATTGTGAACAACAATTATTTCTCTGAATGTTTTCGAACTATTCTAAATATACCTTGATAATCTATCCAGATATCTCTGATCAAGTGAAGTAAAGTCATTTACAACGCATATGAAATAGTCACTCAACTCAAACACTAAATCAATGATGAAATGTTCAGTAGCCTCTTTTTCCACAATACTCATGGCTGACTGAATTTTGACAGGAGAGTAGCTTCCAGCAGTATCAACCAAAATTAATTGAGTACCTGAATCGACATCAACATGTTTAAATGAAATTCCTTTGGTTGTTACCTTTTTTCCAGATGGCAAATTAGATTAAGTTAGATTGTTCAAGACAAACGTTTTACCCTTATCATACAATCCTACTACTGCAACTGTGGCTCCTTCCCATTTTATTTGAGCCTTGTTATCGCTATTAGATAATCCAACCAACTCTTTGTTTGCCTAGAACTACTTGCTAATATAGACTGTCCACCCTTATTGAACGTTGTTTATAAGATCTATGTCAAGTATCCAATCATAAACTTATGTTTCATCGATTCCCTCTTGTGTATTATATTTGATTGGGTCATTGAATATGTTATCTTGGATTTTGTCATTCAACTTTGATTACTCTTCAAAATCGTAACTTGTAATTATATTTGATTATAGTATTTTGGTCTCAACATTCAAATTGTGATTATTGTGATTGAATTATAGGAATCTCCCAGTTTAACGTAAAGATCTTGTTTATTAGAATTTCTCTGATGTCTCCAGGTCTTTGGATATGCTATTGATATGTTTCTATAGACTCGCCGACTCTGTCAATCTTTAATATATTCAAGCACTTACAACAACTCTTCTTGATGAGTGATTTCATCTAAGATCATCATTTTGTCATCATTTCTCACACTCATTTCATAGTTAATCATTTCCATAATCTCATACAATTCATTGATCGTTCGAGCATCTTTAGTCATTTTGTTAAATTATTTCAAAATTTCCTCCTCTTCCTTTTGTATATCTTTTAACATCATTACAAGAATGGCTATTTTCTATCTAATATAGTTACTGTTACTTATGCCTTGTTTGCAATCACTTTCTGGAGTGGCACTTCCTTAAACAAAGAAGACATAAACAATATTAAAATTATTTTTAATCAACTGAATAAAATATTTTCATTTCTCATTCTAAATTGCGATCTCCAGAAATTTATTATCATTTATACAAGCTACACTGATTATATGTATTGCTATCTTCAAATATCTATAAGAAGTTCAATTCTTTAACTTGTAAATTAATAATTTTTAAAATATTAAGAAGAGATTAATTGTATTTTTAAAAAGTCAATTTAATGTAAATCAAGATGATATTTTAGCAACTTCCATTGAATTCGTATGTAGTATTTAAAATGATTTGATAAAATGTGATTGAATTATTTAATTCTATCTGATTGTCTCCATAAACTCATAATATAGGTAAGCTAAATATTAAATAATAAATGTAATCTTGTGTATTTTGATTTAATTTATGAATTTAATTGATTCCATAAATACATTTTATCATAATAATTAAAAAATCAATTTTAAGTATGGACTACACTCAGATACCCTATTTATTTCAAATATGTATAATTTCATCGAGAGGCTTAGAATTTTTCGATATTATTAATTTATAGAATATAAATTAAATTTATTTAGATAATAATTTTATTCCTGGAATCACTTTTTTAGTTATATAATGAGTTATTAGTTTCTATATTTATATTTTAAAATGAAATTCTAGTATTAAATATATTTATAATTCATTATAATGATTATTTTTTATTTAGTATTGGTTTAAATGGTATAGATTAGTAATATTATATTTAATTGGATTTCTTCTTTTTCTCTTATCTTTAATGTTCTAAATACAATCGATCGAATGGATTGGATTCTACTTAAAATTAAGTCACATAGGAATTATTCTCTGATTATGGCTTTTTTATTAAGGATTCCGATTTCTTATTAATATGTGATATTGAATGATCCTTTACTTCTGAAACAGATTTTACACTGCTGTGGTTATAGAGCCTTTCAAATACTTTTTCATTTTGTCTGCAATTACCTTACTAATTAATAGCAGGTGTAAATGTGCATTAATCTAATTCATTTTATTGAAGCTCCTCTTATTTCAAAGCCATATTATTCATTTTCTCGAAATGATGATTATAAAGTCTCTCCTCGACTGAAATTCCCTCTTATTGTTATAATTTAATTGGAGAGCTGATTAATTAAGGACGATACGTAAATTATGAATCTTCATTGTTTCTAGGTGTTTTATTTCTTTAGGTCAGGGCATTTTAATAGAGTCTATCAAACGGATTTTCAACTGATTGATTATTACCAATTGATTTGAAATTAATTGAGGGTTTGAAAGTGCAATCCTTTAATTCTTATTTCTAATTAAGTTCTTAAACTATTTGTAATTTGATTTTAGAGTCCATTGCATAATTGTTCAGTCTAATATGAGCTGGTGAATTCAACTCTAATTTTTGGCTCTTCTTTGTTATTTAAGGTTTGAATGTGCACTCCTTCATAAGGAGATTAATTTACTAATCTCGTTTGACTATTTGATTCTCTTCATTGAATATATGTTAGTCATAGAGATGATTTAATTAGGAACTAGATTTGGTATGCATTTCACTAACAGACATCTTCCTTTATTGGCTTTCTTGAGAAGATCCTTATTTTTGATCTCTATTATTGATGCTCCATATCCTTACAATACGAGTGGATAATTCAATCAGTTATTCCCTTTTTAGTGTAATCAAATGCATGAGTAATGTTTCTTCTAAGGTACTCTTCTGCTCTTTGAATGATTCTTAGAGTGCCAAGAGGCCAACTGATCTACAATATGTAGAAAACTCATTCAGGTATGAAACCATAATTATTTAATCGGATAATTAAGGAAAATTTATTTCATTGCAAATATAAATGAATAGAGCTTCACTCTCATTCATGTGCTTTAATAGTTCATGGAGTTTGTGGATCAGCGTTCTGCTGTTATCTACGAAAATTAACATAGCTGGAGCTCGAGATTGATTTGTCATACTCATAGTACATTTTAATATTACAATAATTTTAATGTCTCTACATGACAATACATTATATTTTTCAATAACTAATGATGATTCTAAATGAAAAAGCATCTATTCAAAATATTTGATTGAATTCTTGTTATCACTATTACACAACTTATTCTATCATCTTTTAATTTCAGTCTAAGCAGACCTACAGAGAATTCTCACTTAATTTAAGTAACCAAAATAATGGAATGATTTTATTGAAATGAACTCTTAGAGATTATTTCAATAGTACAAATGTACAAATTGCTTATCTGAAGAATTGATTGTTTGAATCATAGAATAATTTTAAATTATATGTTATTTTATATGTTTTTGATACTCAATTGATTCATCATTTAAATTGAATCAAAATGCAAGTCATATTATCGCATCCAGTACCCACTAGATTATAGTATTTAATGTTTACATGATGTATCCTTAGCCAACAATTAATCAAGCAATTTCTCTGCAGCTTTCTAAAGATTTTGAGTATTCTTCAACTCTGAATTGATAAAGTTTAGTATTTATTGATGGTCCCATGTTTCAAACACTCCATCACATCCCATCAATAAGAACCTGATCAAATATTGAATATATGCGTATTACTTATCGGCAGCACTCAACTGTGTTACTTTAACATCAGGTAATGCTGTGATGATCTATTCTTCTGGCTTAAATCTGTTATCTTTTTTGTATTCTAAATCTCCCAAAGCTCTTGATAATGATAGATTTCCTTAAATAACATAATATATTCAACCATTAACACGACCATCGGAAACGAAACCTCCAGCCCTCTCAATTCTCTTTTTCTCTTATTCGTCATCTGGCTTATGATCTTTGCTCATGTCAAATGGTTTTCCATCTCTATTTAAAAATGACCTTGAATCTCCTGCATTGGCAACATACAAAGTTTTGCCAACAATCAAAGCAACATTAGCTGTGCATCCAGCCAAAGATGCTAAAATCTGGACATTAATTACCTTCATCGGTCACTCCCCTAATTTTATTTAACTCATCCAAACCAGAAGGCTCTTATAACATCTTATCAATTTTGAAAAATGTTTCTGTCAATGCCTTCTCATAATTTTTTTATTGATAGTTTTTATTCTTCATCAATTCTTCTCTGAAATGTCTTTCTGCAAATATTGCTACTTCACTTCCACCGTGGCCATCGAAAACAGCGAATAAATGGACATCTGGCTCAATGTTCAAATCAGAAATGTGAGCATCCTCCATAGTATTTCTCCATCCTGATTTAATAATCATTAATACCTTGCATATGCGTGGCAGCATATTGGAGTACTTAATTTTAGCCTGTAACTGAAGTCTTCTCTGTTTTTGGTTGGCTTAGATATGGTCCCATTTCGACTTTATTATTTAAAATAGATATTTATTAATAATGTTCATTATTACATCTGCTCTTTAAACCAATATCTATTAAGAATCTTGTCAACCTTGAAAATAGAACAGCTATGCCTAGTCTATTCCTTCTTTCAAATAAAGGAGAAATACCCAAATCGTATTCCACTAACTTAATCAATCGAATTAGAACAATATTACTTTAAAAGTTTTAATAGAAATTTTGATTAGAAAATTAGTACAATTCTTCTTCTATAAATATGATCTAGATTTGTTTCCTATCGCTTTTCTATTGTTAAATCTCTTTTAATTGGGTGATTCTTATAATTATATCCACTATAAAGAAGAGATAAAAATTCTATTGCACATTAATTGAAATTGTTCTCTAAAGGCAACAATTATTCTCTCTTGATTTTCAGACTCAAAATATACATCCATTATAATTATCTTCGATAAAAATCGTCAATTCCACTTTTTTAGAGATATTGGCTAAAAGAAAAATCTTTTATTAAATCATTGTTCCTGACCCAATAACAAAATAGAAAAGATAAATTACTATACTTCCAATATTGGCTAAATTACATATTTTTATACATTTGACAATTGTAATCTAATCTTTTGACATCAAAAGTAATAGTTCCATTTTGAGCTAAAAGAGTATTGTTTCCTTTAAATAATTTGATCATGAAATATAATTATTATGATAAGAACTATAGTTTATGTTAAAATATATTTTTGATATCTCATCATTTCTGCATTTCATCTTTTACAAAGTCAAAGAATTGTATTAATTTTAAATATTAATTAAAATTAATTGATTTTTTGATTATGTCATTAAATTAATATTCTTGTACTCATAACAGATAAACCAATTTAATCTGTATAATAATAATAGCAATAATGTCATCAAATCATAATTAATTAAAACTAAATTTCTAGAACAATTAAAGACTTGATTATTAATTATCTTAACCTAATTATCAAAAGATTTAAATTATCATCTATACTTTTTATCCTTCTATAGTTTTCCATTTGTTTTGGTGTTTTAAATAACGTCTAAGTTTAAATTTTCTTTCAAGTTATGAAATTGAGATAAGCACAGGCACATTTTCAAACTTAAACAAATCAATTTTTCGTTCATTTTTAACTGATTTTACAATTTTATTTGTTTCCTTATTGCTGAAAGTAATTTTAGTTTGTAATTAATCGTTTGAGCTGGAAGTTGAAGAAAGCAATAGAATACATAAAATATATACAAAAATTAGTTATATTGTTCAATTGTATATGTAAGTTTTTGAACTGATTTCTTTTCCTCCTATCTATGATACGATTTTAAATGGAGTATACACATCTCTTTTAGGACATGTCTGACAAGGCTTATCAGAAGCGTAATTAAATTCTTTTCTTAGTAATTTTTTTCTAAATTATAACACAAAGGTTTTAGCGGCAGCATATTTTAAGTTCAATTTCTGTGAAGCCTAATTGTTGATAATATCACACTACCTCTCTAATCTTCATTCCATAGTCGAAAACTAATTGAAGTAAGGATTGCTTTTGAATTTTAGAAATTTTGACATATTATCTTTTTGAAGCAGACATCTTGGCCATAGTTTTGATGCAATGCTTAAATTTATTTTTATTTATACTCATCTCTTTATTTTGAATAAAAAAAAGGGAAATAAATCTTTTATTTGATGCATATTAATAAAGGAATAAATTATTAATACTCATTATAAGAATTATGTAATCATTCATTTATTTATTACAAAAATTTAATAAATTATTATAAACTAAAAGATTATTATATATTTTAATTATAATATAATATATGATGTATTTGTATTTAAAGTGCATCATAATTTTGAATGAACAACAAATTAATTTGACTTAATCAGGGACTTCCTTATTTTCTGCTGTCTTTAATGATGAACAACTTCTACAATCGAAATTCCTAATAATTTTAAGTGAAAAAGTTGCATATGGAAGCCAAACTCCAAATTAAATCCGGAATAATTATATGAAACCTTTATTTTTTCATGAAATCATCTATTAGTAAATAACATTCTTCATTACAATACATATTAAGAATGATCAGTTAATATATTTAGATTAGTTTTTATATTAGGTGTATATTGAATCAATCAACTAAAGCAATAGTCCTTCTCATTTACTATCACTCCACCAGTTTATGAAACTATTTTAAGGTTATATTTAAATTTTGAAGCCTCTTTAACAAGACAAGGCTTCATTGATAAATATTTAACATTCCTTCTTTTCTATGACTTCCTAAATTAGAGGATAGTTGTCTTAGCACTGGTGTAACATATTGATAAAGTATGAGCAGCCTGAAGATATGAACATAATGTTATACTTGTTTGATACTAAATCCTTTGTGAAATACTAAGGATTTCAAATCCTCCTTATACTTTTATGATATCTTATAATATGGTCTTTTGGATTAAAATTGCCATTTCAGCATCAATATTTTATTTCTTCCGGAATTTTAATATATTCAACAGAATATCTTCAAAATTTTGTTAAAAACCTTTATCAAATGAAAGAGAAAGACTTTCACCATAGTTTGTATTTGCTCCTGTTATGAATTTTAGAATATCTCATTAAATTAAAGGATTAAGATTCAAAGATATGTGTATATGTATTATTAATCTTTTATGTTCTTCTGATTAACATTTACATTCCTAAAGTTTTGATTATAGTTAATTTTATATATTCTACTTATTTGAGATAGACAAAGCAAAAAATTTAATAGTTGTAACAAAAAACTGAATTGTTGATTTATATGATTTTTCTAAAAAATATAATATGAGATGTGTTGAAAAACAATAATAATAAAATTATATATTAATTATTTGTGTTCGTTAAATGTTTAAGCACAAAAAATCTCCTTCACTTTTAGATACAACGAGATAATCTTCAGAGAAATACAGTTTATTAACTAGTGATGTTTCAACAATAAAAAAACCTTAAATCAGTCCCATAAATTTCAAAAAGATTCGTACTCCTTCAACTCTCGTGGAGCCTATATAAAAGACCTCAAGGTAACTGTCATAATAAATCTCTTCTGACACTTTAAATGAAATTTTATCTATTAATTAAAAGATTGCTGCTTTACAACAAAGAAAGTCAGCTTTGCTTTAATAATTTTAGAGAATAGAATATTCTGATACTCGAAAAGCTATTCGTTATAATAAAGATTTTAATAATAAGTATTTCGATAAATAAAACATTACATAAATGGAAAAGAATTGGACACACTATTAAGGATAAATGGATTAATAATATAAGTTTAATGGTAAAGGTGTGCTGCATTATAAAAATGCCAAAGTTTTCGGTGTATTTAAAGACGGTAATTTGGAAGGAAGAGCCACAATATTTGATTAAGAATGCAAGATTAGGATAGGATAATATCAACAAGGAATATTATAAAAGATAGAATATGTTTGATTTTATTTGTCAGGCTCTTACAACTCGATATATCCTAAATAATAATAAATATTATGTTCTTATCATCTCCATGTATTAGATCTCTGAGTATTTTAATATAATAAAGGAACTCCTTATTAGTACTTTGATTTTTAATTATTACAATTGCTAATACAATCTTGAATAGTACGAAAGTCAAAGATTATATAATATTATTTATGTTAATAAGTTTTATGTCTAAAAAGAACAAAAAAAATAAAAATATAATAAATATACATTTTTCTATCATCAAATTTTGAGATATAAATCGTTGTCCCTAATTGTCAAGCTATCAAATGAAAATTACCCCTTAAAATATTACAATAATTAAACTTGAGGGTACAAAGATATTATTAAATTAAGTTATTATTCAGATAACATTAAAAATTAGTAGCGTAGCATTTAATTCAAATTTAGGTTGAATTATCATTTCTTAATAAGACATCTGTCGGCTTAGTAGGTTAGATGCAATTAATATTTTTAACTTTAGCAAAAATGTTAACTTCAGTATACAAATAGTAAAATCCTGAATAAATTAATTGTTTTTGTAATATAAGAACTGTCTTCTTATTGTTGAATATTTTAAGATAATTTATGAATGTTTGAAAAATAAAAATTTATTTTTTATAAAATGTCTTATAGATTTGTAGTTGTTGGTGCAGGTATATCAGGTTTGAGCAATGCTTTTTTCATTAAGTAATTGTTTCCAAAAGCAAAAATCACTTTGATTGAATCATCCAATAGAGTGGGAGGAATGATAACAACAACAAAAGAAAATTAATTTATTTGTGAAGAGGGACCACGTTCAATTAAAAGAGGAAAATATGATAGACCTTTATTTTACATGATCGATAAAATTGGGCTTTATCCTGAACGTATATAGTTGTTATATGCTTAGTTGTAACAAGTGTACAACAACCTTATAGTTATATTTATTGGGAAGGAGGATTAAAGAGTATCCCATAACAAAAGAATTTACAAACAATTTCTAGATTTATCAAGGAAAATAGAAAGGATGAACTTCTGAATTTAATGAAAGCAGTTCCAAAAATACTTTTTCCTAATTAAAAATCTGATAATTTGGGAGAATATTTTGATGAAATTGTGGGCAAAGAATTAACATAAAAGTATGCTGAAACTGCTTTTTATGGGTTATATGGAGAATCTGTTTATAAGTTATCAAAGAATATGTGTTTGTCTAAAATTTATATGAGTTCCTACGATGAGGATATTTTAGCAATGGATTTAATTTATGATGATGAATTCGAATAAATAAGAATGAAGAAATTAATGAAAGGTACCAAATATAATTTGATATTATAAAGCAAATAGTTACAGATTTGCTTATGGATTGGATTCATTGCCAAAACGAATATTAAGATATTTAAAAGATAATTCTAAAGAATAAAATTTAGAAATTCAATTGAATACAAAAGGAAAGGAAATAGATGTTGAATAAAGATAATTGGTTACAGAAAATGAAAATTAAGAAATTAAGAGAATTGAATATGATTACTTATTCTTAAATATACCTTCCTCAGAAATAGTGTCTATGTTGGAAAATTCAACTTTAAATGGAATCAAGGAAGATTTAAAGAAGATAAAGAATAATTCTATAATAACAAGAAATATATGTTGGGATTAAAAGATATTACCACCAGATGTAAGTTAAAGTGCTATTATTTAAGTTTAGAGGGTTGGGATATTTAGTAAATCCAAATTAGAATCAAAATATTTTAGGAATGGTGGCAGATTCTTTGCAATTTCCAAAGCAATATCCCAAAAAGTCAACCAGTCTAACTGTGATGACAATAAAGGATGTGAAAGATGATGAGGTACTGGCAGAATTGAGTTCTCATTTAGGAGTCAAAGTTTAGGATCCAAAAATGATAATGAAGAAACATTGGATGAAAAATTTCATTCAATTCTAACCTGGATATTACGAGAATCTGCAGAGGCTTGAGAAAGAACTAGAAAATATGAAGATAATTATTGGTGGTAACCATTATACAATGGTAATACCAGAATTAGTCTATTTGGCGTATAGTAAGATGAAATAATTATATGTGTGAATAATTATTTTCAGTTAGTGCTTTTAAATTTAAAATATGGATTATGAAACCCTCTTCACAATTCTTCCAAAAGAACCGAAGAAATGGTCTTTGGAGGATGTATCGTCGTGGCTCAATTTTGTTGGGTTACAATAACTACAGACAACTTTCAGTACATTTGTGAACTTATATTGTAGCTAAAAATTCAATCGATGGATCATGCTTAGAGTTGATTGAGGAAAATGACTTGATTGAAGATCTAGGAATCACAAACAAGATAGTTAGAAAAAAGCTAATGCATTGTATACTATTTTTAGTAATAAAAAAGGGCTTAAAACAGGATTGAAAGAATATGCATCACATATAAAATCAACTAGTTTCGAAGACAGACGTTACGAAAAGATGGAATAGGAAAATGCTACTCTTGAAAATACTGAATCTGCATAACCTCAATATGGGTAGATTAACATCTCCCATGATATGATGACTAATTATCTTAAGAATAATGAAATGTTTTCGCAACAATTTCAACAACCATTATGTGAGATGTAATAATAATACTTAACTTTTAGTGAAAACAAGGCTCAGTTTTAAAAAAAACAATAAACCGGCATTGTAATTGAATAAGACCTTGAAAAACTAGTTTCAAAAGTATAAAACGAATTGATCATCCAACCAACAGAAGGACCTTAAACCAATTTCTATTGTATTAAAGAATCAGGAGGCAAAATTGGGAGACACTCAAGCAATTAAATATTAATATTGGAGGAGAGCATTAGTAGATTTCATGCAGAAGTGATATTTCAAAATGAAGAAGTATTTATGTATATCTAACTTAGTTTTATATCAAAGACATTGGATCCACAACAGGAACATTTATTAAAGTCGAAACTAAATAACTATTGCAAATAGGAATGGTTGTTGAATTAGGCAGCAATTAATTCGAAATATAATAAGTGAATGTAAATGGTGCCAATATAGATGTAACTATACAATTATATATTAGGTTGTAATGACAATTATCGAAGGACCAAATACTCCTGAGAAGCATGTGATTAATCTAACACCTTAAAAGAGTGTGACAACTGTTGGCAGAAAACAGACTGCTGATCTTACTTTTAGTGAGGATCATCATCTCTCTAATATTCATGCTAAAATTTGTTTGATTGATGGCAGAGTTTACTTGGAAGATATGGGATCTACGAATGGGTATTTTCTATCTCAAATTTTAGATCTTGGCTAAGATTATCAAGAGAAGGTTAACCTTCATAGTTATATCCATTATAAAACTAAACAGTTTTTAAAATTGGAACTACATCTACTTATTTATGTAAAAGAACTACATAATTGGTTGCTGATAGAAGTCACGAAAATAGTTGTATAATATGCATTGAAAATGATCGTGATGCATTGTATATGCCTTGTAAACATAACACTGCCTGTTTGAAATGCAGTAAAAACCTAAAGGATTGCCCTATCTGCAGAACTAAAATATAGGATATCATTAGAATCTATAAAAACTGACAATATTATATATATATAAACATCTATAAAACAAAATTATAAGAGCTTTAGTTACATATTAATTCATTTTAGATAGTTGAGTTATCTTATAGATATATATCTCCTATATTTATGAATTTATAGATTGAATAAGTTAATTTATATACTCTTTATTATCCATAGAATTTTACCTTTAAATTTAATCACTCATTTATTGTCTCAATAATCCAACTACAATATAATTTAAGAATATTAAAGATAGGTAAACTTAATAATATATAAACCAAATTTATTTTTACTTAATAAAAATTTGCTACATTTACTAAAGAATTCAATATCCATTAATTTCATAGTGCATAGTAGGTGTTGTTTTTATAAACCATTTTAGTTTCGAGAATTGATTTTGTTCTATCAAGGAATGATTATTTATTTGTTACTAATAATAATTTAAATTCAAATGAGACATAATACTCAATTACCTCCAAAGCATAATTTTAATTCCTCATTTAATTATGATTGGGATCTAATGAATAAGAAAAGAGAGATTGAAATGCTTAGACCCAGAGAAATATGTCCAAAACGCAATCATTCATTTCATACTAGTTCAAATGATTGTGATAAATCCATACATAATCGATCTTTTGAGAAATCAATGCAGGAAACAGAAAAGGTGAGTTCAAGAATGCAAAATGAATTTGGCTAATTGAAGACTCTCATTTAAAAAAAGCGTGATGAGATTGAAAAATAATAGAGACAATAGGATCTCAAACTTTCGATATCAATTCCCTAACAAAAAGTAAAGGAAGATGTAAGAAAATAAAAGGAGGAAACACCTTAATTCAATTACTATTAAACATTCAAACCCATATTTGCATAATTAAATTCATTGATTGAAAATTCCAACACTAAAGAGTAAGAAAAGCAAAGATTGGTTACATTGTTTGATTCAATTGATTAAGAGTCCATTAAACAGAGCAATGAACCAGAACAAATGTATTAATTGGTTGAACAGTTAGTCAAAGAATTTGTAATTCCCACTTTAGAATAATAAACTCCAACTCAATAAAATTCAAAGCGAAGTTACTTGTAGACACAATCTTCTAATTTTATTAAGCAATTGCCATATCATTAGTAAATACCCAAATCCATTGAGCAATCAATAAATTATAAGAATGTGTTTGAATTGCAATATCAAAATCCCCTTTAATTTTATTCCTAAATAAAGAACAATGAGAGTGGGTATTATGAATATTGTATGAATGATTAAATTGTTACAGGAGAGTCGATAAACAGCTTCAACATCTCAAAATAGTAGTCATGTGCACTAAAGAATTAATAATCGAATGTGAAGGTGGATTATAGATAAATTAAATAGTCCTTGATTTAACAGTAGATTTATAGTCTTGATGATTAATATACTCTTGTTCCGGTAACCCATTTTAACAGGAAAGTAATCTACGCTTTGAATTACCAATCTTCGTATTGTAGATAGATTTAACAATACATTGGATTAAGTGTCAGTAATCAATAATGCAAATTAGAATTGGGTATGAATAAGCTCAATAAGATTGTATTATTATAGCAGAGGATGAAAAGGTCGATGGTTCTTTAGAGAATGAAATAGTTTATGAATTAATTGAGGAATTTAAAAAGGCTGATTCAATAAGTTGGATTTAGAAGGTTGAAATAATACTACAATTCTACGAAAAAATCATAGAGTGTCAATAATAATCTGTGTAAGTTGATTCTTTAGGCAGCCAGACAAGTAAAAAAGAATCAAAGGAATCACGCAATATAATTGTTTATGGTATTGCAAAAGTACTAAAATAGAGTGAAGTGTAATGCTATTAGGTAATTGATTGGGAATGACGATCTGATTATCATGTTACAGGCATTATAATCAGAGAATTCTATTGAGATGTATTTACAATAGGTAACTTAATTGATGGGTGAAAAGTTAGCAGTGTCCATTCTCAATATTGAGATATTGTCATTGACTTCCTATTTACCTGAATATGGCTTGATACAAGAGTATTTTGAGGACATTGATGACATCTCTTAATTCAACACTCTTTATTAACTAACACTAAATTTAAATACAGAATTAACTAATAATTTGAATATCGAATTCGAGAATCGACACATTTGGAAGGTGAATGATGAAATATTCTTAATAACCTCATCAAATATGTAAACTCAATATTTGAGTAAGATAGCACTAATTTTAACTAATGGTATCAATAGTTTAAGATAGAAATATTTGGAGTTTTTTAAATTTATAAGGATGAGAGCAGAATAACATTAATAGAAAATGAAGTCTAAATTTTTCAATAGGTGGAGGATCAATCAAAGTGTATTTGTTGATTAGTTAAGAAATGAATTGGCTTGTTCTTAATAGGAGTAAGATCAATAATAAAGATTAATTTATTAATATGAATTAGAATTGCAGAATATGCAAATATAAAATGCATTGAAATCTAAGTGTTTAAGTAGTGCCATGTTGGAAAACACCTTATCTAAGAGAGAGAACTAGTTATCATTGAAGGAGACATTCTTTAAATTGTGGAGGAGCAGAAACACAAATGGAAGACATCTTGAGTAGAGAGTGCAAACAGGATTATATTTATTGGAATAGGCAATTTGTAAGATTGAGAGATCATAATTGGACAAGGCATTTAGAGAGATTGCATTTTCATACACTCAACCTGCATAAACCATACCTACTAGTCCAGTATTAAAGAATACTAAGAGGAGTTTTCATACTAGAGAGTAGACTAGGAGAAGCCAAGAGGAATTAGAATAATCGGTTTTGTGGGATGTACATCAAATGAAGATTCACTCTCCAAATGGGCACAAGGGATAATCATTATCTCCAATCACTGCTCATACTGCTAACCAATCTTTTCTGATAGAGAATGAGTCTTTGTATCAATATCATTCATAAAGATGGTAAGATTTTAATCACTATTAATAGTACTCAATAGCCTAAGAAGAAGGCCTAGTAATAGCAATCCTCGCATCTTGATTAAGAGAATGTGCAATCGCAGAACAAAATCTATTCTCAAAGAACTAAGGATTTTGTTCGTAAAATAGCTTAGCCAAAAGAATAAAACCATAGGAGAATAAATTCAACACAACCAGGAAGTTCTTTTTCATTTTATGATTTATAACATTGATTAATTTCATTAAGATCTGTTGATGTTGAGTTTTTTTAATTTTCTCTAAAAGGAATTCGCTATGCTTAATTGACTTGTGCTTTATTCTAATTGTCTCACCAACCCTTGCATGCTCAATCCAACCTGCGTTAAGGATTAAACTTTTTTTTTACATTCAGCCATAGGAGATATTTTGGATTCCAAATACTTGAAGTATGTTCTATTGTCACTTGTTTTTATGTCAATGATATTGATAGGAGGCAAGGCAGACTTGCCTTTTAATTCTGGGAGTCTCAATCGATTGTCAAATCCCTTTTTATTTTGTTTATCAACGTAAATATTTTTGATTAGTTTTCTCTTATATTAATTCCAATTTCTCTTCTCTTCATACAATAATTTGAGATCATCATCTTCAGGATATTATTTAATTTATTTTTGATATGCCTCCAATCGATCCGAAGGCACAATCATCTTTAAATTAAAGGAGCTAATTGAAACAATCTCAGAAGGAATTGATGTAATATAAGAACATTATGACTCTTCTTCATTTAGCAAAGCGAAATCACCAAAGATCTCACCATCTCCCAATTCATCAATTTCGAAGTAGACATCCTGATTAAATAAGTCAGTGCTGCTTGTAGTCTAGCCTCTAATTAATGAAGATGGATAATCATCCAAACTCCATTTAATCCTTTTGATTGCTTTTACCCTTCCACTTTTGATTATATACATGTGTGTTGGTTCGACTCCCTATTTCAATAGTATTTATTAGGAAGGATACATTTGTATTTAACATTTTGTGCAAAGTTGTACAAGTAAGTCTTTGTTAAACATTTGGAACACAGGAAGAGATTCTAAAAATTAAAGTAATCTGTTGAGTGCAACTGTTTTCATCTCGTTGGTATTGTCTATAGTTTTCATGTATTCTGAGAAGGCATCCTTTTCTAATACTATTAAGTCGCTTCTCTCGTTTGCTATGACTGTAGCGGTTCTCTTGGAATTATAGAGCAGAGATATTTCTCCAAATGCATCACCTTTACCCAATTGAGCTATTTCTTTCTAAATAAAATAATCTATTCTTACAAGTTGCATGAAATTCTTAAATTCTGTTGGTTCATCTATGTACACTTTGACACTTCCATTCAAGATTACATAGAATGCATCCCCTTAATCGCCTTACTTAAAGATATATTATCTTTTTTCATATGTTTTGAGATAGAGATTTTTACATAATTCCAAGAAGTCTGGTTTTTTTTTGTATTGGGAGAGGAATTTAATTTACTAAAGTAGATATAAATTTTAGGAGGTTTACTTGGGCAATCTCAGCAATATCCTTGCAAATCGGTTGAGTTCTTTACTCAATCGGGACTTACAAAAGTAGTTTGAGTTTTTCTGTTTAATAGATAAATTTCTTTTTATTCTACTCTTCCTCATCTTAACTGGTTTCTGTAACAGTTCTTTATTCGCTCATTACAATAAATAATTATATAAATAAATATTAAAAATGTTTATAAAAAACTTCTTTAAGAAACAATGCAGATTTGAGAGAAAGCTATTCGAATCCTCCATATTCGATAATCAAGAGACAGTGGATCTGGAAGATGTCAAGTAAATGTTGCAAGGTAGATTTGTTTGATTAGTATATAGGATTTCCTTGTCTGTCTGAAATTGATTAACTAGTTTAAAGTATGACTATCGTTTAGGTGTGTCGTGAATTCCTAAGACTCATCCCCCAAACATTAGACAATCATAAAAAGCTAAAAGTTCTACTCACCATGCATGTGCTTATGGGAGATGTCAAACATGGTAGATTATTTGTATAGTAATTAAATTACTTTAATGGTTGGGCATCTACCAATAAAGAAGACATCCTTAATAAGTTCATCGGCATTCAAACGATGATAATACATAAACTCTCCAGCATCTAAGAAATATCTAATAGAAGCAAACTAAAAGTCAGCATTGAAGCCTTCTTCAAAGATATAGATACATCAGTCATTCAATTCTACAAAGCTATCAATTGTCTAAACTTCATTCTAGCTTAATATGATGTATGAATATCTCCTATCTTCAGCTATTCCTCAGTATCTCTAAACTGCATAACCGAACAGTGGTCATGGAAATTTACTTACTAATCTGGAACGATCTAATAGCCATGTATTTGATGCTTGAAAGGTACGGTTTATGAATTCTCTTTTTAAGTATTGTAGGTTCATACGACAATTTATGGAGTGCTATACTTAACTCGATCAGAAATAAGCATTGCAAGTCTATGAACTATTTAACGAATATAACAAATTGACAGCCTCTGTGAGACAATTTGGATCCATCAGTAACAATTTCAAAAATTGCAACATTTCCCAACCTAAGTAATCTCATCCCATATTGTAGATGGTATGTTCCCACAAAAAAAGAGTAGGATGAATTACAACTGTATTTTCAGAATGTCAAAATTTATTTAACAAGTAGAACCAAAAGATAGAAAATTGAAAAATCAGCTTCCTAAGTCTTGAGAGTGTGTCAAAGCACAGATAGAAACTATAGAAAATCAACTTCATTTGTTGGGCAAAAAGGAGATAACTTTCTTTAAAATACTACTTTAGGGTACATGAAAAAAATATCTACTGCTACAAATCCTATTGCATTTTAATACACATTTGAAAGCGAATCAAAAACTGAAATTTAATAGAAATGATCTATATATCAAAATTTATGTTATTGAAACATATATATATAGAAATCAATCAAATTTTTTATGCAAAATATTTCACATCTATATCCTGATCTTATTATAAAGTTCTAGCTTTATTTTTGAACTCATTTTGAGTCTTGTTGTCTAATTTATTTTGGATTGCTGTGAACAACTTGAAAATATTCAATCTAACGTTAGGAACCTTATCATTCAAAGACTTCTGGGTTACTTCCTTTGTAATTAATAGTATATATTCTATACTTTAAATTAATTTACTAGATCATCCTTTGATAATGTATTCTTTAACTTTGCAATACTATGCATAGCTGACACTCTATAGATGTAATTCTAATGCTCGAATTGTATATTGATGCATTTTAAAATGAAATCCCTGATCTTATCATAACCAAAGACTTCGCTCAATTAGACTAGATTTTCTATAGCCTAATCTCTAATTGCTTAATAGTGATTCAAAACACCCTTTTCGAGGTAAACTTCCTATAACTCTAAGAAACTGTCATAGCCTGCCACCTTGAGAAGTTTGGGTATGATAGACATCATTTCTAATCTGTATCTCCATTGTTTCTCTGATGCAAATGTCTATATCAATGGAACTAAGTGTTTTTTTGAGTTTTCCTGTCCAATTGCTTATGATAACTAATCCAAATTGTGAGCGAGCATGATTTTGATTTCTACAACATCATCCTTAATCAAAGTTGTAATTAAGGGTATGAAGTTTTGCAACACGATTTAAACCTGATATTATTTGGATATCTTGCAAATTTGTTCTGCCAAAGACATCCTAACATGTTATGAAGTATCTGTAGAAAGAGCTAAGAATAATGGTAAAAATGAATCTTTGTTCGAAGCAGGTAGCTCTTTTAATAAATGATAGATAGCTATTAGTGCCATAGATCTTACTTCAGGTTCAGTATCTTTAAGTAATTATTAAAACACAGGAACTGCTTGATTTTTTAAAATACTTTTATTTTTATCTTAAATTTTAAAAATAACTTCTTACTTAGTTTAACTATTATGTCAATTATGCTTTCAAAACACTCAGGAACAGTATATCTAACACGCCAACTTTTTTCTTTGGGATCAGCAAGAGCAAAGTATCCTTGAATCTATGTTTCTAATTCATGTTCTTCATCAATCAATTTGAGCATATATTGGGATCCTTCAATTGCTTTAATTTTAACACTATCGATGGGATCTTTGAGCAATGCTTCCCATAATGATAATAATTGTTATGGTTAGCATTTCATTTTGGCAAGATCAGGCAAAACTCCTGCACAAACTCTTCTAACCATTGGAGTGTCATCTCCACATAGTTATTTGAATAAATCCCAAAGAGTAGTCTATTTTTCTAATGAAACATGTTTGTAAGTGAGAGGTAGAAGACTGGCTGCTGATATTCTGGAAGGAAAGTTGTCCCATTGACCTAATTATTGGACAATTTAAAAAAAGTGACTTTCAAAAAAACCTAGTAAAATAGAATCAATTGAGTTTACTGTTTGGCATTCCTTCAGCAAGCAAGATTAAAGATTCTACCGCTTTATCTCTGACTAAAGGCTCTTCCATAGAACTTAGTATTTCTAAAGGCGCATTTAACAAATGAATATTGGCACCAGTGTAAGGTTTGAGATTGACTAATTCTTTAGCTAATTTAATGAGGAATTCATCTTCGTTATCCTATTCTTCAATGATATCTATTAGGTAAGGGATGAGTTCTTGGCATGTCCTTGCAGGTCCAAGGATTTGTGCTATGGTTACAATTTTGTCTACGGCATTGAGTTTGAGAGTGGGATCATCACTTTTGAGTTCTTCAATAAAAATAGTGCAGTCTTCTTCTTCCATTTTAAAAAAATTGAGATTTAGTTTAATTAATTTCGTTAAATGAACAGGCACGAGAAATAGGAAGTTGAATAAGGATTGCGCAATCTTTTAGAAGAAGTATAAGAGTTAAACATATTAAATCAGATGATGATATTTTGTAATGAGAAGATCAATGGCATCGAGAACTGGAATTGTCTGGATCTGATACAGCGAATTACCAAGTTGTCTCGATAACTAAGGAACAGCAATCTCGAATACAAGAAATTGGAATCTGTATTGCAACAATAGGAAGCAGACATTCGAAATCACATAAGTGTATGGAGGCATTTTTAATTTTAGTTAGAATAATAGATGAAATTGTATTAGGATGGATTACAATCAAAGTTAGAGGAGGCTAATCAAGAAATCAAGAGATTATCAGAGGGTCTCTATAAATTAAAGAAGTCTAAGTATTGAGTAGAGTATGATAGTTGTTAATCAGAATCAATGAAAAAGGATTAGAGTAATGATGGGTCTACCTCTTAGAAATAGGGTTCTCCAAAAAAGCTATCCTCCTTCTCTCAACATGGAGGTTACACTTCTCACAGAAGCTCATGTGACGAACTTTTTAAGAGATACAATAAGCTGTTGTAACAATAGTAGGCCTGTATTAATCAACGATCAAATAACATCTAAATTAGTTAATATATGATGAAAGGCCGATAAACTTTAGCTGAAATATGTAATATACAACAAAACAGAAGTTAGACAAAAATTAATAATAGTATAAATAAGAGTGGATAAAATAATTCAATCAATTCAGAAACAATAAGAAATTTATTGAAAATGAAATGAATTATAAAATGTTGAAATTATGAAACGTTTAATTTTAATTCTACCTATTATATACATATGGACAGACTCACTTGAATATTTTTCGAAGATTTCTATATTTAATTGGAATCATGAACACTTTGCAGATGATACCACAGAACTTGGAAATATAAAGATTTTTAGAAATAATCTTTTAATGAGGAGTTGAAACTTTATCTTAACCATAATTTGGATTTGATATTTCCAAGACAATATGCAAGATAATTGTTTTATATTTGATTCCACCAAAAATTAGATGAAAGATGTTACAGGTAATTAAATTATCTATGATGATTTAAAATTATATGAGAATATGGTAGCATCACCTACTACATTCATTTTTCTTGAATAAACTGAAGATTTGAGTAAGATATTTTATCAAGAGACAATGCATACTTAACTTACCATTTCAAATCTCAAGATATAGAGTAAAATTACTAAGCTTGTGAAGATGCATACAAAAATTACTCAATTAGAATAAGAAATTCAAAGAAACATATCTATTCGACTTCAGAATAAAAATAAAATTAGACATTGTTTAAATATAGTTCATAACAACTATCCTCTTTACTCTTTTTGCTACACTAATTTATTTGAGCATTATGATTTTACTTATAAATATTTAAAATATAACATATAAATAATTGTAGTAAGGTAGTTAAATATCCCTTAACCACAGTTATATATAATTGAGGTTTTGAGTACACAGGATTAGATTGGTCAATATAAGAGTTAGGAATAATTTCCAAATTATTAATTAGGAGGTATTTTTGACATATTTGGTTGTTGATATTGATTTGAATCGTTTAATTTGAACCCATATTAATTTTAATCATTTTATCTATAAATCTATTAATTTTAGTCATTCTATTTATTTGGATATTGATTAAAATCTTATTGTTATTTATCGCCACTCTTATTTCTAGATCTAGCAGTATCCTATCTTATTTTCAATTCGAACTTCTGTTTGGTTATACAAGAATGGTAGGTACATATTCTCCATTCCTTCTTCTTTGTTAAGGAGGTAATCAAGTGTTAAAGAACCATCATAAGATCTGGGTTAGAAACAGTTGGGTAAATCTTATTATTCAATTCCATTTTGAGTAAGATTAAATTATAAAAGTAAAATATAAAAATCAGATGTTGGTCTCTATGGGCGATGAAAGAGACTATTAGGTGATGAATGACTTCAATTTTGGTACAATCTACTTTTGCATCATGGGACTAGAATTGTAATCGAAATATTCAAAGTATTCATGACTCAAGGCTTGTTCAATATTGATTTATTGATCCAAATCAGTCTGCAACAATCCTTACACAAGGGAATTACCATAATCAGGAATGGATATCTACTCTTTGTTAATGGAATTGTATTGATATCTAATTAAGTGATTAATTAATACAATTTGACCATCAAATGTCCTACCATTGTCAACATCAATGAGTTTTATAGAGCACTCTCTTCGTTTAATAATTCTGCGTGTTCAAAACCCACCAATTTACAATTCATATCCTTATCCATTACAATATTAGTTAAATTTATTTGGGCATGGAAGACATGATTCACTATCAACATTTTAACACAACATAATATATCCTAATATAAAATTGAATATACAAACATCATCGATTATATATCTTCATGACTCAAACTATGATAATGGATCCTCTTCATCTATTCGTAAATAAAATAATAGGAATTAGATGATTCATAGAAATCTATTATTTGAGCAACATTCTTGAAATCACCTAATTTACGCTGAATAACCAATTGCTCGTATATTTTATACTTCTCAACTTCTGCTTTTTTATAACACTTACAAAAATACTTTTTCCCATCCAATTTGTTTTTAAGCGAGCATATCTAAAATATGTAATTTACCAATTACTTTAGCAAAGTCTGCTTATTAAATTAATATAACATTATCATAAATTTCTCTTATTCCGATATATGTGGTTGAACAATCTAAATGCTTCTTGAGTTTAAGGAGATCTTCATTTTCAGCCTAAATTGTGAATTATTGAAAATGAATTGAAGTTAATTTGCTCTCTTAGCATTTCCATTTTAATTTTAATTTATAGGATATTTCTATTTCAAAACACTGAGTATTCAAAATTAGATTTATTTTATTGGTAGTATATTGTAAATGTGCTTTGTGTTAGTGATGATCTTATTGCTGAAATGAGATCAAGCATTAAAAAGCGTGTATTATTTCCATATCTATCATTAATTATTAAATGAATTCAAACAAAATTTATATTTATAAATGGTTTGGGATATTAATATAATTCTTAGATAATATTTTCATCTCAATTCGACTGGAAAGGAAATGATAAATTTTTAACTAATTATATATAAATTATTATTCCATCCTTCATAAAGTTTAAGCCAAATTCTAGTAACCCAATCCATGATTAAACACAAGAGTCTTCTGCAAAGACTTTTTCAGCATAGCTATTAATATAACTGATATTTACAATAATTGACATAAAACTATTATCGTTTTTATTTAACAAATTCGATAGCATCTTTTAAATCATATTAAAGAATCGAACTTAAATATAAAACTATAATTGAAGGGGCTCTCCCTATCCCAGCAGTGCAATGAACATACACGTACTCATGCTCATTGATTAATTTCTTGAGAATCTATACAGCCTTGTTGGATTTCTTCTCAAAATCTTCTGCATCCATATCAAAGATCTGATAATTCTTCATTACTATGTTCTATCTCTTATATGCATCCACTATCTACTCCCAATTAACTCCTCTATGGAACATGTCTAAACGAGTCTACAAATTGAGGACTGCCTTCACTTATTTTTATTTCAATAATAAAATGTCTTATTCATTTTGAGGATAAGGACCAATCAATATATTTTCATTTATTTCGTAAGTTTGAAATTAGACTACAAAATTCCAATCCAATTTATTCAACCTTCCAAATTCTTCATAGTAAAAGAAGGAAGGCTCCTTATCTGCAAATTAATATCCTTAATTATTAGGTTTGATCTTTTATTTTGGAATCTTAGTAGTTGAAAATGAGCCATTCTTGTATTATGGCTTTGTTTGAAATGCTGTGTAGATTTATGTTTTGACTTTAATTGGATGGAGTGCATATTGATCGAGTACCTATCGAAGAGAAGAGAGATCAGCAGTTTTAAGATAACGTCCATTCCCTCTTTCCCATATCATATTCCCAGATTCGTCGTTTCGAATCACATAATAATATCGGAAATAGAAATTAAGAGGGTTTACAATAAATGAAATGGACCATTGTTGAATAGGCTCTTATGTTACTATTTCAGAATTATGGATTGAGTAATACGTATATCAATCTTCTATTATTATTTCATTAACACAGGTGTTTTCCAAGAACCTATTTCTGGTATTGAACCTATAATCATCATCCGTTCTCCAAACTATAAATTGTGATTGAGCTTTAATTTGATTGTTCTATAACCCCAATACTCCTCTACAATAATCGAATGAACTATTACAATTAAAGTACTCCCCTTTCTTGCCATTCAATAATAAATGTTTCGTAATTATACGATTTTCTCCTGGTTCCCAAAATTCTTTTTCTCGAGATGGGTTATCATAATCATTTAAGAGGAATTTGTACTCAAATTTCTTACAAATTCTTGGAAGTTTTAGACAGGCAGTCCATTCATTATTCTTTTTGAACTTCAATACCATACCTCATTCCATTAGAGTCTTATTGCTTTAGTTGAATCCCAAATTCCCAACCTTTCATCGTCACCACATAAGTAAATTGCTTATCCATATGAAGTATTGTAATGAATTTTTAAATAGATTTTCACATCCCGAATATCTGAAAAAGAAATATTAGTGGATACTGAGTTCATGAATAATAATTAAAAAATTAATCAAGACATCCAAAATTATTTTCAAATTTAATTCAATGAGATGAGGATTTTTCAATTATTAATAGTATAAATCATTGAGTTATAAGGTGTTCTTTTTTTGTTGATAAGTATTCGACTATTTGCTTCGGGGATAATCTTTTCTCTGGATCCAAATTTAACATTTCTTTCAAGATAAATCGTGTCTAGTTATCAATCTTTAATCCTATTGATTATTACATTATTATCATACCAGAATAATTTTTATCAATATAACTATCTAAATTTTAAATAACTTCCATTTAACGATCAATTATTTTATCAAAAACTCTACCCTTAACAGCAAATAATCCATAATCAATTACTTCCTTTCCATTTTTGGTAACTATAGTTTTAAGACTCATCCAGAGGGGAATACCTGAGATTATCTCAAGTACCACACAACCAAGAGACCAAACATCAATCACCCAAGGTTTCTTGTAATTTCTTAAATACTTCATCAAACAAGGACGGTAATTCATTTGATTCTCATATAAGATATAGTTAAGTATTTCTGGACACATGTATCTAAAATAAGAAATATGAGTTACTCTGGTGTGGCCATTGAAAATTATTTTAAATCATCAAATGGAAAACTACTGCCATAATCAATCAATTTCACTTAAGTTAGTTCATGTAGATCGTTCTCATTCTTGATTTTCTTAACTAGAATGTTTTCGGTCTTAAGATCGGAATGCACGATTCTTTGATCTTACAAGAGATCAAGAGCCTATGCTAGTTCTCTTATCAGTTTTTTGAGTTCAGTCAAATCTTTTCGAAAAGTGTTGTAAAGAGGTTTATGAGTCAACTGAAATATAAATGAAGTGTATCTACCTTATACATGCGTTCGTTATTAATATTTTTTCCTTTGAGATCATAGAGTTGATTGCCCAAACTTTCTCCACATATTTCCTAAAATATCCAAGTGTCTTGAGGTTTTATGTCATAGGTGAGGAAACGTACTAGATTCTTAGAGCCAGGAAAACTTGTAAATTGCTATTTGGGCTGACCGTCTTGGAAGAAATGAATTCCAAACCAAATTTCCTTCATGTGAGATTGGTGAGTATTAGTAGAAAGGATTTATTTGATTGCAAACTTTTCTTTGGTTCTTTTGTGTTCTCCCAACCATACTAATGAAAATCCGCCTCTTCCAAGTAACTTCTTCTTTTCAAAGTGTTGGGGAAAGCGATCGCCAAATTATTGCCATTCCTCTTCTGACATATCCCACAAAATCTTAGGATGCACATTCTGAGTTTATTTGTTGTTAATTCTGTTTTGTGAATCCAAAGAGGCATAACGATCTTAGCTCTTTTGTTATGGTGTAGCATTGCTTAGAGAACGTTGTTTTGGGAGGATATTCTTTTCTTTCATCTTGGCCAGAACCATTCTTTGATAGGTCTCCAAATCTGAGTCGACTTCAGTTTTCTAGCTTTGCAAAATACTTTACAATAGGTTTAGCTTCAAAGCGTTGTGGCTTAAACTTCTTGCTTCCCTTACTTGTTCTAATTGTTAGCACAGAATCAAAGTCGAATTTGGTGAATTTTCTTGAAATGTTTGTCTTCGTATCAGTTTCTGTCAGGACTCTGCGACCTGGATCTTGAGATTATAGTCGAGGTCTTCTGTAGATTTACCTGTGATATGGGCTTTCATTAGTTAGTACTCTTTAATGCATTATAACAGTTTTTCTATATATATATGTATATAAATAAATGCAGGCAAGAGCACTACATAATTTTTAATATTAAATGCTTAGATCTATAAGATTAATAAAACGTGTTGCCAATTTCAGCAGGCTGGCCAATCCCCACGAAGTAAATCCCAAAATCCCTGACTGGTTCAAGTCAAGTGACTACATCGTATGGTTTTGATCTAAATTTAGGAATCACGCTTTATAGGATCTGAGCCTTAATAAGTGAAAGAGATGTTGAAAACAGTCGAAGCCAACACACTCGATGAGCTTGTGGACAAAATTATTCCCAAGGAGATTCGCAGTGAGGCAGCCTTTTAAAATCCAGACAATTTTCCTGATGCCATCCCTGAATCATCTATGGTCTAGCATCTCCAATCCTTAGCCAATAAGAACAAGTTATTCAAAAACTACATAGGCCAAGGCTATTATGGTACTCACACACCGTATGTCATCTTGAGAAATGTACTTGAAGACCCAGGATGGTATACATCCTATACTCCCTATTAAGCTGAGATTTCTCAGGGGAGACTTGAAGCTCTTCTCAATTACCAGACTGTAATCACTGAATTAACAGGTATGGATGTATCTAATGCCTCATTATTGGACGAAGCAACTGCTGCAGGAGAAGCAATGTTCTTGGCAAATTCTTGGTTTGAGAAGAAGAAATTCTTTGTAGACAACCATGTATTTCCATAAAGCATCGATTATATCAAGACTAAAGCTTATTATTTAGGAATTGATATCGTTGTTGGAGATGCCAAAACTTATGATTTCAAAGATGCCGATCAATATTGTGGAGTTTTGGTTCAATCACCAGATAATCTAGGAGATGTCCATGATTGGAGTGATCTTTTCAAGCACACCCTCAAAGATGCTAAACTCTTAAAAGTAATTGGAACAGACTTGTTGAGTTTAACTATCAATAAAACACCCAAAGATTAAGGAGCAAATGTTACATATGGAAATTCATAAAGATTCGGTGTACCTATGGGTTTTGGTGGACCACATGCTGCTTTTTTTGCAGTTGAAGACGAATTCAAAAGAAAAATGCCAGGACGTATTATTGGTATTTCCAAAGACACCAATGGAAAATCAGCCTATAGAATGTCATTGCAAACCAGAGAATAACATATCAGAAGAGAAAAGGCCACCTCCAATATCTGTACAGCATAAGCATTATTGGCTAATATGGCTGGCTTTTATGCAACTTACCATGGTCCTTAAGGATTACAAAAGATAGCCAATAGAGTCAATTGTCTGGCAAGAAGCTTTGCTAAATTAGCAAAAAGTTTGGGAATAGTTGTTAAAGAAGGAAGGATCTTTGATACCGTGGTGTTACACAACACAGAAACCTTGTAGGAGTATTTACATTATAATGCATAAGTCAATGTCAGGAAAGTTGGATAAGACACTATCTTTAGTTTTGATGAGACTCACACAATCTAAGATATTGAGGATTTGTTTAATCATCTTCAACATTACACAAAGAAAAAAGCAGATTTTATGTCAGTCATCCAAAAGGTGATTCCATACAAATCTGAAAGAGCATCTTTTATGTAATAGAAGGTGTTCAATTCATTACATAGTGAAACTGAAATGTTGAGATACATCAACTATTTAAGATAGAAGGATGTCTCATTAACTAAGTCTATGATTTCATTAGGTAGTTGTACAATGAAATTGAATCCAACTTCTTTCATGTTGCCTGTCTCATTTTAAGGATTCTCCCAATTGCATCCCTTTTCCCCTTTGTCTTGCACTTAAGGCTATTAAGAATTAACTGAAAATGTTGAAAAATGGTTATGCGATATTACACAAATGGAAGCTGTGTCCTTAATGCCTAACAGTGGTGCTTAAGGGGAATACTCAGGTTTATTATGCATCAGAAAATATCACATCATGAATGGACAAAAGGATAGAAACATATGTTTAATTCCAATATCTGCTCATGGTACTAATCCTGCTTCAGCTGTTCTTGCTGGATTAACTGTTGTACCAGTTAATGTGGTAGATGGTTATGTTGATTTGAATGATTTAAATAAGAAAATCAAAGAAAATGAAAAGTCTTTGGCATGCATTATGATTACATATCCATCAACTTATGGAGTCTATGAAGATCAAACAAAGAAGATTATTTAATTAATTCATGAGCATGGAGGTTTAGTTTATATGGATGGAGCCAATATGAATGCTTAGGTTGGATATACATCTCCTGGATATTTAGGAGCAGATGTTTGTCATTTGAATCTTCATAAGACATTCTCAATCCCACATGGTGGAGGTGGTCCTGGATTAGGTCCTATTGCTGTTAATAAGAAATTGGCACCATATCTTCCAGGCAGAGAGCATTCCTTAGGAAGTGTGGCTTCATCTTTATTTAGTTCTGCATCCATTCTCCCAATACCCTATAGTTATTTTGGACAACTAGGCAGACAAGGGGCAAAGAAATGCACAGCCATGGCTATGTTAAATGCCAACTACTTAATGAAGAGTTTAAAAAATGATTACAAAGTTCTATTTACTGGATAAAATGGAATGTGTGCTCATGAATTCATTATTGACATCAGACCTATCAAATAAGAAAGTGGAATCACTGAAGAAGACATTGCAAAAAGACTTATGGATTATGGATTCCATGCTCCTACTATGTCCTTCCCAGTCCCAGGAACACTTATGATTGAACCAACTGAAAGTGAATCTAAGTATATATCTATATTAATTATTAGGTCTGAATTAGATAGATTCATTGAGGCTATGAAGAATATTAAATTAGAAGTTGAGAAGGTCAAAAATGGATAATATGATAAGAATGATAATCCATTGAAAAATGCTCCTCATACATAAGATTAAGTGATCAATAGTGGTTGGAATCATAAATACACTAGAGAAGAAGCTGCCTTCCCATTGCCTTATGTTTTACAAAGAGGCAAGGTATGGCCTACCGTGAGCAGAATTAATAATGCTTTTGGAGATAGAAATCTTATATGTTAATGTCCATCTGTTTCAGATTACCAATAATGATAATATCTAAATTTGTTCAAAATTATTCGATTTCTGCTATTGGATTCGTATGTATGGCTTTCTTAAATGTTTTAATCTCATTCAATGGTTTGTAATTGTTATCCCCAGTCTCCTTTTCCATCAAATCAAGAGCCTCCCATCCAGAGATTACTTGATAAAATGCAGTATAGAGACCATTCAAGTGATTTTATTTCGAATAGGTAATGTAAAACTTTGATTGGTTGCTATCCTTTCCTGCGTTTGCCATTGAAACTATTTCTCTTCTATCATGTATTATTTCTGGAACAATTTCATCCTCAAAATATTTTCCATAAATACATTCCCCCCCCTTTACCTGTTCATAAAATACTAAATCCATTTTTTAAATTACCTGTAGGATCTCCACCTTAAATGATAAATCCTGGAATGTTTCTATGGAAAATTGTACTGTAAGTCACAATTTCTCTTATTCTTTTTTACTCATCTATTCTTTTTGAGTTTTTGTTTAACTTCAACATTATCTGCTTTTTTTACTTTATATGTTTTTCTTTTATTACAATGCAAGCTATAAATTCAGATTAATTCTTTATGATCTATGATATTTTTTCAGTTTAATCCATTTCTTCCAGGTCTCATTGATATTATTGATATGAGAGATTTATTTATATTAAAATATATAATCTTAATATTTAGAATATTATATAAACGTAGGTTTCTTATATGATTACCAAATTTTGACTAAATTTAGTTAAATCATTTAAATATTTGTGATTATCCTTCTTTACTTCTGCTTTATATAATTTCAGTAGAATATTTATGTTTAAGTTGATTATTTTTATATTGAAAAACCAAAGAATAATGAAAAATATAAAAGATTGATCAGAGTACTAAAGTTTCAGGTATTTTTAAACCTATACAATAATCATTTAAATATCTAAATTACAAGTATATATTATTAAAGAATATGAAATTAATTTCTATATAAATGCTATTAGATAATATTATAATAATTTTATTATTCTTGTTTAATTCTATCTCATTCAAATTTTGGCTTAATGACTCCTACATTGTTGTAATATTCGTCATGAATTTGTGATCTGTCTGTATAAGTATGAGCAAAAATAAATGCTGATCCAAAAACTAAGAATGAATATAACTTGAATCTTCTCCAATTTTGATTTTGTAAGTATCCTTATTTGAATACTGCCTTGTTCTTAGGTCTAATATATAAAATTAAAAATACTGATAATAGGTTGGAACTCCTGTACTTGTTTGTCTGTAAAAATAGGAAACGGGAATAAACTAATTTATATTATAATGTTTTTACATATAATAAACTGAATACCATGCCAGATGCAGCAAAATTGAGAATCCATTCGTATTTGAATGTGTTCAATTTATCAGCATAATCCATCTTTCTTTCTCTTAATGCTTCATTCATATAAAATTTATAGAGGGGTTGATCATAGAAGGACTTTTCAACTGTAGCGATGTATCTCTTTTCTTGATCTCTATTTGGAATAGGTGGAATCTAATCTTCAAATCCCATTTTTAATAATTTTATTAATAATATTTCAATAAACCAATCTGAAAATATCATTGTGTACGTATAATCCTCCTTAACCATTTGGAAGGATTTGAAAACTCTGAGAGAATTTAAATGTGTCTGAGTCATCCATTTGCAATGTACCTGTAACAAATAGGAAAAGAGAATTCTAAACTGCTCCTGGTTAAACATCCATGTCGTCTACTTTATATACAATCTTTTGGAATGCTAATGATTCTAATTTTTCATTGATTGCTTTTAATCCATTGTATTGTTCTCCGCCTAAAGATTGTAAATTAAATATATAATTACCATATGTCATAATTGATGCATCAGTGTAAAATTAAATCAAAGCCATTTTATTGGTCATCAATGTCTAATAGTATTATTGTAGAAATTGTTAGGCGATATTTTAGGCTGGATTCATAATAATAAATTATTTTTTTAATGATTTATGAATAGTTGTAATACCTATAAATTCCCTATAAATGAAGATATACTTCAATAATAAAGTTATTTCTGTAAATTAATAATATAGAAAATAAATAATCATTTGTTTGAATAATCACTCCATCCACTTAGAGTTAGGTTCTGTTTTTGTGATTCTATATGAGTTTATCTTTATTTAACTTTATTTTATTGAAGTATACTATTATAATATTGATTATTAGTTTATTGTCTGTTCGTTGTTTACGTGTGATTGTTTTAGGTTCTATTGCTTTTATATGAGAGATGAGGTAAAATCACATTAGTTAGAGTTTCTTACTTTAGCAATTTAAATTCTTCCAAATATTGACTCAATTGGAGATCATTATAACGAAAAGACGCTGGCTTTTGTTCAATGTAATTACTGTTGCTTACTTCTATAGCAGGGGTTTCAGTATTTTTTTTAATAGTTAATCTTGATGTCTAAGAGATTGGATTTACTAGCAATTATTTTTGTACGATCGGCTTAAGTTTACCTAAGCCTGAGTGCCTCTGAAAAAACATATTTTTGGACTTTAAATCTAAAACTGTTGAATTTCTGTTGAGAGGCTCTTTAGTTTTTTCGAGTTCCTAACAGACTGGCTTCTACAAGTTGCACTTTTTTAATTGATGCTTATTGATTGAAATGTTTTGAGCTCGTATTTATTAGGGATTATAATTTTACTAGATTTGATGTGAGGATGGTCTATGTATCCTATATGTAATCTGTTGATAGTATTAAGTTAATAGTCTTAGAGATGAATTTTTGGATTTTATTTTGCATTTTCTGTTCTTCTTTTTTGATAATGACTAAACAGATTCTTATCACAAAACTCCTCATCAACTAAAATGGACTAAAATATTAATAAGAATAAGCTTACTTAATCTCTATTATCCATTATTATTGATATTATATATAAATATAAATAATCAATAAATTTATAAAAGTATCAGTTGATGACATGGACCCTAAATCTTATCTCATTTACATCATATCACTAAATTAAAAGATATAGGAATTCTTAGATCAATATGACTGATTTTTAATCTGAATGATAAATAATAATGAAGAAATATTGGTAGTTAATCTTATAAAATGGATTGAAATTATTTTGAATATGTGACTTTAAACATTGGAGAAGTGAGGATAGACTGATAACCATAAAGGTTGCTTTTAAATATTAATATGAATAGAATTAGTGTAGTTTAAAATTAAATGGAAACCTGAAATACACATAAATCACATATATATACAATTATAAAATAGAGTAATCTTCAAAAGCTTTTGTTTTAAGTATTTAAATATTACTGTTTTGAAATTTATTATTAACCTCCTCTTTATAATCTTATAACAGTTGAGATATCTAATTATTTTAGAGCATAACTTCTTTGTTTTTTATCAGCATAAGCTCTCAAGATGAAATATTGTTTAGCATATTCTCCAGAATTAACATAGAGATGATATTCTATGAACTTCAAGAAAACTCTTTCCATTTCATTTATTTATACAGTTGAAAATTGAGGTAGTACCTTTGCAAAATTATTATTTTCAAAAGACTCATCATCCCATATTTTTGATGCCATGACCAATGCTGTAAATAAAATTTTCTGCCAATTCAAGCAATTAATTTCTAAGCCCTAATTATAAGTGAGCAATCTGTTAATGTAAATCATTGAGATGATTGCTACTTCCCTTTCCATTTTGGTAGTTGTCATTATGTTCTTACAATAATTTTGTATGATGTCAACATTAGGAATATAATTAGACATAGTTTTATCAACAAAAACTTTATTAAACAAAAGATAATCTTCTAAATTATAAGTGGTATCAACTGAAAAATATGATTTGGAAATTTAATCACTATTAAAATATCTAATTTAATATACTTATTATCCTAGTCTTAATCTTGGATGTATTCCTACTCGGTCTATAGTTTTGATTATTCACTTTGATCAAGTTTCTAAAACTATTCAGTGGCAACATCTTCGTTACCATAATATTGATCAGTACTTTCAGGCTCTATTATTGCTTCTTTTAAGTAATCTTAACAAATTGTATCATCTACCTTTGACATATTGACTGTCTGATCATTATTTTCTTCATCTCTACAATCCTCACTATATCTTCCTCTATCTAAACTATTATTGGATAATATTACCTCTAGATTCTATCTCCTGATATTGATCAGTCTCTTTAAAGATTGCTTGTTGAATTTCTTAGATTTCATTTTCGAGATATTTTTATTACTCTAAATCAACAATCAAAATCATTTTTTATAGAGTAATTCCTACACAATAGCTAATCTCTTCAATATCAATATTTATCAGGGTCGAAGCTAATTTTCCATTATCAAATGATTAATACATCAATTAAATCTGATCTTACTATAAATGAATTTCAGTTCCAATGCTATTTTTTGAATTGATTTATTATAGTTTCTTCAACAACTTATTATCTTTTTCAGTGCTTTACTTAATCACAGATTTCTTCTTTTTAGGTTATTTAATTTTGACGACAGCAGGATTAATTGTTTTTGATAATGGTTTTTGAATTTCTTTAGTTATTGATAATGAACTTCCATGAATGGTTTCTGAATTGAGAATTAATTATTATGATAAAGTATCATTAAATTAAGGACTTTTATCATTGTTACCATTATTAGAACGTTTCTCTAATTTAGGTAAAACTCTAGGTTTAATCACTCCTATATCTTGGAGAGGGGAGAAGTGTTTTAAAGATGAACGCCTATTAACAGGTTTCAGTATTTCAACATAGGTATCTCTAGTTTGTTCAAATTTTCCATGAGAATTTTATTATCCAGGCATAGTATTTCTGTTTTATTTGTTGTTAATTGGAGTTAAGGAGGATTGCCCATTATAATTGTGAGGATCATAATGATCGTTTAAATATTTAAACAAATCTAAAAATTTCTATTTATGTCCAGGTAGTAATTTAATCTCTTGCAATACCAGATTTTGTGATTCTATAGGTTATTGGGCTAATGTTTATAATCCTCCAATATAGCCTCTCAAGAATAATTTATTTGTGTATTATTATAAATTGTATTCAACTAACTATCTATTATTAATATATCCTTAACTTACTTGAACAACAAACTTTCCTTTAAATCGGTTAAATCAGATCTATAAGATGCATGGCTACTGAATTCTGTATCCCTATTTATTTGTTCTATTGTAATGTTTTCCAATAAATACTTTTCATTGCTTTTTTTTGGTTACTTGGCACTGTTGACTTTGCATTCTGGATTTTAGTAACATAGCTCTTCATACGAAAATCGTCATCCCATTTTTTCATTATATATATATTTATGAATATATAAAATAATAAACCATTATAATCAAAAAACCATCCTTCAAATAACAATATTGATCCCTCTATGGTTTTATGGAGGTACAATTACCCCTCTACATCTAGTTAATCATTAAATCAAGTATGAGATGGATGCATTGAAGATATCTTAAATAAATCAGTTGGAATTCCTTTCTTCTTTTTTTCAGAGTATTTACAACTTATAAAATTTACGATTTTAATTATAATAGCACATATATAAGATAAAATTCTCACTCTCATATAATATACCTATCACTTGATAATTATTACATGAACATTCAGACAAGGAGGTAAAATAATTCACATAATACTTTTAAGTTAATAATAATACTTAACAGTGTTATAAATGATTGAAAAATTCTTTGTTAGTTTAGTTTACATAATTAATTGATGAAGATATACCAACTGAAAAATGAACAAAACTAACAAATAATTATTATTTATAACGTATTATTAAATACATAAAATCATTAATTTTTATATTATAGAGATGAACAAAGGATTCATAACTAGATTATCATGTGAAACACTTAAACAACACATTATATTATAATTTTTGAGGATTGATTTTCGATTTGTTGTTAATTGAAATTGCTTAAATTCATATTTAATTGGTTTCAATCCAAAATAATGATTTGTATTGGATAATTAATGGTTATATTTGCTGTTGTTTTAATATCAGAAATAATATAATTTAGGAATATCTTTATTTGTAATGAGTATTTATAAATATATAAAAATTGATTGAAAAATAATTATGAGATCCACATAAAAACATGCGACTACGCATTCAGATAATCCATTCAAATTATCAGTTGGATAGATTATTGCTTAGAAATTCAAATTAATAGATAAGGTTGGATAAGGGAGTTTTGGTATGATATATAAGACGGAGAATTTGGAGACCGGAGATATATTTGCAACTAAATTCGAGAAGAGAGATGAGAATTCCAATGGAGTGAGTTTGTTAGTGAAAGAAATAAAGGTTTTGATAGAGGTCTAAGAATTTGAAGGTAATATTCTAATCGATAAAGGTTTTCCTTAGATCGTCTTTTATGGGAGGGATGAACATTACAATTACTTTATGCAAACCTACTTAGGATAGAATTTGGAACATCTTTTCAGGAAGAGTAATTATAAATTTAGCATGACGACCGTGTGTAGAATAGGAATGAGTTTGATTGATAGATTGAAATTATTGCATTCAAAGAACTTGATTCACAGAGATTTAAAGCCAGATAATGTGTGTATAGGTTATGAGGATGTAGACAAAATCTATTTAATTGATTTTGGATTGGCTAAGTATTATAGAGAGTAAAATGGGAATCATATACCATAGGTAGATAAAAAGGGAATAATAGGAACAGCCAGATATGCTAGTTTAACAGCTCATTTATGTATGATGTTATTTGTGTATGAAATTAAAGCTAAGGAATAATCGCGTAAGGATGATATCGAGAGTTTGGGATACGTATTAGTCTATTTAGCCAAAGGGAAATTACCATGGATGAATTTGAATACAACCACAAAGTCTGAGAAGTATTAGAAGATTAAGGAGTTTAAATAACAATTGACTTTGGAAAAGCTTTGCGAAGGATTGCCGAAAGTTTAACCTAATTATCATCATTTAAGTGTTTCTTGAATTTATTCATCTATGCCCGCGGACTTGACTTTTAGGGTGAACCTGATTATGAATTCCTGAAAGAACTGTTCTAGAAATAATTGCAATAGGAAACCTATTCATAATAAGGCTAGACTACATTGGAATACGAATGGGAGAGATTTCCAGAGATCAAGAAACGTAAATCTAGATTGTGGACGAATTAACAAAAATAAAAAATAGGTATTATTCCTAATATCTAGAAAAACCCGTTCAATTAGGGGTAGACTCTGATCCTCGAAAGAGTAGTGAGGATAAAGGTCAAGAACACAAAGGTAGTTCATTCTTGAATTTACCATTGAAGGACTAACCCCTTGATTCTTTGTCACCTGATATCAAAAATAAATAAAGCAGAGTATCAATAGATCTAATAATTTTTAGAATATCAGTTAGAATATTTCGAGTTTCGGAACTAGTCAGATTAATAATTATTAGATAAGCTAGATTGATAAATTCAAGAGATTCCCGACTGAAAGGAAGGACTAAAGAAATAATACAGTAGATCCTTAGAAAAAGGAGAGAGAAACAAGTCCAAATTAGAAGATCTTTATTAAATAAGCAACAACTAAAACAGAGAGAAAAATGGCATTTTTTGAAATTGATAATGATTATAGAGATTTTGATCATATTGATTAGATTGCCTGTGAAGAAGTTAAAATTGTGTTTTCCAACTTTATTCCCAATCTGGGACGCCGTAAATCTGCATTAGATCTCTGAAAATTATTATTATTTATAAATCAAATGCAATCAAATTACGCAGATTTATTTTTTTCACATTTCTAACTTGTGGCTAATTAATCTCAACAAGGCAGAAAAATCATTGAGGAAATTATAGAGAGTTTTGAAGAAAGAGTGAATATTGAAGAAAAATATGCAAAATCATTAGAAAAATTAGTGAACAATCTAACCAAAATTGAAGATAAGCAATAGTATTACATTATCACATATTATTAGAATGTTTAAAATCCCAATATATTGTCTAAAATGTCTGAGTACAAGTAGATAGCGTTAAGCAGAAGGATTATGTTAATCATTAAAAGAAGATCTTATTGTCCAATTGAAATAATTGATCTAATAATAAAATACTTCTTCAAAGAAATTGATAGAGGAAGCCAAAAAAATAGAAAAAGAGCATTTATTTCTCAATTCTGAACACAAAAGAGTAAAATATATAATAATATTTAGTATTTTTCAGATTACAAACAAAGAAAGAGAGAATATGAATAAAATGCAACCGTGATGGTTGTCTATAATCTTCTATCAGAATATCCAGATAAGAAGAGACTCAGTTAAAACTAAAAAGTCTCCTAAGTAACAAAGGAATCATAAGAAATGGAATAAAGATATAAACAATCAGTTGCCGATTACAATACCAATTGTGACACAGCTAAAACTAGAATCCAAACAATTCTGACTCAGATGTAAGAATAAGAAGAAAAAAGAATTACAGTCTTCAAAGACACTCTAATTAGATAAATTGTATATAAATCATATATAAATTAGATTTTTGAAGTCTCTCATTCTAAAAATGTGTAGTATGATTTAGACAAAATTAATGAGAAAACAGATGAGATACATCCTGAAGAAGAAGTTCAGAAATTCGCCTAAACTTAGAAATTGGAGAATCCTCCTCTTTTCGAAAAAACAGAATTGATTCAATTGAATTCCTTTATTAGCAACAGTTTACAAAAGTTCTTCTCTAAAGAATTTGATGAAATACTATAATTGAATAACGATCCAAAAGTTAAAGAAGTCATTTCACTAGTAGAATAGGGAGGGACTTTCTAATCAGAAGATCAGAAACTAGAAAATGCCTATTATGCATCCAAAATTGTATCTGACTGTTGGAAAGAAGAATTAGTTGACACAGAAATATTTAATTAATTTAAAAAAAAGATTTAAGAAGATTATCAATTGAGAAAGTTAGTAATCATTGCTTTGCAATATAAAAGATCAACTTCTAAATTTAGACTTGGACCTAATGGATTTTAAAATGCTGTTAACCTGTTTAACTCAGTATTAGAAATAGTATTCTATATCTTATTTATACTAGTGTTTGGATACTTTTGATGCTGGAACTTCAAGATAATTGATGAATTTATCATTCACATTCCATAAGGAAAATATTGAAAATGGTAAATTATAGAGTTATTTTATTTAAAATGACTTTTCTAAGCTTTAAGTTTGGGAAAATAGAGATTTGTGGGAAACTAGTATAATCTAATAAATTTATGAATAAATTAAAGAGTAATAATAAAGATAAAAGTCCTTGACGTATTATTAATTATCTATTTAATTAGTCTATTTGATTAGATTCAAACAGAAAAGAATATGATCTTAACTATCCTTACATAAATGGCACAAAATATGCTTCTATTTAATTTTAAGTTTGGAGCAATTAAAGACATTATGTATAAATTTATGGCCTTTTTTGAATTAAATGAAGAGATATCCTCTGATTTATTTGTAAAAATAACATATATCCTTAATAATAGAATGCAATTGAAGGTTTTGAGAAATAGAAACAGTTGAAGGATTAATAAGAAAAATAGATTCAACTTTAATAATAATAATAAGAATAGAACTAACCAGCAGATTAGGAATAGCAGTAGTAACCACCATAATAACCCTAATAATAATAAAATATGATGGGAAAAATAAGTTCATTTTTCTCGCAATTAAATAAGGATTGATTTTTAAATGTATAAATATGTATAAATATTATTTGAATCAAATTCCCTAAATTAAATTTTTTTATGACCTGTTTGTTTGATATTTAATTATAAAAATACTGTCTAAATAAATTTCTTGTGAGTAAGAATGTTTTACATTATATCTTATTGTTATGGATATTTATGTTAGTTTAGTATGTATATATATTAAGTAATTGAAATATATAAATAATTTAAGTAATTTAGATTGAAATCATGCGAGTTATATTTGATTTAATTAATTATATGCAATTATCAATAAAAGTCAATTTTATTATTATTCTATTCTTCATCCTCATGAGTAATTCGTATTTTCTATTTCTAGAGGTTGATTCTATTTAATTATTCAAACTTTTGTAAACTGTTCAAAGTTTGTTTTTCTTATTGATTCTTGAATTATTGAAGTATAAGCAAGATAAGTAAAAATAAGAATATACACAAGAGAATTTTTGATTGTAAAGACCAATGTGTTTGCAAGGGTATGATATTCAGGCTCAATTAAAAAGTATAATAACATTGTATTTTTGGATCAGCCTTTTCTCGTGACAAAAGCTCTTTGAATCGTTCGTCTACATTTTTTGAACTTCTGCATTTCTCCTCACTTCTGATGATCCCAAAGAACAAATGTTTCCTCAATTTATTTTCAACAGGAGCATTACATACCAAATTATAACTCTGACTTGTTGTATTATAAAAGTTAAGACTATTGTTGCTAACTTGAATTATTTGTGAATCTCTAATAAATATCTTATTTTCTGGATCTAAGAAATGTTATGCCTATCCCAAACCATTATTATGTCTGTATTTTTAATGGAAGTTCGTTTGTAAGGTTATCAAGTTAACTTACTCCTTATTAATAATAATAGCAATATCCTTATTGAGCAATCCAAATTTAATATCTTAAGAGTCTAGTTGTATTGTGCCCTCTGATTCCTATGTAATATTTACTACTTAATTTAATCCAAATTGAAAATTGAATTTGAACAAACTCAATTTTCCTCTCTATTCACTCAACAACTCCAGGACTGCCAAATAATCCTAATAGATATCAAAGAAATGACCACTTATATTAAATGAATATATATGAAGAGGTTCAAATGGATCATTAATATCATAAATTGATATTCCATCAGCTACTATAAACAAATTATCATCTTGCAACATCATTGATTTGCATCTAGTTCCATATTAATTTATGATAAAGTATTCATCATTGTAAGCAAATACTCCATTTTCTAAGCATAAATACACTATTTTTGTTGGCATGTGTTATTAACTAATTATACTTTGCCTTAATTTCTATGTAAAATCAACAGGTATATTATCATTTATTATTTTCATATTGACGGTATCAAAAATACTAATTACTTTTTCATTATAATGAATTATTTGTCCTTCTGAAGACAATACCAATGATTTTAAATTTTAGTATTGGAGATCCAATGTTTAATTTTTAGTTGTAAAGATTATTTATCCTTATCTAATGAAACATTCATCAAAACAAACTATATCTGAATCTAAAGAATTGCTGATGTTCATTTAAATTGTTTGAACTGGCTTAAGTCCTATGGCTTGATTAGACCAATAGCAATTCATATCTTCATCATTAATCATCCTATATGGAGGATCAGGGAAGTATAAATCAAGGGATCTAATTTGATTCACATCAAAAAATTGATGCTCAAATGTTTAATTTGGTTAAAGAGTGTGTTTTATGGATCCCAAATAATGACTATCTTTTCCTGCAGATATATATAAAATTATAAATAAAAACATTTAATTATCAAATATGTTATTCTCTATTCAAATATCCTTTAGTGAAAATAGAATGAATTGGTATGATTAATTATTTTAAAACTGTCAAATTAATCACATTATTTAATCTGAACTATTCCAAATGAAAATTGATTTTGATAATTCTTAACTAAAATCTCATCTATTTCTATTCTTATAAATACATCTAATATATATGTATAAATTCATATTTAAATAATATATCATTTCTTCAAAATTCTTAATATGTTCTATAATAAATCTTTAATCATTAGAAACAGTAGTATAAAATCAACTTATCATAGAAATTTAGTTATTCGACTAATATCTAATCTATTTGGAGTAAAATTACAGTAAAAAATTAATTAGACACTTAAGATTTCAATAACAATTATTATGAATTATTGGCCTATTATAAATAATAAAATATTTAATATTATGATGATTGGAATTTGTGTAATATTCCTATGTGCAATGGTAGCTTAGGCTAAGAAGTAGAAGGATTTTCTATTTGATGTAAAATAGGGTAAATCAATTCAAGTTGAATTGCCTGAGAAGTGGGATAAGGATTTCTTAATTATGTATGTTCGACCATTACAAGATGAAAAGAAGAGTGATTTGGGTGAGATTCAATTAAAAAGCAAAGAAGAGGACTTTAAATTGATGGAATTTTATGAGACTGCATTATTTACGATCAAATCTGAAGATATAAATTTAAAATGCATAAGTGCACCATGTGTTGGTAGGATTACAGTAATAAGCAATGACGCAATTGAATTGACTAGTAAGAGTACAGAGCTGATTTTGAATTAGAAACAGCCTGTTTAAGTGATTTCTATGCAACTACCTAGTAAATATAGTAGGATGGTGGGAGAATTTAAATTGGAAGATGATGAATCTGATAAAATAAAAATAGATGTATTTGAAGAGAAGGCTAGACTTTATGGAGATGAAGTTTAGTTAACAGTGGCAGTAAATAGGAAGGATTGCGAGAAATGCAAATTATTGGCTGTTTTGAGTGGAGATTTGAATCTTAAAGAGGAAGCAACAATAAATGGATAATTGTATTTGTATAAAGATGAAGAAGAAATTGAGATAAATTAAGAAGTATTTGATTATTTGTTTGAAAGAGATGAGAACACTTATTAATTGAAATTGCCTAAATAATTTAAAATTTTATAAATAGAAATATTTGGAGATATGTTACCATTATTGAAGGTTCACAAGAAGGATAATGAATATTTTAGTTCACGAGAACCAGTATAATTCTAATAGAGAGGTCAAGCATTTCATATCATTTTGAGAAGAGAGGATATTGAAGGGGATGAAGTCACTATCAATTTGAGTTAAGGGGGTTCGTTGAAATATCTAATGGTTGTTAAATTGATTGATGAACCAGTACTATACAATAATCAGTTGGTATTTTCTAAAATCTAAGACAAAGGTAAACACAATTATTAATTCAAAACTATTGAAAGTGAACAGGAAGTCGGAATTAAACTAGTTTATTTCGAAAAAGGTTCTAACTCTATAAGAATAGCAGAATGTTAAGATGGTTGTTAATTTAGTGACGAAGATAATCATAATTTGAGATTTGACAAACATGAATTGAAACCTGCAGTATTTGTTAGTCCACATTGTTAAAATAAAGATTAAGAAGGATTTTGTAGATTCTAATTAGAAGTAACAAGTGATAATAAGAATATCTATATGTTGACTACTTAAAATGATAATAACCAACGCATTCTTAAATCTGATGTTGCTTATACCAATTATTTGGAATAGTCATAAGAAGAGCATCTCATTCTTAAATATCAAAAATCAGACGATGATGAAGAATTGGTGTTCACAGTCAATACTCACAATATTGTCTATATGATAAGTAGAGACAGCAGTTGTTACCCTGTTCGAATTGAATGTGCAAAACATTTTGGAGGCGTGGATCATCTAGTTGTTCTTAGAGGTGATAAATTGAAACATACTCAATATTATATTACTCTAACAGCTAGAGAAACTACTATGTTTCAATTTATGGCCAAGGTGACTAAATAGGCAGAAATTAATATCAAAGTATTAAAGGAAGATGAAACTTACAGAGGAGTATTATAATTGACAAATGGGGAATCCAAAATTCATTACTTTAGAGTCATGATTAATTTTAATCAAGTGGATTCAAATGTAGAAGTTATTGATGAAGAATAGCCAACTATTGAATTTGCTATTCATTCTTCAAGAATGCAAGTAGCTTTGACCTTGAAAAAAGGCAATCAATTGCCATCTCTTCAATTATTCGATCTAATCACTACCAATAACTATTTGTCAATCTAACCTCAAGATTAATATTATTAGAACTCTGGTAATTATACTATTGGTATTCAGAATATGTTTGAAACATATTTAGATAAAGAAATCATGTACACCTTCACTTATTCAACAAGTAGAACTGTGAAAACACTCCACGCAGGTTAACAATTTGTTGATAGAGTAAAAGGATTGAAGTCTAAGTATTTCAGCTTCTACTACAGCAAAAATACTACCATATTTTACATTAGTTTATAAAGTAAAAGCAATAATAAATTAACTTTAACGGTGTAAAATGATGTTAAACCTGATAATTATTCTTAATTTGCAAAGAGTGAAGATTCAAGCACACTTAAATTAACAGAGTCAGCCTTAAATAGTTTGTGTTTGGATGGACTTTCATAAGATGACAAGGATGATAATTCTAATGTAATTGCCATTTGTCAAGCTTATTTAATAATTGAAAATCATGGTAATGAAGATATCTTATTCAATCTCAACGTTTGGAATCCTCAAACTGCTCTTGAACTTAAAGATGGATAAGAGTACACTTTTAATTTAGAATATCTATTTCAAGAAACATTCTTATATTACAAAGTAGTCTCCCCTTAACTTGATGTTTAATTACACATTAATTCACATTATGGGTACACAAGATATTAAATATACATCCTGGATTCTCAAGATTAGGAGTCTAATTCTCTTTATGCAAAAGAAGAATACAAAACCTAGCATTCTAAGAGTATTCATTCTAATGCGTTTAAATTCTGTGAACCTGATTGCGTGTTGAAAATATTATTAGAAGGTCAAGATGTATAATATCAGAATGATAGAAGAATTAATTTTGATGACACTGTTTTTGTCACTGTCACTCAACAGTATATGGACTTGAAGAGCGGACAAGCAATTTAAATTTCAGTTGATAAATTCAAGCCTAGAAAATTTATATTCTCAGAAATAAACGATATTTCTCCCTAGTCAAGATTCAAATTAATCTTACATGAAATTTATGGCAAAGGTTCGATCTGCTTAAATTTAAATGATGAAGAACATATTGATTCGGATAAATGTGAATATGAGGTCCAAGGCAATGTCTTAGAGTTGACTTAAGCACAACTACAAGAAAAACTAAATGCTTTAAATCTCACCAGTAATCCTTATATTACAATCTAAATCTATTCTATTGTAGATTATAGCAAGTTTTAATTATCATTGGAAATATCTAATGACAAGAATAACCATAAATTAATGATGGGAGTACCAACAAGGATTAAACTAGACATTCAAGAAGAAGTCTAATATCAATATTTTAACATCCAACACAATGATGATTTATACTTTAAATTCATCAAAGTTTAAGGCACTTCAATGATCTAAATATCTAGATGTTTAGACAATCTCAATAAGGAATGTGAAGAAGAGACAATTATTCAAGAATAATTTTTAGCGGGGCAATTCTACAATTAACATATCATCTATAAAAATGACAATAAGAAATATTGTGAATTGTGCACATATATCATCAAAATAAAGACTGTTGGAATCAATGTAGACTTATTGATAGTAGTAACTTCTTAATTAAATTTTGTTTAATTGCCATAGAATATTGCATTTACGGATTTCCTGGAAAACTAGACTGATTACAACATCTATCACTTCTCTTATAACACAGATCACTAAATAGAGGTGTAAATCAATCAATTTGCTGGTGATACATAGATGTGGATTGGATATAATGCTGTGCTGGACTCTTCTCTCTACCAATATGGACCATATAATCTAATTAAATAATAGAAATTAATGAATACTACTTCTTCCTCTATCTCTTACTATTAAGCTATCATCCCTCCAAGAGAACACTTAGAAGAAACTAACTATACTCCTTATGCAAATGGATCGCATACCTTGGCAGGTCATTATAATGATGATGACCTCTATATTATTGTTAAGAATAACTAATAGTCGGCATCGAATTATTCTGTTCTAGTAACCTAGTCTACAACTGGCAATGGTTAACTACTCTAGGATGGAATTATTACATTTGCTTATTTGAGTAGACAAACACCAGTTATTACTTTATATCATTAAAATTCTTATAGAAAATAACCGTAATTAGTGATTAAAATGGTTCCATATGGTGTGAGATTATAAGGTTCGGAGTATTTCAAAATAGAAGTATCTAATGAGACAGATCCTGTCAATTTCACTTTACTTACATCTATTTCTAGCAGGTATAATTAATAGACCTTCCTTTTACCAATGTTAGAAGGACTCTTAACTATAAAAATCCATAGTTTACTAGAGATAAAAGGAAATGAGAATATTAATGTCGAATATGCATTTAATCGTGAAGGAGACATTGTTCCGATTAGAAGGTAACCATTTAAAGAGTTGTACTATTTCGGTAACAACTATTTAAATCGAATTGATCTACAAATCAGCATTGTAAGCAAAGACGTGTTAATGATCGATGAGAAATCAAGTTAAAATGATTAAATCATGGATTCTCTAGAGAAGTTTTATGAATCATATATACCCTATGAAGGTAAGTTAGCAGTATAAGTGTATAATTGTTTAGGTGAGTTGAAAGTATCGATTACTCAAAATTATGATGAATTTATTAATAGAACTTATACTGCTAGTAAGACTACAATAGAAGGCCAATTAACTGATATTATTCTGCCAGTTAAACAAGGACCTGTTTTCTTTGAATTCTCATCTAATGAAAGTGTGTATAAGTTCACAACTCAGGTATATAAAACTCAAGATTTTGCTCCATATGGATAATTAGTAATTGGAGGAGATGGTTAAATAAATTACTCTTTTGAGACATATGATACAGATTTTATTACTGTGAAATTCAAACCATTGAAATGCATTGGCTGTGATCTCTCTTAAGAAATGAACAGTTTAATAAAATATTCAATTAGTTGGGGTAGTAATATTCAGTATGCTCATGTGATTGGACTTTGTCAATACAATTGGTATGCAAATTATCATTAAAATCACTCAGATAATTATGAACAGGCTGATATCGGCCTTTATGCTCTCAACCACTCTGATCAAATTGTAACTAATATTGTTGTTAGTAAATAATCAAGGCATCCTCAATTATTTATAGCTATTAGAGCTTAGGTTTTAGTTTTTAACAATCTAACCATTAATGATTATGAATTATATTACCATGTTGCGGAAATTGGGATGCCCAACGTCTCCTTATATTGGTACAAACATAGGTTCAATGAACTTATTATTGGAGCAGCAATATTTTTGATAGTAGTTATAACTTTGTAAAAATTCAATCCAATATTAGATCATGTGTTTTGTGTAAAATATATAGAAGAATAAGAAAGTTAAAGAAGGAGAATCTGAATTTACAATTAGAGAAAAAAATGGAGGAGGCCAAAGAGAAGGTGCAAATTTAGACTAAATATGAAACCCTAGAGGATGAAAATAATGATTAATCAAATGTATGAATGAGTGTATTATAAATAATTGATATTTACTTCCCATTATAGTTTATAAATTAAATTTACTAATGGTTGACTTAATCAATAAAATAGATTTCAAAAGAGAGATTACTACTTAGAATCAAAATTTACTATACCTCAAATATCTAAGCAATTAAGGTACTCATTAAACAATCAGAAATTATAGTAAATCTTGAATAAAATGAAAGAGAACCCAAAAGTAAAAGTCTTTAAATAACTACACGATTAATAATCAATCGAGAAGATTTTTGTATTTCTGTTGAGGATCTAAAAGTTGCAAACTTTAAGAATCATCCTAACTATATTCTGCATTTTTAGGTTTCATAAACATAAAATCAGTGATATTTTTATTGATGGTCGATCGTTGTACTCATCATTAATTGCATCCTCTCTATAAGGACTTCTTTCGCATTCATTCCACCAAATTTATAGCCTTAGACAACATAGCTGCTTATGTTACAGAAATCTAAGATGCCACATCAATTCTGAAAAATTTATTTTCAAAAGGATTCTATTTTCCATATGAGAAATGCGATGATATCGATAGAGAGGAATATATGTGGAACAGAGGACTATGCAAATAAATATATACACAATAAATCAAAAATTAGGATGTTTTGATAATTCAAGGATTTATGGATAGTTATTCAGTGTATTTGGAAGGCAAAAGAGTATAAGTAGCCTTAATAACCAAAAGATCTTTGAAAGCTCCAGGGACTAGATTGGCTTAAACGGGTGTGTAGAAAGATGGAAATGTGGCTAATTTTGTGGAAACAACATAGATAGTAGTTGTAGCCAATTTGAAATCTTAATTTAAATAAATTAGAGGGAGTGTTCCTGTATTTTGGAGAGAATCAGGAAATTTATTAATGAAGAAATTAGAATTGTACGGAACTGAATAAGAAAATCATATTGCATTTACAAATCATTTCAACAATTTAATTTTTGAAAAAAAACGAGAGAGTGTTAGCTGTGAACTTAATGAATTAAAATAAATAAGCAGAACATGATTTGATCTAGGCATATGAATTAGGAGTTCATCAATATTAACCTGATAAATTAAGATATATATATTATAATTTTGATGAAATTACATAAGATGTTGATTTCCATAGAATAAATTAGGTCATAATGAAAATCAGTAATTTTATTTAAAATATTTAATTTAATGCCTATGATTTATTAACAAATTAAAGAAAGTTGAAACAAAGAGGAATTGTTAGAACAAATTGTTTGAATTGCTTAGATAGAACAAATGTATATTAGTAGAGAGTTGGATTATTGATGTTAGAATATCAATTGAAATGATTTTAGTGAGCATTTAAGATAGAAAAGCATTCTCACTTTGTTAGGAAACTTTGCTTAAGAAAAAGTCTATATTGACAATGATTAATCTTGTTTACTAGATAGCAAGTTTAAAACAAGAATAAAACTAAAAATATCGATAATAAACATTGTTTGTTAGTTGAATTAGGAACTATCAATTTGTATTAATTAGTATAAAATGAATTGCATACATTTTCTGAATCCTAGCTGCTTCAAATATTATTAGATATGGCTTAATAAATCAAACTATACTAAAAATAAGGGTTATACTACATTGGGATTACTGGCAAAAGTGTTTGGTTCCACTATATAAATTAAAACCAATATCAAAACACATTTTATATTGCCACTTATATTCCAACCCCTTTTAATTAGTATCCTACAATAATTAAACCAGATTATATGGACCCACTGATCATTTAAAATATTGATTAATAGGAATAAGATTAGAAAAATAGGAGAAAATTGAAAATACAAATGATTTGATAACACAACACACTAACAATTTTACAGATGAATAGGTTTAATAAGCACAGATATGGATTCTAGCTAGAATAATTTATGTGGTTCTATATTACCCTTAGCCAAGTCAAACCAATAATATTGATATCATGTTACCAAATATAAATTAGATGATTGAAAAACAAAAGTTTGCGGCTCTAGCTCAATTACTAAAGAGAATGTTCAGGTAGGATTTGTAATCCCCAATTCTTGATATTGATTAATTGATTTAAGAGGTTTCAAAAATTAAACAGCTTTTAGGAAATCAACCGCCTATGTAAATTCATGATAAACCATTCAAACAAACATAATTTTAAGTGGATTTAGGTAAAAATTTTAGATGTTAAGATTATGGATTACAAGTTATTAGTTAATTGAAAAAATTATTATAAGATGCTGCGGTGGAATATAAAGTGTCATTGGTTTCAGATCATTTATTTTTTTTAATCTACTTAGGTAAATTTGAAGAAGCCTTTGAAACCATGCTTGAATTTTAAGAGTTGCTTGGTCAATGTAGTGAACCTGAAATCCCCAACATTAAGGAAATAATAATTGATACAAATGTATTGTTTTTAAGACTCTTTCAAGAAGTATGATTTTAATCTATGCATAGTTTAATAAATGAACTTTACGAATACATCATAAAAAATAATTTTGCTTTTAGATCCCCCTTTGAATTTGGTACATCCTCTTCAATCAATCTTGTATTTAATATGGAATCAGATTTCAGTAGAAGAGGAATTTTGACTTAATTATGCACTTAAATCTCTTGAATTTTATAAATAATCTAAAGTTTAACATGAATACCTGAAGATTCTGATTCACATCTAAACTATCAACATTAGAAGTCTTTGGAATACATTTAGAATGCTTTGACAAACATAAATGGAAAATCATTAGAGAAATAGAAATTAGAGATTGAATAAGCTAAAAAAGAATTAGAAAATATTAAAATTGAATTAGAATAGCAAGAACCTAAATAGGCAATTGAGTTGTAACTATTCTAATTAATAAGTAGTCATGAGAAAGCTATTAAATATGCAATGAAAATATAATATATTAATATGACACACATCCTATTGTAATACAGTGGAAATCTATGATGGCTTAATTAAATTAGTGGAATTTATTATATTTTTATATATAATATATTTAAAATTATAGTTATAAATGAATCCTAATCGTGAAGCAACCAGAAATCAATCGCATAGACCTAAAAAGTAATTTTATGAAATTACTATCATTTAGAAAGGACTCTCGCTCTCATGCAGAAACCTTTGAGAATCTGTAAGCAAGAATAAGAGATTTTTCTTATAATAGACTGTATAATGCAGTATCCAATCAACCTATTAGAAGTGATTCTACTAATAGCCAACTTCAACGCTAAGACCTCTAATAGATGTATTATACCAATTTATCTAAGCATTAAGCAAATACTCGATAATGGAACCAAATCATTTAGCAGTGGGTATAAATTAAAAGAATATCCTTATTCTCCAAGTATACAATCACCAAATCAATTGGTTTAATCTCCAAAATAGTTTGAATATAGCAATGAAAAGTAATCTAATCAGAAATCAGTTGACCCATTCAAATTTGAAACATTTGGATTACATTCAGATTAAAATAAGAAAAAAGAAGATTGTCTACAATCTGATGATTCTTATTCAAATGAAATTGCAAAATTAAAAAAATAATTGGAACCAATATCCAATGTTAGTAGAAATTAATTAACAGAATTAGTCAGAATAGCCTAAGCTACAATAAATGATAAAAAAAGAAGTATATTTTAATTCTATTATATAGTGTAACAAAACAATTAGAGATATTAGTGGTAAGTAGAGTCTGAAGATTCATATTAAGAATTTGATTCGAAAATCCTTGATTTACAACAAAAACTAAAAAAATCAAACGATTAATGTGCTTTATTAAAAATAGAAAATAAAAATCTTAACAACTCATTAAAAGATGCTGAATTATAACTCATAAATTTCCAAGAAAAGTAAAAGTAACAAGATAAGGAGTTTTCTTATTTGTAAAATTAAATACAAGAATATAATGATAATAATTCTAAATTAAGAAAATAAAATGATGAGTTGGAATATGAAATCAAAGTATAAGAACAATATATCAACACTCAAAAACAAAATAATTAGTTAAGTGACTTAAATTTTTAGAAAAAATTAAAAATCTTGAAATTGATAAATAAAATTTAAAGGATGACATTTCGAAATATTAAATCCAACTTACCAAAGAAAGAGAAGAATCATCATTAAAAGACGAAAAAATATTTGATTTAGAAAAAATAATAGAATCTTTAAAAGAATAGGTTTAAGACCATTCTACCTAATCAAACCAATATGTATAATAATTAAATTAATTGAGAAATTAAATAAATTATATATCTTAAGAAAAATAAGATTAATTTGACAACTTCTTAGAAATCAAATAAACTTTATTGAATCAAATTAATTAGCAAGAATAAGATTATTAATCTCAATTAGCATAATTAGATGTTTTAAAACAATAAGAATAATTTAAATAAGAAAATTAATCATTAAAAGATTAAATAAAAATAATTCACGAAGATTTAATTAAACTTAAGGAAGACAAAGAATAATTATAAATATAAAATGCAAATCTAACTTCTCAAGTAGGTTATTTATTGTAATAATCTGAAGAAAATCAAATTTTAATTAAAGAACTAGAAAGTGAAATTAAAAAACGCTAATTGCAATCTTAAGAATAAGAGATGCAAATTTAATACTATTAAGATCAAATAGAAAAATAACATTAATAAATTACAAACTTATAAGCTTCATTAAATCAATAGAAAAATACCATAGATTAATTTAATAATTAACGTATAATTTATCAACTTGAAATAGAAGAAGCAACCAACTTTAATAAATAATTGCAAAATCATTTAAAACAAAGTGAAGATTAGAATCTAATCTTAAATAAAGAAAAATAAGGTCTCATTTCAAACATAGATGAATTGAATAAAGCAAATGATTATCTTGAAAAATAAATAATCTCATATTATTCTGAAATAAATGAATTAAAAAACTAATTAAACTAATAGGAATAAGAATTTAAATAAATACAAGAGTAATAATAACAATAAGCTCAAAATGAAAAAGAATTTTTAAATGATTTAAGTTGTTAATTTGAAAGGGAAATTGAGAACCTAAAATAGGAACTAAATAAATATAAAATATTAATTGATAACTTAAATATATATATAGGACAACAAAAAAATGATATCTAATAATTAAATGAAAACTTGGAGAATAATTATGACAAAATTAATGAATTGAATAATTAATTAAATTATTAAAAGAATTAAAATTAATAATTCACTTAAAAAATTGAAACTCTAAATAAAGAAATTTAAAATCAACAGCAATTACTCACTAAACTAAAAGAAAAAGAAGATACTTTTAATTAAATCAATCATGAGTTTAACTTATTACAAGAGTAATACTAAAAAATTAATGATTTGTTCTTAGAATAGTAGAATAGTCTTTCATAAAATGAATACTCCTTAACCGAATAAAAAAAATAGACTTAATAACTTTAAGATGTTATAAAAGAACTGAAATAATTATTAATTGTTTCAAATGAATAAATCAATCAATTGCAAACTCAAATTGAAAATAAAGAAGAAATGTTAACATAAAAAAATGAATTAGTTGATTCAACAAAGTAAGAATTAATATAATAGAGGTAAGAAATTTTATAATTAGAGTGTAAATTAAAGAGAGCAAATGATCAAATACGATGACGCATGATAATCCTTTACATGATTTGGTATTCAATCGAATAAAACTTACATAAGATTTACATAAGTGTAGATTAGAAATAAATGAATATTTTAATTTAAATAAGTCTTTGATTTAAGATTTCGAAGATGTAAATAATAAATACCTGGACCAATAAACTTAAATTTAATAATAATTAGATTTAATAAAGGAGTGTAAAAACTAAATAGAGAACTTATAAAATGGAAATTAATAATTAAATCAATAAAAGCTCATTTCAGAGAATAGGAGATCAATCAAGCTAGCTAAAGGAATGAAATTCTACAAAAATAAATAAATGATCAACAATAATAAAGCTAAAAGGTATAAGATACTTTAGATAATTTATAAGGAGAAAAAGATGAGTTATAATGGAGATATAAGAATTTAGCTTAAGATTATTAAAATTTAAAGGAGAAATTTGCAGAATATGAATAAATTCTGTCGAAAATAGAACATGATTAACAAGATAATAAAATAATCTAGGATTAAATTAATTAATTAGTTAATCTCTAATCAATAAATTAAAAAGAGTAAGATCAATTTGAAGAAAAATCGAACGATGAATAATTAGATAAAAATGATGATGAATATCTAATTTTAACATAAACTGATGTAAATTAAGAAATTGGCCTTTTAAAAATTGAAATTTAAAAACTAAATGGCATAATCAAGGAACAATAAAGCGAGATTATTGCTTTAAAACATTATTAAAATTTCAATAATAACTAAATTATAATTGGATAAAGCAAACAGGTGGAATAAATTTGCGATAAAAATAATTTAGAACAATCAAATGAAAATTTATTAGACCTTAACGACCTGCTTGATTAACAGGTAATTGAGATCAAAGGTGAATCAATCATTGATAGAGCATTAGAATTACAAAATGGCAATTTTACAGCTAATGCTGAATACGTAAATTAGAATGAAGAACTACTTAAAACAATAGACAATTTAAGACAAAAAGTTAAACATCAAGAATAAGAAATTAATCAGTTAATCTTAGAAAATTAGGAATAATATTAAAAGATAGAAGATCTTGAAGTGATGTAAGAATCTTAAAAAAAAATTGAATTAGATTAAGATAACTGTATTACACTATAAAAGGAAAAGATTGAAAAGGAATAATAAAGAGTTATTGAACTAGAAAATGAATTGATCTAATTAAATTAATAAATTTAAGACAATACATAAGACTTTTAAGTTTAATCATAACAGATAGATGGCTTAAAAATGGAGAGAGAAAATTTATAATTTAAATTGAGAGATTCAATTAGTTAAAATTCTATTTATGAGAATGAAATTTCAAAATTAAAAGAACTAAATCAAGAATCTTTAGAGTAAAGAATAACAATTTAATAACAATATGAAAATAGAG
>NW_001799522.1:0-217421 GCF_000165425.1 Paramecium tetraurelia | reverse complement strand
AAAAAATATACATAAAATGAAAAAATAAAATAAGAAAAAGAATAAAGAAATTTATAAAATAAAGAGAAAAAAATAAGAAAATTGTAAAAAATAATAAAAAAAGCAAAGTAAATATAAAAAAATAATTTTTACTATTATTACATTAAATTCAATTAACTTAATCAAGATATTATAAAATATGAATTAATAAATATTAAAGCAAAAATGATAATGAGTAAAAAATATTTGATTTATCAATTCGTGAAAATGTCTTAAAACAATAATATTAAGATTTATAGCAATTGCTGTAAACTCATCAAAAAGAAAATGAAATTTCATTGAATACTTTATAAAATTAAAATTCTTAATTGTTGACTTAAAAAGAGAATTAAGAACGCTCAATTTAATCATAATCTGTAGAAAATTCTGACAAATAAAGTCAACTCGATTAACTTCACAAATATTATAATGAATTAAACGATTAATTCCTTTAGTAATAGTAATAACTCAGATAATTAGAATAAACTATCAATGATCAATCTTAATAATTGAAGAATAAATAGAATTAATTCCTTGATATGGAAAGAAATTATAAGCAGGAAATTAATACTTTTGTAATACAATTAGAAGAAAAAGAATATCAATTAGAACAATTAAATAATCAATTTAAGCAAGAAATTGATTAATTACAGAATAACCATATCATCAAAAGTACTGAGCTTATAGAACAACTAAAATAAGAAAATGAAGAATTATAATCTAGGTTAAATAATACATCTTCATAATTTGGAGTTTTAGAATAATAAAATATAGATAATAATTAGGTTGATAAAGAACTAGAATATTAGAATATAATCCAGGAGTAGAGTAAAGTACTTCTCAAAACAATATACAACAATTACTCCTAATAAATTTAAGAAATAGCCAATACCTTGTAATTAGATTAATTATCAATGTAATTCTAATAATTAGAAATACAACTTTTAATATAAGTTATCAAAATAGAGAGTGAAAATAATATAGTAATAAGAATTAATAAAATCGTTAGAGAGTGAAAATATTTAATCACGAAATACTAACATTGATTTAAATGAAAAATTATTAAAAGCCTAAGGACAAGAATATGAAATAAATACAAAATGCTTGTAATAATAGGAAGAGATATCAGCATTGAAGAGTTTAAATATAGAATTGGATAGAGATAAAATTAACAATGCAGCAAGTTTTGATACATAAGTGTCTGTAAATTAATAAATTTAATTAGAAATATCAGCCTTGTAATTGGAAAACCAAGAATATAAAAGATAAATTAAATAGTTAGAAGAGAAGAATTAAGATTATTTGTTAAAATGGAATTCTGATTAGTAAAAATAATTATAGGACAACGAAATAATAAAGAACTTAAATGAAACTTTAAATTCAGAATTAATGAAAAAGGATGAGTATATTGTCAAACTTAGATAAAGGGATTCATGAATAATAACAAATATATGAGATCAAAATGGGCGAATTAATTTCAAAATAAAATGAATATTTTAAAAAGATAGAAGCTTAGATTTTTGAATAAATGAATAATTTTATGAATAATGTCTTAAATGAGTTAATTGAGATTACATATGAGTCAAATTAATATTAAGAGAGATATAATGGCTATTTGAGATTAATAAGGGGGTAGTTTATATTAGAGGAGGAGATAAAGTGAGAGAATTAGACTCTCTTAGATCATCTTAATATCGAGAGAAGCATAAAGGAAGATTTAAACATTCAAATGATATAAATTTAGCAATAACTTATTGAGCTAAAAAGTTCTTAAAATGAAAAAGATATAGTAATTGATTCTCTTAAAGGTTTGAATGAAAACTTAGGTAAATAATACTCAATCGAAAAATAAACATTATCAAATGATAAAAGAATTCTTCAAGAATAGAATTCTGAATTTGTTCAATAAATCTAACAGTAATAAGACAGACTTAATACATACAATGAAATTATTCTTATAAAAGATCAAGAAATTAATGAATTTAAACAGAAATTAACAAATTACGAGTTAGAAATAAGTTAAAAAACAGTAGAATATGAAGATTAAATTACTCAATTATCTAAAATAAAAGATTATGCTCTCAGTAAACTAAATAGTAAAGAGGATGAATTTGAATAGTTGTAAAATAAATTGGAATAATTATTGCTGAATAAAGAGAAAGAATATTAAAATCATTTAATAAGTATTTAGAATAAAGAAGAGGAGTTAAAACTAATCTAATCAACTAATGAAGAATTAGGTATCGTAGTCTTAAAACTTGAAGATGAAATAAAAAAATAAGAAGAAAGGTTGAATTTGAAAATTTCAAATCTTGAAGCAAGTATTGAAGAAAAGGATAATAAAATTTAATGCAAAGAAAATAAATTAATTGATTAAGGATAATCTATAAACCAGTATGAGGATAGATTTAATTCTGATCAACAACTTATATCAAAATAAAAACTTGAGATAGAAAATTTATAAAAGTAGATTGAAGATATTAATAAAGAAGAGGAATTTACTTAATAAGAATTTTAATAATTAATTAAAATCTCGAAATTAGAATAATTGCCATAAAGTAATGATATCTAAGGAGAAGAGATAGCTCAATTAAAATAAGTTATTGAAGAGAAGGATAAACATATTGAATAATTGAAGCAAAATATCAATGAGTTGAGAGGGTTTAAATTAAATAAATCTTTCATCAGTAATAGATCCAAAAGAAGTATGAATGCGATCTAATTAGATTAATTTAATGATATCGAAGAAACAAGCAAGAATTCTGAAGATGAAGAGAAACAAATTTTAGAATTGACATAATAACTGAAAAAATAGAATAATGAAACAGATTAAGAAGAATAAAATTAGGATAAAACTATTGTGTCAAAATTGAGAGAAGAAAATGATATAATGAGAAGAAAGCTTGCGGATTAAGAATAGGAAATAATTAATAATTAAAGGAATGGTGATTATGAATAAACTATCTCGAATTTACAAATGGAAATTAAAGGTCTTAAAGATAAACTAGACAATTATGAAAATATATTAGAAAAGTAGATGAATAAATCCATATTAAGTAATAGATCAAAGAGAAGTTAAAATTGCCTTCAATTAGACAATTTTAAAGATATTGATTTAATTAGTTAGCATTCAGAAGACGAAGAGTTAGAATTATAATAAATAATTGAATAAAATCAAAGACAATAGAAAGAAGTTAATCCTGAATTACATGAAGTCTAAAAATTAAAGGAAGAAAATGAAATTTTGAAAAAAAATGTTACAGATTTATAAGAAGAATTAAAAATAAATTATTTGAGGTTGAAAGACCATGAGTAGACTATTTAAATTTTACAAGCTGAATTGCATGAGCATAAGGAAAAAATAGAGAATTATGAAAATTAATATAAGGAAATATAAATGAATAGGTCAATTTTGAGTAATAGATCAAGGAGAAGCTAAAACTAATGTCAATTTGATTAATTTTCAGATCTTGGAGAAGATGAATAGAACTTATCTGACAATGATTCTCTGTTATAATAAAAGATTTTATTATAATAAAATGTATTTCATTTGAAGGAATAAGAATTAAATACAAAATTGGGTTAATTGAATGAAGAAATCGTCTAGTTAAAAGAATAAAATAAGTAAGAACATAAAATTTATATTAAAGATTACTTTAAGATTTTATTAATAGAGGGGGCACTCCTAGTCCAATTTAAAATATAGAATCTGACCCAAACAAATTTTCAAAGATATTACTTGAAGGAGAAAAACATATCTAAGAATTATAAAACTAATTATATGAGAGAGATTAAATATTCCCTCAAAATAAATAAAAGAAATAATTTACATTTGATGATAATTAAGATGAAGAAAACCAAGAAGGGGATGATTTAGCCGAAGAAATTAAATTAGGATAAAAGGCAAAGAATGATTATGAGAAGGATTAATAAGATTATATAAAATATTTAGATAATGAAAATTCTGATCTATTGAAAAAATATAGCAATTTGGAACAAAAAAACAAGTATAAAATCTTATCTAATTAATAGAGCATATGAAGAGGAGAAATAGAAACTTGAAGTTTTGATTTTCCAATTACAATCTACAATTAAAGAATTAGAAAGGTAATAAATTCCTTATATGTTAAGTTAAAAAAAGGAATTATAAATATAGTTACAAAATTAGATTATGGTTATTAATGCTTAAGAAAAACAGCAATCCGATAAAATGGAATAATTGGTAGAGCACCCACAAGTTTTATAATAAAATAGCGATTCATCTTAAGATTTAATCACATTAAAAAATTAATATGAATAATTAAAAGGATTATGTCAATAATTCTTCACTGCTATTTTAAATAAGTAAAATTTAAAAATATCAATAATATAGAAATCCTGAAATTGCTGAATCGATTTTAGGTGTTATTTTGAGTATGATAGAAATGGCAGATAAATAAAATATATGCTAAGAATTGTTTTTTAAGTCAGGTGAGAAAAAAGATAAGAAAAATAAAAGTAAAGGAATTAAGGGATGGTTTTGAATTAATTATTTTGATTAAATTTTTATTGTTATAATATTCACAGCAAAATATCTTTGATGACGTGAGGTCCCTATAATATCGAATATCTAAATTACTTTAGCAACAAAAGATGAAAATATTTAACAAGCATCAGCTCCGTTATTTAATCTTTCCTAAAATTGTACTTTAGTTTTGATTCCTCCAACGCTAATCAAAGTGCATGACTTTGGAAGCTATTATCTCACTTATTTAAGTGTTTTATTATATTCTAAATCGTTTTAATTGATATCCTTTTAAAGAATAATTCCTTAAATTTTATTTCCTTTTGCTTCTTCCAATAGAAAATCAAGGATGGTTTTTTATATATTTGATGATACTTTAATATACAAAGGAGCAACTAAGTTTCTAATTATATTAAATAGATATTACTATTTCAATCCGAGTTAAGTAGTGCTTAAATATTCCCTAACTTAATTGTCTCCTTTAAGTTCATTCTTAGTTTCATGTTCCAAAGCAGCTTATAGACCAATCTCTTCAATTTAAGTAATTTATATAGATTGAATCATTTTCTTAATAACATCTGTATTATTGGTAACGATGTCATTATATAATTTACTAGTTCTTTAACTACTTACAAGATTAAGAACAAGGAAATCAGCTACAGTGCATAATTCTCTAATTGTTTGATTATGTTATACCTTGTAACATTAGAAATGTCATTTTCAATTAAATATGGGGTGTACTTATAAATTTCCTCTGATGGCATTATGCTAACCCCCACAGGAATCTTTATTGCATAATTTCTTCGTAGTGATGTCAAAATGGCTTTGCTCTGTAATATTCCCATTTAAGGAATTTCGCTCAAATATTCTATGCTATCGTTCTGTGTGATATTTGGTTTAATTTACTTTAACTGAATAAGTATTCAAATCTTCACTAAACCTTATATTTCTTTAAGCTGTTATTGAACCAATTTCAATAAAGCCAAATCCTAAATTTTATAAGGTTTCAACAAAGGAGCCATCATTATCAAATCCACTAGCTAATCCAAGTTAATTCTTTAATTTTATTTAGTCATTAAGATTCTATTCTTGAGTGTAGAGATCTTGCTTCCACAATAAATTTTAATAAGACATCAGCTTTATAAATTGAACAGCGTAATGAGGAGAGTATTTATAGAGTTGATAATAAAAGGCGTCAAAGATTCCCAAATTAATATTGAGTTCTCGTTGAACACAAAAATAGCCTACACCTATGGTAGTAACAGATAAGAGGATAGGTTTGAGTTTCTTCAGCATATTAATATATATTTTAATTTATCTATGATAATAATTGATTAATAATATAAATTCCACTTATGGAAGTATTAATAACAATATCGTAGAATCAATATCAAATATACTTAAGCGATTTCAGTATCGTTTTTAAAGCTGGAACTTCTAGGGGTTTTGATAAAAACAAATCTGCTCCTATCGCCAATGACTCTTAAAGATCATCTTCTCCTTAGAAAGCAGAAAGCATACAGATTATTGACTTTTAAAAATCATGTTTTCTTTCAAACAATCTTATCTATTTGGTAGCCTAGATGCCATCCAAAATTGGCATATTGATATCCATAAATATAATATCAAATCTGACGGATTTGACTTTTTCTAATGCTTCCTTACCATTATGAGCTTCATAAATCTCACATCTAATAATAATTTATGTTAACAGCTATTTTAAGACATAAATGTTAAAACTTGTATCGTCTACAATTAGTATTTTTAATTTTTAATATAAACTTGTGGACATTTCAGCAACTGTCTAATATTTTCTATCTTATCTTCTGATAACTGGATTAGGCATTCGATGAATTGGAGATGGATCGTTATCAGGAGTTCCATTTTCTGCCTATAAACTATTAATTATATCGCATTCTTTATGCTAAGCATTCAGATATATCGAGAAACTGAAATTAGATCCTTTATTTTCCACTGAACTCATTTCTATAAACTCATCTGGACCTAATAAGCCAACTAGATTTCTGGAGATAACTAGTCCTAATCCTACTCCTTATGAGTTTTAATTTCCTAAATTAAAGGTTGAGTATGCTTTGAATAATTTACTCTAGATTTGTGAAGGTATTCCAATTCCAGTATCTTATACAGAGAAATGAATTAATTGTTGATTACCAGAACTTACCTTATTAATTGCCAGTGTAATTTATCCTTAGTAAGTAAATTTAATGGCATTAGATATGAGATTAAATAAAATCTATTAAAGTCGAATTTAATCTGAATACATAATGATCTATTCATTTAACCCTAAAATAATGAATTATAGTTTTTTAAATTCCATTTACATTTTGAACATATTCTTAATTTGTTGCACACATGCAGAAAGATCAAATTAGGTGTAATTTAATCTTAATCCTTATTTTTTTAATTATGAATAATCAATTAAATCATTTATCATCACTAATAGTATCTACTAATTTGAAATCATGTCATCAATGTGAACAACAATATCTAAAATATTATTTCATTTTAATAATACCCTAAATTTCAATTCTAGCCATAGACTGTTTATTTTCCAACTTTTTTTTAATCAAATTAGCAAGAATACTTTGACCATTTAATGGAGTTTTCAGATCATGAGAAACAGCAGCTAATAATTTATCTTTATAATTGTCTAAATCTTGGAGATGCTTTATTCTTAAGACTCTATCAGTAGTATCATTCAATATTAACATTATACATTATTTGCCATCCCATAAGCAACCTTAAGCTTATGCATCATAATATTGCACTTATGATTATTTAACAACCTAAATTTAATATATTTATACTCTCTGGCATTGCATTTTTCTATTAATTGACATAATTTAATAATCGAAAGAGTTTATTGTATTAAAACGCATTTCAGTCTGCAATGTGGAATGTAATCCTTAAATCTTATCTAAAAGCTTGTTATTTTCAGAATTTAAAACTGAATTCTCTGAATTTAATATTTCTATTTCAGCCAATCTTCCTGTTAAAATATCTTCTTCGACCGTTTCAAAATGAATAGACGCACTTTTATTAAAATATGCCACATTCATAAGTCTATTATCCAAAGTATATAATTTTTCTTTTTGTGTAACTACTGAATTTAATTCATTTTTATTAGCCCCTTCTTATTAAATATTCTCTTCCAAAATTATTATAGATGTTGGAACTGTTTCATCATAAAGTTTCTTACATGCTTCTAAATTCTAATGAGACTTGTGAATTAATAAATAATTCAATCTATTTGTCTTTTCATTCTATCTCAATAAATAACATGTAAAAATAAGAAGCAGATATTACGTCCATAATCTATAATTCTAAAATTGAGTAAAAATTCCCATCAATATAAGAAAGAAGCTTAGCATAGACAAACTCTGCATTATGTAGTTGGACTAAATTAAAAAAAAGCTCATAGCGAATAACCCCTATTGCAAACCTGATATTAAAGAAAGACTCATAACATCATTTATGTTAGTTTGGGCTGTGTTCACAAATTTAGTAAAGAAGGCAAACAACAAGACACTTATAACACCATTAATGAAAACCAGTATATTAGTGGTGACATTCCAATATTTCTTAGAAATTTTCTATAAAAATAAACATATGAGCATCCATCCAATAAAAATTGATCTAAATTTCACTATATCTGGTGAATTATATACAACTGCTGAGTTTATCATAAATCCTATGTTTATCAATATCTATAATAATGTTGATATCCTGAATTACACTATAACCTTGGCCATTTACCTATTTTAATAAGATTGTTCTAATTCCTCTGATTAAAATTATAGAGTAAAACTATTTAAAGATTCTTCGTACTTATAGAGTTCTTGTATTTAAACCTGAAGAAAGAACTCATTATAACATTGTTTAAAAAATTTCATGAGCTTTAATAATAATTTATATAAAAATTATGATCTGAGATTTTGCAATTGTAAATTCAAGTAACAGTATAAAAGATCTTAGTTCTGCCTTCACCTCTGAAAATTTAATTCAATTTTTATAATATATTCAATATCCAAACCATTAAACTTTCAATAAATCACAATATATTATACCCTATTGTGTATCAAATTAAACTCAAGGCATTTTTGTTTTATAATTTTATCCTTTAATAAGGAAGTTTAAATCATTTTTTATCCCGAGAAATAAAAAACTATATTAAATAAACTTGATTATAAAGCAACCTTCTTTAAAAATACTAAATGGCTATTACAAATTAATTGATAATTTAATAAAATAAATGGAAATTTTCTAAAGTCCAAGTTTCTATAAATTTATTGGTTTATCAAAAGTTTATTATAATACCATCATTTGATATTTTTATGTTACCTAGATTATAAGCAAATCTACACTATTAGTTTGCTCTAACCTAGTTTATTAAAAATGCTATCAATTCATTAAAATTATTTAAGAACTGATTAGTTCTATATTCGTTTAAGGATTAAGGGATTTTAAAGATTTCTTTGTGTAATCAATCGAAATTTAAATCAATATATAGAATGTTAAATCAAACCGATGGATTGGAGAAATTGGACTTAGTTTAGAATAAGATTAGAGGTTAATTACATGTTCGTAAAATAGAAGACATGGAAGGAGTGTATTAATTAATGGCATGATTTGAGCTATTTTATCGAAAAAAAAGGATATTTGGATAAGGACGAATCCTAAAAGTTCCTGTCTAAATTTGGTGTATTTCTAACTTCTTGAGAAGTGAGAGAAGCATATGATAAATATATCTAAAATAAAGATGGAAAATATGCTTTAGCAGAGTTTGTGAATTTGATTAGAGAAAATATGATTGAAAAGAGACTAAATATAGTAAGAAGCACATTTTCCTTTTTGAATTAATCAACCCAAAGGAGATTGCAAAATTGGAAAATCTTTTTAGACTCTATTAAGCCCCAGAGCAAGAACAAAATAGAAAACGGATTAATAAGTCATTAAGGGATTTGTGAATGAAATATCCAAAAGTAACAAGCCAAATTATAAATGAAAAGGAATTTTTAAATTATGATGCTGATTGTAATGCAACACTTCCAAGTAAGAAGGAAGAGTATTATTTTACAGATGCATCTTGGATTAATTGGAAATTGTGTTATTTGAAAAAATTAGATAAAAGAGTTGCCAAAGATGATACAGAAAAGATAGTCAAAAGGACTTTGTGTATTTTGATTTGGAAAAAATGGAAGTCTTGATATAACCCTTTGTACAATTTTTAAAAAAGTATTGTTGCGTATTCATAGAAAAAGACATTATTGAGACAATATTAAATAAATATGACTCCAATAGAAGTGGAAAATTATGTTACGATAAAATATATGTGTTGATCAAATCTAAATAGCAAATAAAGAATATTTTCAATATAAATATGTTTCTATTTTAGCATTAGTCAATAATTTTAATAAATATATTGTAGCTTTAATGGGATGAGGAAATATCCAAATAGTAAAAATAAGAATGGAACGTTGAATAGATAAGAATTTCAATGGGTAATTAAATAATCTAGATTTGTATTAACTAAACAGAATACGATAATTTGTTTAGAAATACTGAACAAAAAAATTGTAATGAAGATGTTTTCTTAAATATCATAAAATCAAAGACCAATTCCTTAACATAGAATAGATTACCAAATGGAGAATCAAAACTAAGATCCTAATAAATTGAAATTTACTTATTAAATTGTTCAAGAATCCTATAATGCGTCAAGGAGTCATAAAGTAAATTCTAATAATAAACAGTTGCTGATGCTAATACAGATTTACATGATGTTTGATAAGATGTTCAACTAATTACCCAAAAATAATTCTTAGAATATCGGATATATAACAGATTAGTTCGCTTATTTAGAATGTCGAAGTATTTGAGAAACTTATGGAAATGAATATTCTATAATATACATAAATATTCTGGAGTATTAACAAATATTCCAAAGTTTATCTTTTTCTAAAGTTCTTCTGAAAGTAATTTTTATTCTATTAAATCAAATTAAAATTTTAGATGAACGCTATTGTTTCCACTCGCATTAAGATTAAAACATATGCTTGAAGTCAAATAATTGTGGATAACAAATATAAATACCTGAAATTTACCCTTAATTTTGTTAAAATGGTTAATTGAAATAAATTCTAATAAGATTTGGAAATAAAATAAAGAAAGTACTTTTGTTTTTCATCATTCTTGAGATTTCGCAATATCAAGCATTTTAGATTAAATAAATAATTAAATATAGATTATTCTGATTATACAATAATTAATTTAAATAATATTTTTATATATTTGGAAATATTCAATGCAAGACAGATTCAATTTTTAAACTTAAACTGAGCATTTGCATGCCCGTTATGTTGGTACAGGAAATCCAGACACTCCAAAATATGTTTGGAATAATCATATTCACAGAGATACATTAGCCTCACATATAGGTCATCATAGTAGAATGGTATTCATCTATTTGATGTTGAGGTCTATTTCTGTACAGCTGAAAATGAACCAATGTGCCGATTGCGTTATAAATTTTTAACCAAAATGATTTAGCCCTGTGGGCCTCCCCCACCTGATATTGAGAAAGCAGAATTTTGATATTATAAATCACATATATAAATAATTAACTGAAATGGGAAGCTGCTAAGTGAATTGCTGCGCTAATAAAAATGGAGAGATTGTATCCAAAGATTCTAAAAAGAATGAGGTGGATTTAGAAGATCCTGACCAAAATGACTATGATGATAAAGAAAATAGTGTCTCATCACTTTAATAATAATAACAATAGGTTTCTGAAACTCCAAGATAAAACAATAAGGAAAGAGAAAAATTTTAAGTAGATAATGAAAGCATGTCTATGAAAAAAAATTTAGAACCCTAATCTGTGAAAGAAGTAAGTATAACCTATTTGAATTGCACTGAAAGGCAAAAATTTGGACCAATCTAATTAGATAAAGGTGCCATATATGAAGGAGAATGGTTGTTAGGGAAGAGAGATGGGGTTGGTAAATAATAGTGGCCAGATGGTTCATGTTATGAAGGATAATGGAAGGATGATAAAAGTTGTGGTTGGGGTAAATTGATTCATGCAGATGGTGATGTATATGAAGGAGAATGGCAAAATGATAAAGCAAATGGCAAAGGAGTATATGTTCATATTAATGGTGCTAGATATGAGGGAGATGTAAATAATAAATCAATTATTTAGTGGGTTGATGACAGATAAGATGGCATAGGAATTGAAGTTTGGCCTGATGGAGCTAAATATGAAGGAGAATACAAAACAGGAAAGAAAAATGGTAAAGGCATTTTACTATTTGCTGATGGTTCTAGATATGAAGGCACTTTTGTTGATAATGAAATTGATGGATATGGAACGTATTAATGGCCAGATTAACGAATTTATACTGGGTAATGGAAAAGAAATAAAATGCATGGTCATGGATAAGTAACATGGCCAGATGGCAGAAAATATATAGGAGTATCCATTGTTACTTTAACTTTAGGAATACTTTGAAGATAAAAAACATGGCCGAGGTTCGTTTGAATGGGGAGATGGTAGGAAATATGAAGGAATCTGGGTAAATGGTATTGTATATCATATATCTTATAGGTAAACAATAAGGAATTGGAGTCTATTATATGTCAAATGGAGAAAAGAAATACGGAGAGTGGAAAGATGGAATAAAAAAACGATGGTTAGAGGCAGAAGAAATAGAATAATATCTTTAATAAAATGCTTAGAATCAAAAATAACAATGAATGACTCATAGTTAACTGATTAGATTTACTCATTATACTCCTTCGTCTTCTTCTGTAGAGTCATCCACATTTTATTATATTTGAAGCTCTAGTTCCTCATCTTCTCCTTCTTATTCATTCTCATCAAAATTGAAAAAATTTCATCTAATCCCAATTAAGGCAGTTTTTCTTTGAATAATTACTTGATTTCAGTCAATTGCTTTTTTATTTTATCATTTTCATGTAATATCAACTCTTTTTCTTTCTACTACTATTAGATTAACTCTTTAAACTTCCCAATAAATATCTCTTTTTTATTTATCTCTGCAGATAAATCTTTCTCTTAATTTATCAAATTTTGTAATAGCTGCTCTTTGTAATTCAGTTACTCTTTTTATTGTTCTACTTTTTAGATTAATTAACTATCAATTGTAGATTTAATAATACTTCTTTTGTCCCTCCAGCTATTCTTTTAATTATTTTATCATTTCACTAATTTAATCCTCTTATTTAGATTATTATTTAATTTCTATAATTGTGCTCTCACTTTTCTTGACCTTAGATTAAAAATTCGCAATTTTTTCTCGATACTCTTTTTCTGATATTTGAATTTTTTTCCTCCATTTGCTTTCTTATGAATTCAAAATTTATACAAATTATAATATCTCTTGTTCTAATTATTAACAATATTATCTGTTCTACTAATCTATTCCAAATTATTTTTATTGCTATTAATATAAAAACTAAGAATCTCCAGCCTAAATTGAAGAGTTTAAGTTATTTGATTTCATTTCTTAATCTAAAACATAATACATAATAATGAGCATATTTCTGTCTTATGATTCTATATCCAATTATGAGCTTCTCCATCACAATCATAGCAAAACCTAACTTAACAATTAGAACAGAAATCTGTTCCTGGTTTTTTTGAACATTAATTACAATTTTCGAATAATTTTTTCATCAATAAAATTAATAAAGAAAAATTCATTTTGTTTTGTAAAGTGATAATTAAACTCTGAACATTCAATATAAATTTCATTATGAAAAACCATCCATCAAATGGTTAAAGATATCCAAATTTAGGCTTTTTATTTATTGTACTGTGTTAAAAAAAAAATCTTATTGCTTATACCAAACTATTCATCTTTTTAATACAGTTTTTGAAAAATTATAGATATATAAACGTAATCTCTAATCATAAGAATTAAAAAATTCATCTCTTATTTTATCAGTTTCTCTTTCATAAATCCTTGAATCTACTCATTTTTCAATGATAAATATAATTTGGTTAATAAACATAAATAAACCAGCATTTCGATAGCTTAAGTCCAATTTCCCTCCTTTCTAGCTGACTTTGCAAGATATCTTTCTTTTTTTAATTTATATTGTTTGGAATTTTTATTGATATTTTTGGATTCATAAAACAAAGCCTGTAATCAATTTACTCATTATGATAACGAGTTAGAATTACTTGGTCTTAGAAACTCATTTATATATAGATTGAATGAAATCCAACTTAACACAAAAGAAATACTTCAAAAAATAACCAAAACTAAAAATTTATTTTATGTCTATAAATGTAAATTTAGAGTAAATAAAATGCGAATGATTTATTTTCAAGGGTTAGTTTAATTTATTTCGTCTTTGTATAGGTTAAAAGATCCCATTCCATTTACTTATTCAGTATTTAATTGTTCTTGTGAAGATTTATCAAATCTTAAATTAGTTTACATTACTAATGTACAATTTCTTTATCTTAGAGAAATAGTTTAAGTATTATCTCTGACTAGACTATTATTTTTACCAAATTATATAAAAGGATTTTTAGAGAAAGTTGGCATAGCGTGTTTCTTAAGTCTAATATTTTATCAATTTCATACATAGCGATATTATTTAATTTGTAGAAATCTACTTCACTCTCTATGGAATCTTCAGATACGAAAAATTTGTGTTTTAGCAGATTATTGGCTGACCATCTAAATTCTGGATTTTTTGATAGCATTTTCATTAATAAATCCTTTTCAAGATCATCCAATTAATCAGATGGAAACTTACTTAGATTGATTTCGCATTTTCTATTTAATTCTAATTGTTCTTTCCTATCCTTTTTTTCAAACAAAGGTTCCCCGATTAATCTTAAATAAATGTAAATACTTTACAACACATATAAAATGACTCCTGCACTAAATATATCACAAGATACAGTATATCTTGCCAATTCAGAATCTTGCTCAAGGATTTCTGGAGCCACAAACCCTGGGGTACCACATTTAGGATATGTATAGGGATGAGAGTCTACTGATTATGCTAAGCCAAAATCAGCTATTACTAATGATTCTAAATCTTTATTCATAAACAATATATTTTCTGGTTTTAAGTCTCTATGCATTATATTATGATTATGAATAAATTCCAATCCTTCAAGGAGTTATTTCATAATCAACTTAATGTCTGATCTACTGAAAAGAGTTTAGCGTTTTTTCATAAGAGTCAATAGGGAGCCACCTTTGGCCATTTCCATAACTAAATAAAAATTTTAATTTCCTATATAGAGCTCATGTAATTGTAAAATGTTATCATGTTTTCTTTCAGATAGTATTCTCATAGTTTCTATTTCTTATTGCAATTATTTGTAACCATTTTTCTTTTCGTTGATACGTTGCTAATCAATACATTTAGCAGCATATTGTTTATTTGTATATAAATTAGTTAATTCGAGAACTGTTGCATAAGACCCTTTTCCTAAAACTGATTCAGCTTAGTATTCATCCTAAATCTTGATTTGGAAAACGTATAATGCACATTTCTATTTAAGTTCTCTTAACTAGTCATTTGTTCCATGATATTCATATTGTTAGCCGCTTACTTAAAAGATTACTGATTTTAATTTATTTTTTGTATAAGTCCATTGAATTCTTAATTCTGAACTGATTCGTAATTGGCGTTCAGGAATCTGAACATAAGGTGACTCAAAATCTAAAGATAGACGGATACCTTTCCTATACAAATTTAATTCTTAAACAAATAAAGGTATCTCAGGCCCCTTCCAATAAATTTCTTTTTAGTCAAAAGACAATTATAAATACACTTATCATAATCGACTGCTTATAACTTTCTTTCTCCGCCCTCATGAACAGTTTGAGATTTTTGTCTCATTATATAAATAAATAAATTTTAATTCATGTCAAGTTTAAATTTAGAGTGCTTTCTTTACTAAATACTATATAATTAAATTAATCATGGCATTCCTCTTTGATTATAACCTCAATATTAAAAGTAAAAGAAAGTATTTATTATTCTCAGAAAATTGATTATATGAGAATTATTTTTATTTACTATAATAATTTGTTCTCGAATTAAATTAGTTTATATATACTTAGAATTATTCAAGAAGGTTGCACAAAAGAAAGTGTGAATTCAAATTACTTTCATAAGAAATGTGTACTATATATATATATCAAATAATAATAATTTATCACAAGCAATTATCATCTTTTTTTAACTTTGGCTAAAATGTATAGGTAAATTAATCTTATGTGATTCTTTTTGTGCATTCTCTATCGAATCTATTAAATAGACTATTAATAACTGCCATGTCAAAATATTATCCTTAATTCTAAAGATAAAATCTTAAATTATTAGGATGATCATTTGAAAATATGTCTTCAAATATCTACTCATATTCAATATCTTATCTCAGTTCCTCTTCTTTTGATATTAAGTATTATCTAAGACCTTCTAACACACTCTCAGCATTTAACAATGTGACGAATAAATTTCTGATTAAAAGTTTAGTTTCTGGGAGTACCTTTACATCATCATCTTAAAATGCTTTTGTATTTTTAAGATCTGTTTATGGTTTTATCATATTTCCAAATTATTGAATATCCATCATTCCTTAATACCCAAATTCTTCAAATAACAATGTGATATCACATTATTCAGCTTACAATGAAAATGCTTTTAATCCAACTGCAAATTCCTCTTTGGAGAGTTGTCCAGTTTGATTTTAATCAAACTGATTAAACAAACCATTAATTCGAAAATCAAGCTGAGAGCAGACTTATATTTTAGCTCTTTCAATCTTCTCTTCTTAGGTAGCCATATCAATAAGAGCTTTGTTAAAATAATCTCGAATATCTAATGCTTTAAAAGGATATTCTGGATACTTTAATCCATCGTCAAGATTCCTTATGAAACTGACTTAGTTTGGCAGAAAATAATTTTCTATTTGGGGTGGAGGTAATTTGATTTATTATTGTTGAGGAGGGTAATATCTAGGTTATTCATAGAAGACCGGCTCATCATATTAAATAGGAGGAGGCGAGTAATATTCTGGAATTCTTACTTCTGTTTATCGGTAGATTGCTTATTGTTATTATGGTTATTAATTCATCTTGAATATTCTTGGAGGGGAACTTTATCTGAATTATTATTATTGAGGATAAGCAATTGGTACAAATTATTATTGCGTTTATGAAACATAATTTGTTTAAGGTTGATAAATGGTCTACTGTTGCGGAATGTACTTGGATTAGATAGTTTAAATTTATGGCTGTTGATTTGAGAATTAAGGGTTCATTTACTTTTGCCATTATGGAGTTGCATAGTTTTACTCTGGCTGCAATCCTTGACCAGGTAGACTCTTAGAAAAACTAAGTTGCTGGCTCAAATTAACAGGTTTATTGTATTTATTGGCAACATTTTCGGGCTAATTTAAATATGGGTGTTGTTATAACATATTTATTAATAAATTTAATTATAGATGTAAAATTATAATGCAATAAGCTTTAAACTCTATTCGTTTAATTAAATTACTAGCTTTTGCTTTTATTAAGTTTATAATTTGTAAGATAATTCTTTATTTTCCAAATATTATATATATATAAAAGTTTCTTAAACACTCAGCTTTAATTGTCTTATCCTATTCATGATTTCCAAATAACTTAAAATTCTGCATTCAATAGGCTATTATACGCTTTATTTGAAAATCGTTATTACTTAATATTTGATTAAATTAACTGTTATTACTTAAGATGGTTATAAATTTGAACTACTCGAATCTTCTTTTGAACCTTTGAATTAAATTTTTTCTACTATTTTTTTATATTGAAATGAAAAGATATAAAAGCACTAATCGATATGTAAGGAAATGGGAATGCTTTTTACTATTAATAATAATTATTTTAATATTTAATAGAGTAATACTGATTTAATCAAATGGTAATTAATTGTTAAGATTTTAGTCTTTTGTTTTATATATTAGCATCTGAAATGATAATAAAACTATTATAATTAGAGGAAGTCTCTTTTTATTTTTTCTTTTTTAATTTATTTTACTAATATTTATTTAATAATTGCGTTAGTTAATTTATAAAATCTATTAGTATGTTTGATGCGATGATCAATGAAAATAATCCTATATGAATCCATCCTAATAAATTAATTATTTTATCATCCACAGCTGATGTATAAGGAAAAAGGGATGAGACTATTATTAGAAATGTCATTTCTCTAACAATGATTTTGATTTTCTCTAATTTTTAAGTACATGGTTGGGCTACCAAAAGATAATATAAGTAAACATTAGATAATATTGTTAATGATATAATCTATATAACTGGGGAATTACTCAGAAAACAAACAATCCCCATATAAATGGCAACTTTTACCATTGAAAAGGGAATGAAGTATCTGGCCCAATAGGTTTATTTAACATTTTCGTAAAATATTGAAAATCGATTTTTAGTTGCTATTTTGTATTATTTTTGTAGAACTACAATAGATTTAAATAGAAATAAGTGAGGTATTATAATAGCAATTAATGCATTAAAAGAGTTAAAAGTGATAAATATATCCTACAATTAGAAATTAAATTGATATTCTGGACATTAGATATAAGCACTGTACATTAACTAATATTATGTCGATATAAAAACTTTTATCATTCCTGAATAGAAAAAGTAATTTGATGTTTTTTCAGAAAACTATTTTATCATTCTGAAGATTATATACAACATTTTTAGTCTTTTAAAGTGTTTAAAAGAGGAAAATTAAGTATAGACATAATGGCTGATCTTTTTGATTATTTTTGAAATTATAAACAGTGTAAATGTAGTGAACATGGTTAAATAAAAGCTCTTAGCATTTACAAGGAAAAAAGCGTTATTTAATTCAGGATCATCCTATTTTGGATTATTTGATTAAATAAATGGAGTTTTACCAAAATTCAATTTGGAGAAATAATAATCAATCTGTAATTTATCATATAAAGGTTAAAATGAGATTATTTTAAATACTTTTAAATACTGCTCCAGATGACTTGGGTATGGCACAGCTAAATATCTTACATAAGACAATTGTTACAAAAGTGCCAGCATGTTGAAAAATAAATCAAAGTTCCCTGTTAATACTGATAGAGTGGAAGATGCAATAAAGACATAAATCATAATTTCATTAAATTATATTGCACTATCTAATCGATTCTTTGCATCAAGGGATAAAATTAAAGGATTACCTAAACTTATAGTTTTAGATAACACAATTAACTCTTGATTGAGATTATTAATAAGAATTGATTCTATAAATGAAACAGTAGCAAAAGGTTCATCAACTGATTCTAATAACGATATTTATATTTTATATTAAACATTAGTTAATGTTGGTGTAGCTTATTTAATAGGAACTATAGTGTAATCAAAGTTTACATTCTTTGTTACATTAATTTTAATATAATCTTCTAAATTGCAAAGCATTTTCAACTTTATTTATTAATTAAATTACATCATAATAATTTATTCACTATCTCTTTTTTAAGATTGGTTCTCAAAGAGCACTTTTGGTGCTACTTAATTTATACATTCACTTAGTCCAGTAATTTATGATTAATTACAAATCCAATTTTCTTCAACCTTACAATTAGCATCACAACCATCAAAATCATCATTATTGCCATCATCGCATTGTTCATATTCCCCAACTAACTGACCATTTCCACAAACAGATTTGCATTAATTATTGTATTATTCCCAACCTTTTTAACAAAGTTAGCATAAACCTTAAGAACATATAAGACATTGTTTATGACACTAAAATCTACAGCCAAAACAGCCATCCTCTTTGATTTCATTCATGTCGTCACATTCTTCCTATCCATTAATTAAGCCATCCCCACAAATTTCATAACATTAAGCATCTGAACTTAATTCATAACCAATGGAGCAATCCAAACAGATTTTAGACTCACAAACATTACATCCATATTAACATTATACTTTACATTTATAACACCCATCATAAGGTAATAAGTTTCCATCATCACATTCTTCATTCAATCCTGCAATTCCATCTCCACAAATAGTATCACACTATAGATAAATACATTATTTCTTATCCTCATCCCATAAACAGTTCATGTTAAATTAATCAGTTAGACATCCTTCTTTGGTTGATATTGAATTGCATGTTGTCAGTTAACTACAACCTCCATTCAGTTTTGCAGTGCATCCTTGGAAATACTATTAACATTATTAATGAGTTTAAATGCTATTAGGCGCAGAATCACAGGATTTGAGAACACATTAATTTTCCTCTTCTAACCATTAACAATCTTAAAAATCAATTGAGTAAGTGCATCCTGAAGAATAGATGGCATTTTCACATTATTTTCTTTAAATACATTAGAAACCATTTGTAGTGCATTAACTATTTGAAAGTACAGATTAACATTTCGTATCTGTGTTGTATTTAAAATCTTCACATTTCGATTATCTACATTAAGAAGGTTAGCAATTCTAATTAAAAGATTAACATTCAAATAATTAATTATAATTTTAAGGAGCTTAGTCACAAATTAGTTCTGAACAAATTTAATTGATTTAATCCCAAAAGCAGAGTAATCCAGATAAATTTCTTTGATCAGGAGTTAAACATTAGAATTAATTGTAATTTTTGCATATTTTGTATTTAATTATACATCCAGATCTATCCTCATTTATTGTGCAATTACTACCATAATTATTTTCACATGATCCAATATCATAAATCATATTTTTAGCAGAATTCCTACAGTTATCAAAAATACATTTGTTATCTATCCAACTACATATCTTATGATTTAAATTGATAACACATTAATATTCATCTTAATATTCATTGCATTAAAGTAAATTTTAACATGAATATTATGAATTTTAAATGTTAATAGTACAATCTGAAGATATTTATTAGCAATCTTAATGGGTTTAAACTAACTAATCAATCTCGTTGCATAAAAAATTGATACATTGATTTAATTTAGCCTCCCAGTAACATTCACTTTATCGATAATCGAATTTACAGTTTTCTTATTTTTTGTAATCTTAACAAAATTAAGCAAAAGGTTAACAACTATAAATAAACTCTTTTTCTCGGCATCTCTTATACAGAAGAAAGGAATCGCATTTATATTGAAAGTATGTAGTTGCTCATGAGCATTTTGTATTTCTAACACAACCATCATATTATTCATTTATTCTACAAAGTAAACTAAAATTTACACAATTCTAAGCATCAATTGTTTAGTTAGGAATCAATTAGCATTAACTTATTTCCTCACATTGAGATCTTAAAGGATTATACACACAATATAATTGTCTGTTTTTGCAAATTTAAAATAAATTACGGTTTGAATTTAAAATTCTAAAATGACAAAATAATCAAAAGCATTTTTCATAACTCCAAATACATCTTTCAAATTTAGAATCTCAAATACATTAATTTTAATTTTGAATCTAATTACAAAAAGAAGGAATTTCAATGCAGGTAGCAGTGTTTGAGGGGGATGTTTAAGATGTACAAGTTGGCAATTTTTATTGACACATTTAATGTGACGTTGGATCATAAATTTATGAACATAATGTAATATCAGAACAACCATTTGAATTCCAAAAGCAATATGTTTTTTACCCCTATGGATTGATATATGATACTTTGTTACATATCAATTCAGATGTTTCTTAAGAACACGAAGTCCTATCGGTACAACTCTTTTTTGTTTAATCATAGGAGCAAGAATCTAACCATTATATGCATTACTCAACAGACTGAGGTTCTTCATTGATGTAATTGCAAGTTCTGACTTGACATGTGGAATTATTCCAAACGCATTAAATATTATTGTTTAAAGTAATTAAATCGCATTAACTTTGTAAAACATTTAAGCAAGAAGTAAAAGTGCAGCGATTATATTGAATAAAATCTAATTCACAAGTTTTCGAATAAAGTTTACATTAACGCTAACTATTCTATGAATATTCTATTCTACAATCTTCCAATGGATTTGATATTTAACTGAGGACTGCACATTGGGTGCCATTATAAGAGCATATCTCATTGTTGATTGTTGCAATTATATCACATTAATCTTTCGGAACTTAATCACAAGTTTAAGGAGTTTCAATACAAGTTTTTAATGGGTCAAAATATTAATATAGGAATCCTTTATCCTTATTTTCATAGCTACAACTATAAATATAATATGGAACTTGTGTTAAATATTTTGCAACTACACAAGTTAAAGTTTAAGTTTAAGATGATGTTGAACGAGAAGCTAAACGTGTAGGTGAACCTGTATGTGACTTTGAGCCTGAGGTTGAAGTTGAAGTTGAGCCTGAGGTTGAGGTTGAACCTGAGGTTGAGGTTGAGGTTGAGGTTGAGGTTGAGGTTGAGGTTGAGGTTGAGGTTGAACCTGAACCTGAGTCTGAGGTTGAGTCTGAACCTGAACCTGAACTTGAGGTTGAGTCTGAACCTGAACTTGAGGTTAAAGTGTCCACTGAACATTTTTAACCTGCAGAATTAACTTTACAATCAGACATATTATTATTATAATCGCTGCAATTTGGTTTCTTATCTTAGCATGTAACAATTTCAGTTGAAATTGTACATAAAGGAGAAAAGTTTGAACAATCATCAGCAGTAGTGGGAATAGATGAAATATCACTGCACTTCTTTGTATAACAGTTTGTTCCATTCCACTGACATGGTTAATTATTGATATCAGTTAAACATTCAGTGTTAGTTTAATAGCTTTCACAATTTAATTTAGTTGCACAACTAGATCCTAATTTAAGTGTACATTTAGGATTCCATGCTTAGCATTCTTCATGAGTACTAAACTATTGTATCTCTGGTGCATCAGTACATAAATCATATATTCCAGAATCAATTTCACATCCTAATCCAGACTTACTTAATTTACAATTTGATAGCCATTATCTACATTATAAATTAGATTTTAAGTTAGTACTTGCATTCATACAAGTCCTATCTTCACACTTATTTGTTTAAGTATTCCAAAAACATAAATTATTCAATGAACCTATAGTACATTACAATTCTTCAGTCAATTACAAACATTAAGGAAATTATTCAATGCATCCTCCATTCTGTTTATTAACACATTTCTAAGTGTGGTACTTAACCCAATCTTAACATTAAGATATTGTATTTAATGAGACAGGAGCATTATTGCAAGTTTAAAATTCGCATAATTTTATCTCATTGTTCCAAAAACAAGGAATTCCTTGTAATGTTGATGTGCATTATTGTTAATATTTAAATTGGTGACAATCCATATATTTTGTAATACAACCATTCATATATAGCATACTTGTTGTCACAATTATATTTATTGTACATCTAATATCCCAATTTTAACAATCTTCATAAGAACTTAAATAAAATGAAGCTGACTCACATCTTTTATGTGAACAACCAGACGGAATTGTACATTTATTCATTTCAAAATCATAATTACATTCTTTATCTGATAAATTTTCACATACTTTGTTAATACAACTTTTAGTTAAATAATTGTAAGTACAAATACTTAATTTATCTGAACATTTTTTATCTGTATCGTATTTAGGATATTTAAAACTCTGACATTCTTCTTCAAAACATTCATCATTTTCAATAATACATTACTTCCTATTTTTATTTTTCACACAACTTTTTAGATTCTTAATGTCATTGCAATTTTGAAAATTATCAATACAGCCATTTCCTTGTCCACTTATACATTAATAATCATCCAGCCATTATATACATTAATTATGATCAAAATTTAGAGGAGCATCTTTACATTCTTTAACTTTACATTGTTATATTCTTTCATCCCATATACAATATTTGCCAGCTACTTAATTAGTGATTAGGCAAGAATCTTACGTTTCTAATTAATCACATTAATTCGGTTTGTTTTTACATCCTCCGTTTTTTTTTGATACGCAGACTTAATTGCCATTATCAAATGATTAGCATTAAAGCATTGAGTTTATTGTTATTGGGGCCTAATCACAATTTTTATAATAGCATTATCCTTAATAAAAGATACAAGGATTTCCAAGATTATCTATTACACACCCTTATTATTATTAATATTATTAACATGATGATTTATCAATACATCTAGTGCCATCAGTGGTGCAATTTGATAAAAAATTTTAACATTCATGATGAATTTATAAATATTTATTAGAACAATTTTTCTCAAAACATTTCTTTAATTTTTATTCCCAAAAACATTTAACATTCTAATAAGTTTAAAAGCATTACTCCTCTAAAGTATACATATTACAATAATCTTTTGATCTCATACATCCACCTTAATTAGATGTTGTGCAATTGTTAATTTATTCTCTGCAAGCATTGTCTGTATTTAAGATTTAAGGCAATTCTTCACAACTTTCAACATTTAAACATTTAGGACCATCAATTGTTATTTTCCATATACAATATTTCCCATGTATATTTTTATTTTGACAACTCACTTTATTTATATATTCTTGGCATTCATTCTTAGGAATGCAAATTTATCCATTTGAAATACACCAATACGATGATGATAGGCATTTATCTTTCAATAAGTCTTCACATTTTGTAAATTCTTAGCATTTTCCTAAGTGAAATGCACACTTTTTATTTAAAATGCATTCATCCTCAACAAATTATGAACAATATGATAGACTTTGAATTTAAGTTTCAGCATTCAAATTTATTTAACACTTTTCACTCATATTATTCCATAAACATTTTTGGGAATTATTGCATTTATGTTCCTCGATAATATGAGCACATTCACATGAGATATTAATTGTTTTATCTAAATGGGATTGTAAAAGAAAAAATACAAAAACAATTAGATCCATTTTATAAGCTTAAATAATTTATTAAATATATTTCCAAATTCATATGCTATATGGAATGTTAATATTTGAAATATATAAATAATTCTTTAGATTTATGTTAATTAATAATTTTGTAATTATATGTATATGAAGATATTAAATAGTAAATTTTAAAGAATGGAGTTTAAGTTAATTGGAATAAAGGCATTAATAAGTTTAATAATCATTTGCTAGAATCTAATATATTTGATAATCAATGGATATTAATATTTATTATATATTTAATTGATGTTTATTCTCAAACTCAAACATATGTAAATTTAATCGGTAATAACACCCCAAATTATTATTACAAATACTAATTAATTAGTTTATTTCATAATTTTAATCCAAATATCTTCATTCAATATGTTTAAATCTAAAACTTGGAAAAAATCTTAGACAATTATTATTCTTTTATTGCTTTTTCACTTGTATTCAATTTTGGTTAAGATTTTTCATTATATTCGTTAATTTATAAATTTTTCTGAACTAAAAATTGTTACAAACACAATACAATTGATTAATGTAAGTATCTTATATTGAGTTCTAGGAATCGAGTTACGTCAACCTTATAGGATATTTCTAATTTGAATTTTATCGAAATTAATCGAGAAATATTTAAGATACCATTAGGACGAACAAACGATTTTTTACTATAATCCTATTTAATATTGAGAATTTCAATTTATCAATACTTAAATGAAAATTTGGAAATGAGATAGAGAAAAAATTATCATATGCTATTAAGATAGAAAGAGGATTGGATTGGAACATGATGAAATAGTTTAAAATTATCTTGAAGAATCAATTTCAAAGTAATTGAATTGGTTTATCAATATTTATAGAACACATTTCGTGATGTATATCATTTGTTTATTTAAATCCAATATACATTGATGACTTGTGTTAGGAAGTAATACTATCTATATAGCTAAGGAGTTGCAAAATAATATTTAACAGTGAAATATTATCTTTAGAGAGAAAGATGCTTAGGTGTAAATTATAATTTATCTTTTATAACATCATAGTAATTAGTTCACAGAATGATAAATCTATAATAAAGACAAAGTAGATTAATTCATGTAGAAAACCGTTGATACTTTATTTTATATGAAAATAGTCTTAGATTTTAGAGAGATTTCATAGTTTTAATAAGGCCTTAGCTTGAATTTATTAACTATGTTAGAAGATAATATTTCGAGTTGAGTAGTAAATTTAAATATCATTTAAAGTTTTAAGCAGCGTTGTTTTGCGTGAATCATTTCAGATTGAATATTAATTGGATAGAGAGTCATATGGATGATGTGAGATCCGTTAAAAAACATATAAATTTGTTTAAGAAAATTCCTCATCACAAATATTGAATTTTTATGCGCCCAAATATAAGTTTATTATTTAATTTAAAATGTCAGATCAATGTACCAAAGGGATCAACTGGGGATCAGTTTCAGTCGATGACAAAAATTTATCGCTGAGATATAATTCAAGCAACATAATAAAATTACCACTCAAAAAAGTGGTTAATTCGAATACCTAGAAAAATGACATCGTATTGCAATTGACAACTGAGGAATGTGGCGAAAAGTATAGCTGCAATGATTAATTAGTGATGACATGTTATGCGAAGTGAGATTTTTCATTCCTCCATAAGAATAAGTAAAATTTGAAATCAAATTAGAAAGTCAAACAAGAGAAAAAAAAATAAGATGCGGATTCGGATTAGGAAAAAGTTGATGAAGAAGAAGACGAAGAACCAACATTCTAATAACAATTATAGAATGAAATCTTAGTAAAGGCGAAAATTGGACAGAGTAGTGCTGACTCGATTCTAACCATTAATGATGTTCCTTTGATTGTACCAAGGTAATTGATATATTAATTTTCGAAAGAGGGCGTTACACTATGGATTTCTTTAAAAAGGATATTCGATTTCATGGAAATACTTATTAATTCACAACAGATTACAAGGGCATCTCAAGATTTTTCTTATTGCCCATGCCTGATGAAATTAATTTATCACTTGTAATAGGACTAGAACATCCTTTCAAATAAGGATAGACAGCTTATAATTACTTAGTTATGCAATTTAAGAAAGATTATGAAAATGAAATTAAATTAAAATATTAGAGGCAATAACTAGATGAAATTGGATGGAAAGAAATCAAAGAAGAATACTCAGGCCCATTATATGACACAGTATGCGAATTATTATCTGAAATAACAGGAATTAAGGTTGTCACACCTAAAAATTTTAAAACCAAAAATGGGTTATGTTGTTTGAGATGCTCTGTTGGTCCTCATTCTGGATTTTTATTCCCATTAGAGAAATCTCTAATATATTTACAAAAGCCTGTTCTACACATCAAACACGAGGAAATAAAGGAAGTTATTTTTCAAAGAGTATATTTTATGATAAATTTTTAGATCGGATAAACAAATTTGAATAAGTTCTTTGATGTTAAAGTAATATATAAAAATTCAAATCAACTTTTTTCTAGTATAGAAAAGGATGAATTAGATAATTTAACTTAATATTTATCCACCAAAAAGATAGCTGTTAGAAAACTGTAAGAGGAACTCCCTCGTGTGTAGCTGAGCGAAAGTGATTAAGACGACGATGATGATAGTAGAAGCAAAAAGTTAATTTATTTTATATAATCAAAGGAACAAAGCTAATGCGGACCTCAATAATTTAGATTCAGATGAAGATGATGACGATTTTCAAGAGGGAGACGTTGAGGAACAATCAGATGGAAGTGATGAAAGTATTGATTCTGAAAGTAATTCAAGAAAGAAAAAATGATAGTATAATAAATGATACAAAAATTATAATAATATGATAAATAGTTGCATTTAAATATTGATCAAACTACAAAATAACTCAGAAATATGATTATATATATTGAATAAACTATTAATATTCATTCAACTGATCTTTATCTCCAAGAATTTACCATTCCTTAGATAAAAACTCCTCCCATTCCAAAGAATGATGCCAGACTGTAATTATACGATTTTCCATCAGAAAAATTGTATTAGAAGGTGTCATTTATGAATACTCCTGCAAATAGACATACATATCCTGTTAATATCAACAATGCCATCACATAAGCAAGCGCTGCTTATTTCAAAAATGGTTGGACCATTCCTACTAGAAATCCTACTAGCATTAAAACAAAGGCAGCAATCGCAAGGTTTAAGTAATTTCTATATTTATCATGATCAGATGTGCTAATATTTGTTATATATGAAAATTGAGTATAATCACCTCCATCGTTTTCTTTCAAATATGAAACCAAAGCTAAATTCACAACCACAACCAGTGACATAAATGTGTTGCTTAAAAGAAGTCTCATCTTTAGATCTCTAATATGGTTTAAAAATAATTATTTACAGTCCCATTTGACCTTCTTGTTTTTTTAATAAAAATAATGATCAAATTAATTTAAATTCATTCCTTTTGAAACCCTCATTAATTAACTATTTCTCTTCACAAAGACAATAACTACCCTTAATTTACCTTTTTCTTGATAAATATTTAATCCCTTTTGAAGTAATCCTCTTAATTTAAGAAAACAAAAATTTTATAGAACAATTGTGAGGATAATAATAAGAACCAAGTTCTTAATTTAGTATGTATCATCATGTTTATCTTTGAATACCTAGAATAAAAAAGGTATTTCCAAATAAACAAAAATCGACACAATCACAAATTATTTCTCAGCCAATAAATTAATATAACTTCTACCACACATCATTGAGAATATATATTGAAACACCTTTTATAAAATAAATTATAATAATTTAGATGTATATAAGGTGAAAACTCTAAACTTTTATTTTATGATAAATTAAGAGATTTAAAAATATGTTAATTAGTACAAAAACTTTCACATTTTTATTTTATCTAAAAATTATTTATTTTTGCTAGGACTAAATATGTATACATTTTTGACTTTTTCAGCTATTTTTTAGATTCTATTACTATTTATTCTTTAAGTTTATACTTCCTTTATATCCGGGAGATTTGATAGAGATTTGATATGCGTAAAATGACGAGCAGTTTATGTGGTTTTTATTTTGACTGGGGAAGAAGTATCTGTTTCTGTTAGACTTTACAAATTTTGATATTTAAAGTGAATTTATTTCTAGATTACACCAACAGATTTAGTTTGATTAGATTGTGAACGTTCACTTATGTAATTTTGAACAGAAGTAAAGGTTTTGCGTTATTTCTTACTTATATCTAGGACGACTTTTTAAGAATCAAAAAATCTCTCATTTGATTATTTCTTAGAATTCCTTTTAATAATTGGTGAATTATTTAAAGATTAAGAATATCTTTTAAGTTCTTCTTATAAAAGCAAGAGTTTTTCAGAATTCTCCATATTTTCTAACAAGTCCTAAGATTCTTTTAAGCATCCAATTTATTTTTAAAATTAATTAAGAATAATATGGGATGATTTCTCATCCAATTTGGTATGAATCTCATCCATAATTTTCTATTAAGAAATTCCTAAATTAGATTGAGATTTTAAATTATTTGAATGTTTGATTAAAATACTTGACATTCTTTTAAAGATAGTTTTCTTTCTCATTTCATTTCTTTTAGTTTCCTTCTATTATTAATGAAAGGCAATATAAGTAATTGGATACAGAGTGGCTAGTCTAACCTAATAATGTGAAATGTGATTACTTATTTGTCACTAAGGAGTTCACAACCACTTCGTCTTCGAATCTTATTATTAAACTTCGGAAACTACATGGCTTAAATTTGGCTTTGACTCTTTTATAGTTTATTTTTTTATTTCATTCTAAGTATTCGATTTGAGAGTGCTCCTTGGAGTATGTAAGATTTTTTTAAGGGAAGTTAGATGTTCCCGTGGGTAGGTAGAGAATATTTATTTTAGGATTAAGATTTTGGTTGATTGTCAATTTAAGACTTCAAAACAGAGTTTTCAATAGTAAAAGTGAACCTCTCTAATTTAGACATTTCTAATACTCTATCGATTATTGCTGCATAATGGTGATTCAAAATACGCACTAGTATCTAAATTTTATTGATCTTCAGATAGCTGAGTTTGAGTAAATCTTTAATATTCCTTCTATGATAACATAATTATATTTATAAAAATAAGATTCTTTTAATCAAGCCCCAAAGAGTTATGGTTTAGATTCAACATCTTCATAATCTGAGGTTTCCTCCTCTTAGTTTTGCTGATGATGGATTTATTAGGTTTAGTTTCTTTTTGACTTTTGATTCATTTTTTCAATTTATTTCTGCTATTAAGTACATTACTCTTATAATTTATTGATTTTATCTTCCAATATTTTTTGATTAGTTGATTTCATTACTTATAAATCATTTACTCTTTTTTTTAACGCTACCATTTGTTTTTCAACTTCTAATTTGCTTTCTACAAGCTAAACAATATAAATTTGATGGTTTACAATTTTAATTTCTTTTTCATATTGATTATTTTTCTCCATAAATCGTCTTCTTAATGTTTCACTCTCTCCTAGTTTTTCACTTAAAGTAGCATTTTCTTCCAATAGCTTACCCATTCTTTCTAATTTCCTCTCATTTTCAGATACCAAATTTAACTTCTATTAATTCTATTGGATAGTTCCTATTAATAATCATTCCATACTTTCTTAATCCAATCTCTTATCTATTTCAACTTTTATTTATAACTTTCTTTTAAATTCCTCATTCTCTTCTTCCAATTCTTCTACTCGCTCTCTCAGATTATCAACTTCTGCTTTATTTGCCTTTTACATTTCTTAATATAATCCTTATAATTTTTCCATCTATTGAGTCATCTCTTCATTTTCTTTCCTTTCTTATTCTAATTCTTAAGTCACTCCTGCTAAATCCCTTTTAGTTTTATTATAGAGATCTTTAATTGTGTCACATTAAGATTAAAGAGATGCTTTAACATTCCTTAAATTTTCAATTTCCTTCATTGCTGTTTCAAGCTTTTTGGTTTATTAATCTATGTATTTATTTTATTAAGCGATATCAATCTTTAAATTTTAATTCTAAACATTCACATTCTCCAAATCTAACCCTAACTAATGACATTATTATCTTAAAGTTTCCACTATTTCTGATTCAATATTGGATTCAATTTACTTGAACTTTTAATTCATCTGTGTGTCAATATCCTTTATACTAGCCAGATTTGTTTAAGGCTAATCTTAAGAATAACACCATAACCCATCCTTTGGAATTTTAAATTTTATATTACTCCTGGTTGTCCGCCTACTAAGACTTATCTGACAGCAGCCTATTAAAAAGATGAATCTTTTCTTGATGCAGATTGTGATTTCCTAGTAATTGTTGAAACAGATTAATCTATTTTTTTCGTTGAATTTGATGGAGGCTTTTGTTAATTCATTATAAAATTAATATGTAAAAATCACTTACTCCTACTTCAGAGACTAAATATAATTGTTCTCAAAAAATACATCTACTTAAACAAAAAAGAAACAAAGATATGTTGAATTAAGCCATTTAAGAACTCAAAAATCCTTTTGATCCTCTATAGGTTTCAAAAGCATTAAAATTTCTAGAAAATCAAATGCAAAGAAAGGCTTTATTAGATTAAATTATTTATATTCGAGAATAGAAACGCAAAAAGGAAGAGTTTGATAAGATGTCTTCAATGAGAGGAATACTTAATAAAGTTTCAAAAAGATTGTCAATTGTAAAAAATTAAGAAGTGAAATATGCTAGAGATCACAACGATTTTAAAATTATGTAAGAGGAAAGAAATAAATTTGACAAACTCTAATATGAAAACTTAAATATATAAGTAAATGAAAAAAGACCATAATTGAGAAGATTATCGAGTTTAAGTTTCTTAACCAAAGAGACTGATTAGATCAAATTTTAAGCAGAATTAAACAACGATTAAAAAAGTCAGTTTGTTAGGAGATAGACATAAAGAAATGCTACTCTAATGGTGAATGCAATTCTTAAAAAAGAAATGTAACATTAGTATACTGATATAATATTAGACCCTTTAGCCCAAGAACATCAGAAAAATAGATAGGAAACAAAACATTCAAGAAACTGTTATCCTAAGATTAAGTTTATGAGTGAATAGTCAAGAAAATTAAATGAATTTTTAATATATATTCTTAAAACATGAAAGTTTTTTCATGCTTTTATTATACATCTCAGATCAAAGTTATCTAATATTTGATAAATGAATTTCAATTTGAAATCAATATGCATACATACAACATAAATATCATAGATTGAATTCAATGTTTTGAAATTCTTAATTAAACTTTTAGATGAGTGCTTTGTCTTGTTATTGAGCATTCAAAGATTCTAAAATATTCACAATTTAATACCATAAGTTATATCTTCAGTTTCGAAAAACCTGAGATCTAAGGGATCATTCAAATTTAGCTTCCAAGTTTAATTAGTTTTTCTTATTAGTTCTCTGAAATCACAATCTTTAAACCACTAATGTAGTTATAAATCCAAGAAGTCTCTTTTATATCCCAATCTTTCTTTTGGATCCTTCTTTAAAAGATTTGTTATAAAATCTTTGCATTCAATAGAGATTGAAATATTATTCGAAAATCTCACTTCTCTTTCTTGGATTGATTCAAATAATTAACTTTGATTATCACAATAAAATGGAGTGATTCCAAATATTAATTCATAGGCCAATATTCCTAACATCCACCAATCAATCATTCTGTTGTAACCTGTAGCAGAAATCATCTCAGGAGCAATGTACTCAGCAGAGCCCGTAAAACTATAGGATAGATGATTATTTGGCAATTATTTGCACAATCCCAAATCTGTTAATACTACATACCCATTAGAATCCATGAGAATGTTCTCAGGTTTCAAATCCCGATACAAATAATCACGATCATGCACATAACCCAAAGCCAATAATAATTATGCAACTATGAATTTAACTCTTTCTTCTTTTAATCTTGTCTCCTTCTTTAAATGAGTATAAAGATCACCTCCTTAATAGAATGGCAAAACAAAAACTAATTAATCATCTGTCTCAAATGCTTAAACTAATTTAATTATAAAAGGGTGATCAAATGTCTCCAATAGTTTTCTCTCTATCTAGGCATGATTTAAGTGATCAGTAGTAATTACATCCTGCTTCTACATTAATTTGAAGACATAATATTTCTCTGATTTTATGTGTTAAACAAGGATCACTTATCCTAACATCCCTTAATATAAATATTTAAGTAAGTTGTAATGTTGAGAGTAAATGTAGTTCTTCCTTATTACCTACTACTTTTAATTATCTTCAGGTGCTTTCAATGTTGAAAAATCAAAATTAGATAGAGTTTATGGATCAATATTGATTGGATGGCCATGCATTCTGCAAATTCCTTTCTTAGCATCCACCTTTGTTGTAGTATAAGGAATCAGCGTAAGATCATCAGTAAGATAAATTGCTAGACTCTTTTTTAAAATCTTTTAATAAACATCAGAGAGAGTAGACAATATTTTTTCTCGACTACTTTAGATATTCAATTTCTTACAAATCTAACGATGAGTATCTATAATCATATTCATCTGGTACATGAAGAACAAATTCAAACCCACATTTACTTATTGTGACTCCTGCTACATATTATATTGCAATTTTTCTAAAGTGATTTTATTCAACAGTCATACCTCTTCACTCTTACACTTGAAACAACTTTTGAAAAGAAGTTTACAAGTGTACTTTAAGGAGTTATATTGTAAATGTTCTTATTAGTTATTAACAATATTCTTTCTTACTACTTATTAATATGGCTGAATTTCCACAAACAAGTTGAAAGTAGTATTTATTCTATTTTATGAGCTTAATTTCATACCACCAGATTCCAAGATACTTAGAATTCTTGAATCCTTACCACATTTCTCTCTATCCAATTTTTATGATTAATAGTCCATTTTAATTAAACTATTTTTCATTTTCTGTCATTAACTTATTCTAAAATACATTAAAATAATCAATATCTATGTGACGAGAGAGATATTCAATAAATAATATACTCACTATAAATAATTATTATAATATTTTGGAGAAAATTGCAATAGTTTATAAGTGTAATAAAAATATGAACAAAATCATTTTTTATTTAAGAAATAACTTAGAATGTAAAATATATTAAATAATGTAAAAAATGGTTTTATAAAATAACAAACCCCCATATTAAAACAAATTAAATTTAATGTAATTATGGTTAGAAATATTTCATTCAAATTCCATTTCATCGTTAGAATTTTCTTGTTCACTATCAGAATTCTCATGGTAAACAATCTAGTATGGATTTTAAACACCAAGATGAACTCTTCTGATATAACAATAGAATCGATTTTTGACCATATTTTCCTAGAGATTAAAATATATAAACATACAGGCCTCCCTTTCAGATGGGATGAAATTAGACTCCATTTTCCTCCATATTCCTAATACAATTTGATGATGGTTGCATCTTCAGCTTCAGTCCAAGGTCCAGTGTTAATTTCAGGATCGATTTTATTTATATAACGTTCTCTTATTTGTTTACTCAAAATACCCGGAAAGTCTAAGGCACTATAGTTGAATTAATTTTTACGTAAAGCGATCAATTTCCAATTTTTTCCATGTTATTAGACTAATTCAAGGATTTTTTCATCTTCTACTTAAGTCCATTATTTTCTTTTGATCTATAAATAAATACAAATATAATACAATCTTGACTGGTTGCAATCTTCTCCATCTTTAACAACATTAAGAGACATTTCTTCCAGGCATGTGCTTAGCAATTTCATTCCATTTCCCATTGTGTTTTTCATACTGGACGCGTAATTGAGCATCTTCAGTGGCGTCCCAAAGTTTGAGTACTCTTTTCTAATAGAAATAGAAACGAATAATACTTTTCTAGTTGCAGTTTGTTCCTTTTTGGCACTTTGTTCAACTTCTTCTTGCATAGGTTAGTAGTTTATTCCTTCTTCCTACAACATGAAGTCAGAAGGCTGTTGAGTAGATGGGATATCACTAGAAGATTGGAAACTGATGAAATAAGAATGTATTTATACTCCAGTTATTCAATATAGTATTGGTTGTCTAATTGAAGGTATTAATCCGTTTCTATGATATCATTTTCTAAGACTTGACTCTACGTATTCTCGGTTATTACAGGTTAAATAGACATAGTTTGAGCTGGTTTTTAGATAGGTCTGTTTGCTTTATCAGGCTTCTCACGATTGGAAAAGCAGCAAATCGATTAAAAGAAATTAAGCATAATAATTAAATTATTTTCAAATTTCTGCGAATAAGAGATTAAAAGTTCTCTTATTCCAATGAGGGAAAGTTCCATCTGCATAGTCTGATGGTCCAGGTTGAAAATCTTTTGGTACACTGAAAGCAAATCTTTCCTCCTATTGTAATAAATTAACAAATTAAAAACCTTAGTCAAAAAAGGAGGCTAATCTTTTTTCCTCTTTTTGAATAAATTAATTGAATTAATCTACGATTTATTCATATATATAGGTTCATCATCATCATCTTCTTCACTCTCCTCTTTGATTTTCCATCTTTCCTCACCTACACCAAATGGAGGCTTCACTACAGCTAATTTCGGATTATCCTCTTCTGTCTTGACTATTCTTTTTTCTATTGTATGTTAATCCAATTGATATGACACAGGTGAAAGATTCCTATCTGCAATAATCAACTCTTAAATTTTTGGTATATGACTTAAAAAGCTTGCTGTCCCTTTCAATCCGTTTTTATATTTATTTCTTCTTTCTTCATCCATTATTTCATAAGTACCAGGTCCAGGTACTTCCATCTTTGAATCCTTGAATCTATTATCATTCGCTCCAAACTAACCTAAAGGTGCCTTTACCAATCTTGATATTAATCTTTCTTCCATTGTATTGATTACTTTATAATTTCCGGGAGGAGGAGTCTCTGATATTTTATCATCGAAACGAGTTCTGCCAATCATAAAGGGTGGTTAAGTAACTTAATGTTTATGCTATACTACATCTACTTTGTAGCTTCCTGGACCAGGTATTTGATTTGATTTAGCCAGAAATCTTTTAGCCCTGGATCTTATTGAACCTTTGATCTAAGATTATTTAAGATTTTATGATATTGTCTATTGTGTTGAAGCATTTTCATAGTAACCAGGTCCTGGAGTGGCATCCTATTATTGATTAGTATGATACTTCAATGTAACTATATTCTGATTCAAGGTCTGAATCTCTAGCTGTAGTACCAGAATTGGTTGAAAGATGAAAGCTATATGATTTATTATCTAATCCTTTTTTTATGTATCCTTAGTTATTTTTAGGATTCAAAAATTTCAATTCTGATTATCTGCTTAATTTGGAACTAAAGGATGTTGTTGGTTTCATTTGATACATCGGCTAAGAATTAGTAATAATATCATAATAGCCAGGTCCAACTTTATTCTCAGTATCAATGTATTTTTGCTTTTATGCTGATTTATGCCAAGACACTCCTCTTGGTTTTTGGTTACTGAAACTACTTTTTACATCATAAGAGCCAGGTCCAACTTCCTAGGACAAATTCAAAGGATTATTTTGTTCTAAGATTGATTCTAGGAATTAGAGAAGGTTTAACCTGAATTTTCTTAATATCCAAGGTGATAATTAGATGGTATGGATGGTATACTAATATATTTGTTTTCTTTCACTAATTATTCCATTACATTTATTTTAGGTTTCGGATTTGCTTAATAGAACTTTTTACGCTCTTCTATAAAATATTGATTAGGACTAAAATATTAGATTAAGTTGAAATACCCCGGTCCATTTTATCGCTCTTCCTTAAATCTCAATGTACTTGACCTGAATACAGATATTGGTTTAGGCACTTCCAAAATCTTGATTTCTTATTCATCCGATGAGAAGATAACTTTTTAAGTTTCAAAAGATCCTTATAAATTATAAGTCCCAGGTCCTGGTCCTTTGGTTATTTAATTATGGTTAGTGGATTTTTGGACCGTTGAATTAAATGGATATAGATTTTGTTTTGATTCCGATTCTTAATTGTGCTCATATTATCCAGGTCCAACATTTTCGGTCTTTGGAATGTATGCTGGTTTAACTTCACTTCTAAACACAAATGCCATTATAATTTTTATTATATACTCATTAATTAGAATTACTCTTTTTTGTAAGTCTGAAAGTCCTTAGTTGTTAAGGTAACACAGTTTCATTGTGTACTGGTTAGTCCTTCGGCTATTGTAGTCCTTCCTATACTTTCCAATCTACAATAAAATGAAATATTACTTAATTTCTTCTCTAACCATTCAGTCCACAACTGATTAGCTGTCAGAGTAGTTTCTACTATTTAAAATTAATCTAACTCTGGTACTTAGAATGTTCCTTCTTCTCCCAAGTTATGAATTCGATAGATATATTAATCAACACCAATAGTTTATAGATAAAATTTTGTAATAGCTTAACTATTTGGTGTAAACATTCTCTCTAAATCTCTTGGATATGTAATTTTAAATGATTTCACAGGTTAAGGGAATAATTCATTTTTACAATTACTGAAAATAATAATTGGCTTTAAATCTTAAAGATATTAGAAATATCTTGCTTGATTAGGTTAATTATTTTTATTAAAGAATGTTAATGTATGCTAAAAGTTTTGATTTAGTCCTCTACCATTAGATTATTTCTCATTTAAGGGTTCTCCAACTCCTCTTGCATCATCCTTTAATAATCTTCTATGAATCATCAATTCCAATTCCCCTGAATGTAAACTTGTGCCTCCTTATGATCTATCATTTAAAAGTGCTGCAACTTCTCCTGTTTGATTATTCTAAATTTACAAGATTCCATTAACTGGATAATAGTTCCCTGCTACTGGTTGATGAACTTCCAAATCCCAAGTAGGTCTATAATTTAATTTCCTTTATTACAATCTCATACCACTGCTATCTGTGTAAAAAGTATCATCATTTTAAATGTCTGTTGAGATTATCATTACTACTTCTTTACCATTTTCTTTTTGAATTGGTATATCAGTTATATATGATTCAATTTCATATGTATCTTCGATGTGTTCAAATTTCTTAATTTTAGTTTGAACTTAATCTCTCTCAATATAGAATATTTGAATTAGCCTACCTAAGTATAATCTATGTGTTTTTATTTCTCCAAATTCTAGAGCTTCATCATTAGTTCTAAAGATATAAGCACCACTATATTATTTATCTTCTGATGAGATATAATATTTGTAAGTTAATTTGAATTACTTAGAGTTGTTAAGTGAAATGTAATCTGAAAAACTATTATATGTTAAGGATTCTGTTTGAGGTGGAACTATAATTGCACTTGGGTTTTCTTGATTTGGTAATATTCTAAAATATTCAATAATTTATTTTGGATTTCTATTGTAAATGAAATACAAGTCACAATCATCGTCATTATTAATACAAATAATATCACCAATTACGATTTTGTTTGTTTAATCATAGATGGTCAGATTTAATTTAGGTACTTTAATTCTCACGTAATCCTATAGTGGAAGGTTCTTATTTTCAATCATATTCATCTAAACAGCATTTCCATTCTTTAATTATTCGTAGACAAGTTTACAAGATGAAGCAGTTTAATTAAAATTGCATTCTTCAAACACTATTTGAGATGTTTCATCTTGAATTTCAAACTCAATAAGTTCTTTCATTATTTGATAGAGTTGTTGACTAATCTTGTGATGTCCATTACATAACATTTCAATATAATCATTTGTAACATGTTGTTTGGCTGTTCCTGTGACTGCATCATGATGTTAGTTGGTTGCCAAAGCTTGATCCAAGATGTTTTAAGCATCTAATATTTATTGGCGATTCACTTATATATACTAAGATTTGCCATTTAATAACAAAGTTGATATAAATCTTCTTTAAATTTAAGCAAATCTTCCTAATTATTTTATTAACAATTTTAATGATACTCTACTTGTGAAATATCCTGTCCAATAAGCATTAGGTCTATCAGCATATGGCATAAAATCATCTTCTTTAGTTGGATATTATAAGTTTAATTAGTTAATAGCTTATAGATATTAAGATGGAGTGGAATAAATAATTTGCATATTGTATTTTTGCTTATTGGCATTAATATATTTGATCAAACGATCTATATTTGTATAATACATAGGAGCATTAGACCAACCAAAATCTGTACCCAAAGTATGCATTAAGACATTGCCTAAATAACTTTAGTTTTGTGATTTAAAATAGTCCACTAATACTTCTGCCCTTTTATCTACATTGTAATGTATGCTATTTTAATTGTCCACAATCGGATCTTAGGAATGCAAAGAGTCAAAACTAAACTGAGGAGGTGCTTCATAATGATTATAATTGATGTGTGTAAATATGGAGTATTGATCAACCGTAGATATCAACTCCATCTTCTATTGCTATTTCCTTAAATTCATATCTTAATAGTCTATACGACTGAAAAACCAAGCATCAAAACCCATGAGAGCAAATAACTCAGCTTATGCAGATGTATGACCAAAAGGATCTAATTACCACCCTATAGTTGGTTTAATTTAGAAACGATCTAGGATCCATTGATGTCCCAAAGTCATTTAATCAACAATATCTTCATAGTATGCAGTAGCCTCATCATTCATACACCATCCTCCATTTATAAATTCCAATTATCCATTTTTAATTAAATATTTAGTCTTATTTCTCGCATCATCATTTTATTCATCCCACCATCTTTATTATTTATTAAACAAATTACAATTTAAAAAAAGCAATTTCTACTTAGATAAACTTCTTGGTCTAATCAAAGAATAATGATCTGACAACACTATCAATAGTGTATTGTATTCCAGCCCATTACACTTTATTATTCAAACCATAATAATATTCTTCATAGGTCTTGAGCCATCCAACATCATCATGAGAATGAGGTATTAAATGAACATAGATCATATTTTCATCGTTCTTCTCAATGTTGAATCTTTTAGTCTATCCCACTAATAAGTTATCTCTCAAATTCTTGGAATATACAGATAGCTATAAATGTAAAAACAAAAACGCTATAATAAAAAACATTATTTATAATAATAAATGGATGAATATCAAATATATGAATAACCTATATATCAATTGTATAAACTTCTAGTTCTCAATTAAGGAGATGTTAATAGCTTCTTGCTCTTTAAACTGGAGTAACTCTTACACACTTTTTTCTTCTTAAATTAATCATCCTCAGAATCTTCATCGCTCGACTCATCATCCTCTTCATCACTGCTTGAATCAGATTTAGTTGTTCTAAGCATTTTCTGCTCCAAATCTGAAGGATCCTCAGGATTCACAAAATCTAGAACCATTGAACTCTTCTTATCAAATATATATAAGGAAAGCGTAAATATGATTCCAAAAATGGAAATTCCTGAAAAGAAGAATCCTACATTTGAATATCCTTATTATGGATCATCCGATTTCTCAACAATAAAGCCTGCTAAAATTGGAAAGAAGGCCAAGGCAACACTCTCAAACATTCCTAATAAACCAAATGCTGTCCCAACCACTTTCTCTGCAACTATGTATTAAATAGATGGAATTAACACACAAGAATAGAGAGCATAACTGGTTCCCAAAAACATCAAAGGTATAACTGAAAACCAATTAGGTTATCCATGTTAACCATTTGGCATTATTCCAAATGCAAAATGAGTTAAGGTGAATAGAACACAGGTTATTAAAATGAATTTTCTTCTTTTTCCAACTTTGTCTATGTATGGCCCAAAAAAGGGACTGGTAATTGCTAAATTGTCTCAAAAATACCTGCCATTAAATATGGGATAGTCAACACTTTTCCTGCTTAAACATTCGTGAATTCAAATTTTTCCTATAAAAAATCATTGGCATCATCCAAAAATGGAGTATAAGATCCTAAAGTTAAAGTGCAAATCAAGACTAGAATCCAAAATGTTCCATTCAAATTTTTAATATCTTTAAATGACACTCTTTCTATATCATCCTTCTGTTCTTCACCTTCACCTGCTTCTTCTTCTTATTCTTCAATTATAAATTATCCCTCTTCTTATTATAAATAAATACTCAATTTATTCATTTCATTCGTTTTATCTAAAATACACAAGACTACTGCGCATATAAACGAAAAGACACACAAAATCACACTAAAAAACAGCGGATAGGCTAAACCCTCATATTATTCATAGAGTATAGGAGTAAGTAAAGAGTTAGCAGCACTAGCTAATTCAGGTACCGTCATGATATAACCAATAGCCTAAATTGAGGATTAGAAATAGTAAGTACAGTCGATAGTTCTTTTCCTCTAAACCATTTACAGATGATAGCTGCTTAAGCAATTACTAAATTTTCAGATGCGCATCCAAATATTATTCTTCCTACTAACATGATCCAGAAGATTTTAAATGCTCCTCCCAATGCTACTATCATTTAAGCCACTGCTACTATCGCACTAAACAGAACGATCCCAAATCTTACACCTTAAATTGATATTGAATTTTTACCCAAAAAATCTATAATAAATCCCCCAATGAGAGTTAAAAATATATTTGGAAATGAGAATGCAGAATACAACAAGTTATAATTTGAAATGGATATACCTAAATCTTATGTTAATTATTTTTGAAGTGCTTATGGATTATCAAATGAATAATTATTTCCAAACATTAACAAACACCCAAGAATCATTATTACATATTTCAATTTAGATTATTTAGGCTCTACCTCTTTCTCCTCTTCATCACTCATCTCACTATCCTTTATCATAGTTTTGTTGATATCATCAACCTTCATTGCACACTTTAATTATTGATTTTACTCATAAATTAAATTCTTGATTATTTGTAGATTCATCAATCACATAGTTCAATATAATATTCTCAACTTAGTCAAATTTTAAGCTATAATAATACTTGAGTGTTAAGCTATAATCAAATTATAATTATTAATTTATGCATTTGAGTCCTTCCACCCAAAAACGAGACTCTCCAAATGAAATTCTCAGAGCAAGAATGGAAAAGAAACCGAGTGGTAGATTTACCTTTCTTAAAACACAATAGGAAGACCCTCAATAATAATAAGTATAAAATAACCGAGATCGTATCAAAAATAATTTAAGAGGTATTGCATTTAAATAGCATGTAGGTTAGATATTGCACATTTTAAATAAACCTCTGCCTATTACTAAGGATCAAATAGAAGAATTGCAAGATTTAGGCAAAAAATTAGATATAGAAATAAACTCAATTGATTCTGAATTCATCTGTCCAAATACTAAAGAATTTCACTAGAATTATGACATGTTAGAAGTATTGGGAGAAGGGTGTTTAGGATTGGTTAAAAAGATTATTCATAAGACTACTTAAAATCTGTATGCCGTGAAGATTGTTTAGACTCAGGATGATGAAATAATTAGAAATGTAACATTAGATTGAAATTTTAGATGATCATTGAGTTTTAAAGACTAATTAAGTTGTCACATGAAAACATCGTTAAAGTGCATAAATTATATGTTGATTTTGATAATAGCTTTCAATCTGAAAGTAAAGCCTATGTAGTAATGGAACTGATTGAAGGATAGGAAATGTTTGAAGTTTTAAATTCTTTGGGTCATTATTGTGAAGAGGATGCTAAAGAAATCTTTAAATAGTTGTTAAGTGCAATTGAATATATGCATAGAAATGGTATTTGTCATAGAGATCTTAAACCAAACAATATTCTTTGTGTAAATAGTACTAATCATTTTGTTATTAGATAAAAAGTTAATCAAAGTGACAGACTTTAATGTTAGCAAATTCAGTGATTCATATAAGGAATTTGGAGATTTGAAAGACAGAGAGAAAATTGAAATGTGGACATATACTGGAACAGTGGCATTTTCTGCTCCTGAAATCTTCACAGGAGAAGGATACAAGTAAATAGATCATTGATAAACTATTAGTTAGATGGTTGATATGTGGAGTGCAGGTTGCATTTTATATTCCATGTTGTCAGGATAATTGCCATTCAATGCAGATTAGTATATAATCGTATATAATATTAGTCTCAATGACTTAATTGATAACATAAAAGAAGCTAAGATAAGTTTCCCAGTTGAGTTATTTGAAGGAGTATCAGATGAAGCCAGAGATCTCATTACCCAATTATTGTAAAAAGATTGGGCTTTGAGACCTCATCCTGATACAGCTTTGAAACATGGATGGTTTAGTGAAGATTAAAAGCTATTAGAAAGTCAGAGGAGTCTTTTGAAAAGATTAAATCATCGAAAGAATGATCCCAGATTAATTCTGAAATAGAGACACAATAAACGATAATAATCAATTTTGTTAGGTTCATAATAATTGATAATCAATCTACATTCTATGGAATTACAGCCAGAAGCTCGCTTGTAAGAAACTTAACAATAAATATCAAATATGTGTTCTATGAGATTGGAATCATGTCCAAAAAAAAGTCAGTTCAGTTTCACTACTTATAAGGTACCTGAAGATGAACTCAGTATTTATTAATATTTGCCTCCACCTTCACCAGATAAAGAAAACGAAATTGAGAAAGTAGGATTTTTTGAATCTGAAATGATGGATCCCCTTATGCAAAGTTCAGGTAGACTGTTTGGAGATGAAAAAATGAAAAATCTTAAAGATAATTCTGATTAAGCTTCTTGATATTATAAACCAGCAAATAAACTATTTAATTTATTTACTAAATTATATTTATAATACGCAACATGGCTCATTAATTTATACCAGGAAATATCTTTAATTTTCCAAGGTTCAAAACTATCTAATATATCCTGTATTTTGATTAATAAAAACATCCACAAAATCAACATGACACTTTTTGAATAATTAGGAGGAGAAGCCGCAGTCACAGCAGTCACAACATAATTCTATGCCAACATCCAAGCTGATGCAACAGTTGCCAATTTCTTCAATGGAATCAATATGGCTGACTAAACAAACAAGACAGCTTCATTTTTATGTGCTGCCCTCGGAGGACCAAAGGCTTGGGGAGGAAGAGTAAACAATTACATTTATATTTAATTAGAACTTAAAAGAAGTCCATGCCAACATGGGAGTCACAAACGCCCAATTCACCACCGTCATTGGACATTTGAGAAGTGCCTTGACCTCAGCTGGTGTCGCTGCTGCCTTGGTTGAGTAAACTGTCGCTGTTGCTGAAACAGTCAGAGGAGACGTTGTCACAGCCTGATTAATATTAATTATCAAGCACACATATCCAACAGCATCTCTATTCAATTTTCTTCTTTTTTATTTTTCATCAATTCCAGTCTAAAATTATCAACATGTTTACTATTTTATTCCAAGAAGTGCACTACCAACTTATTTATACGATCCTCATACATAGAAGAATCTCTTTAATCAATTTTTTCATCCCTGACGAGCTTCTCGCTCATTCAAAATATTTTTATAACGAAGAATGAAAACTTTGAACTTCTTAATTATTCATCTTTAGAAACTTCAATCTAGGTATCCATCTTATAGATATAATGTATATAAATATAAAGATATTTAAGTGTAATAACTTTGAATTGCGGCTCTAATTTAAATTTCTTTATAAAATTAAAGAATTCATAATATGAGGATATATTGATATTTCTCACTTTTTATTTGGATTCCGAAAGTGATATCCAATGGATTAAACAGATTTTTAGAAAGAGAAATTATTTGCATAATTTTTTCAAATATTTTATAATAAATAGATGCCGCGCGTGTATTTATTGTAATTTAATATATTTTGAGATTCAATATTTTTCAAGAGTTCTAAGATGATCACATAAAGCATATGTTCAGTAATTATATAGATATGATTATATTCATTCATTTATTTCTGAATTAATTATATACTAGTTTTATTTAATCCAATAAAATACAGATATTATTCATAATAATAATAATATAAAAAAATTACTTAATGGATCAAATAGATTTGTAAGATATGAGAAAGAAGCTTCATGGATACAAAAAGTTTGGAAAAAAATAAGTCATTAGTATTCTCAATCAACTAGAGGATCCCAAAATTGATCAGAAGTATGGTTGATAATATATTTAGGGCCCTTGCTGACTCCAAAATCCTCAAAACTGTAAGGACACTAACTTAAATTGAAGTAGTTGGAGATGCTTCTTTAAGTGAATAAGATCTTAAGTAAATCAAAGAGAAAGCCACAGAAACATTATAAAAATTGAAGAAAAATGAGAAGCCTGTACAACAAGACAAAGTATAACCGATTTCTGTAACCCCAGACAGAAGGTAATCTGTCGATATTCCAAATACAATTCCAATTAATTAAAATGATTTTATTAATTAATTGGAGCTTCCTTAAAATTTTGATCCTACAAGACTCAAAGTGTTATAGACTTTAATTCAGAAATTCACTAATGAAACTACTCCCCATTAGGAAAGCATTAAATTTTGTAAGAAATTAGAAAAAGAAGTATATGATTTAAGTTTATGTCAGATTAACTAAAAGTTTTTGAATAAAGAGAGACAATACTAAACTGCCATCAGAGAGATTCTAAAGTACCTATAAAATGATAGGGATGGAAGTGTTCGTAATAGAATGTTATCAGGATTGGTTGATATACCAACAGCCGCTCAATTGAGATCAGAGGATTGGACTAGTGCAACAGTATTTAAATAGACCTAAATTTTCATAGAGACTGGCCATAGCAGGTGGAGTAGGCAGAGAAATATTATCAGCAAATGATATGAACCATAACAAATATATAGCTTAAGCCATCAATAAGGATGTAGCCTTGGGTTTATGCAATAACTGTGGATAAAAATAAATGAAATTGGTCAATGAGATTTAAACCAGGGCTAGTGATGAACCTTCGACCAAATTTTATGAATGTTTGAATTGCGGCATTGGAGAAACTACAAACGGTTGATTTTATAGGATATTGAATATAAATATAGTAATACACTTAACCAGAGACATTTATAATATTAATAATGCATAGTGCAACATAAGAAGAATTAAAATCGAGGGCAAAATAGAATGAGATATCATCAGGAGAAGAAGAAATGTTCTCAGATTCAGGGGATGAATGTGATCCTGAAAATTACAATTTTTATATGTCGTAAGTTGATTTTGCTGCATTGGCTAATGGGATTAGTTAGGATGATTAAAAAGGATAGGAAATTAATTTAAGGGAAAGAGTTAGCACTCAATAATTGAGACAGGAAGTCAATCAAGTGAATCAGCATATTAGTGGAAATCATCAAAATATAACGAGTGTTCCTAATCCAATCAAATTACTGGTTTCCAAATAGAAGAGGAGATACAATTATAATGGGTTTAATTTAGATTTGACATGTATTCCATAACCATTATATTAGATATCACTGAAAAGATTATAGCTATGGGTTTCCCTGCTGAAAACATCGAATCTATATACAGAAATTCAATGTAGGATGTCAGAAGATTTTTTGATTCGGTGCATCCAGGACATTATAAAGTATACAATCTTTGTGAAGAAAGAAAATATGATCATTCTAATTTTAATTAAGTAGCAGAGTTTCCATTCCAAGATCATCAAGCACCTACTTTCTCTCTCATATATGAATTCTGTCTTGATTTGGTATTTATCCTTATCATATAATTAGGATAACTGGCTAAAAACTCACGAAAAAAATGTTGCTGGAATTCATTGCAAAGCAGGAAAAGTAATAAATATTGTTACCGTTTAAGGGTCGTACTGGTGTCATGATATGTTGTTATATGCTTTATGCTAAACAATTCACCAATGCTTATGATTCCATGAGATATTACGGCATGATTAGAACCAAAAATAAAAAAGTAATCATTTATTTATCTCTTTAAAGGGTGTCACCATCCCCTCTCAAATTCGATACATCTTTTATTTTGAAAAAGCCCTCAATAATAAGTGGGTTCCTGACAACATGCCTAATAAATAAGTTGAATTAGTCAAAATCAGGTTGATTCCAGTACCAAATGTTAAATTTTTGGGAGGGTGTGCCCCTTGGTTTCGAATTTAAAATAGAGACAAAGAATACAATTCTAAAAATTAATTCCCTGTTAAAGAATATAAATTAGAACCATATATTGAATTCAAACTCAGAGACATTGTCTTATAAGGTGATGTTCTTTTACAATTCTTAAATTAAGGATTTTTCTCTAGGTATACATGAAATTAAATTTCAAAGCAGTGAGAAACTCTTTCAAGCTTGGTTTAATTGTGACTTCTTCGATTATACGGGCATCCTCATGATTGATAAATTTATGCTGGATAAAGCATGCAAAGTATCCCTTATTTTCACTTTAGGATAAATCTGGTAAAACCTTTTAAAAAGATTTTCGTATTGAATTACATGTCGTTGAAATTAATTAAGATAACAAGTCACTGCAATCTGTTTAAAATAATACAAATAATTAAATTACTCACAAAAACTTTGGATTTTGATCTATATTTCTATCAAATATATAAAAACTAAAATAAAAAACATTCAAACTAATAAGTAAAGATTTTAATTTTTAAATCTTAATTTTACAATTAATTTTATTATTTGCTTTTACATAAATATACATATTATAGAATCACTTTTTTTTTAATATTTTATCATAATTAAACATAGCCAAAACTAATCCAAAAATTAATAATGGTGCAAACACTTAACCTATTTTATTTTATTCCTTTTAGGGAGTTTCTTTCTTTATAGCAAATACAACCTAAAAATAAATAGCATTCTTACTGGTTGAGCAGTTATTTATCTGTTGAGCAATGATATCTTTGAAATTTTTTATTCAAAATTTATTTATTTATTTACACTTTCTCCTTTTTCTTTAGTTTTCTCGACAACCAATTATAATTTAAGAGTTTTTGCTTCATTTGTTTCTACTTCAAAGTAATTTTAGAAACTTAATGTTCTTCCTTGTACTTATTCTAGAAAATTAAATTAAATATAATACCATCCAAATTATCAAAAACTTTAAATGATTTAATGAAGTATAAATTTTTTTCTGTTAAAGTGAAATCTCCCTCAAAAACTATTTATCCAATCAATCTAAAATGATCAAATGATTTTTCATCAATATCTTCATTCAATAATTCCTCCTATATTTCATCTGGTTATATTTATTCTTTTCCTTATTCATTATCTTACTTCTCATCATAATTTTAATTATAATCTTAATCATTAGTCTTACTAACAATATATTCAATATTTTAATCTATTTCTACTTATTGTTATTACTATTCAATTTTTTCTTCTTAAGTTTAAGTTATTTCTTGTTGTTATTGTTATTATTATTATTATTCTTTTTGTTATTATTATTCCCTGTGTTGTTGTTATTCCTATTATTATTATTATTGTTATTATTATTTTGGCTCTTCCACTGGTGCTCTCTTTATAGAGAAATTCAATTGTTTATTACAAAAAGAGCTTGCCTCATCAAATGTTTTTGATTGGAATTTTAAATTAATTTAACTTGGACTGGCCACAAATCCTTTAACTTTTGGTTGAATGAAGACAACGTAATCAATTAGTGGAGTGCCATCATCTTCAATTTCTATAGAATAGAACCCATTTTCAGATATTTCTATATAATCAATGAATTAATTATTGGATCCTAAAAGTTTCATTTCAATTTGATTGACATTTATATCTTATCTGTCTGCCTTTAGAATTCGAATGAATCCACTACATATGATTGCATCTTAAGCTACTACGCTGACTAGGATCACCAATCCAAGTATTATTTTTATCATAAATATATATTATTTTAAATTCAATAAAAAATAAATAATATATTTAGTCAGGGCTAGCAAGATATGTTCATCACAATAAGCAGATGTCCCTATCAAATTTCATCACATTCATTATTTAATTATCTAACACTTCATTTAATATACCTTTTCTGTATTTAAAATTTATGGGATTATATATTAATTTATGCAGCAAACTCCTTTAAGGGGTAGAAAAAATTTATTTGATTGCTTGCTCCAAAAACGAAGTTTCAGTTCAATGTCCAAGTCAAAACGCCCTAGCGGAATTTACATTGAAGGAATAAGAGCACCTCTTGATTCGAGAATTCAAAAGGCAAGACAACATAAACTTTAAATTAAAACTGAATACACAGATTATTTTGTTTTTGAGACAAATGAAAAAACACATATTCCTTAAACTAAAATAAATTCATAAAGATAGCCTGCTATCTATAATTTACAATTCACGATTAATAAACGACAAAATAAATTATAAATGATTGACAGAAAACCCTGCAAGTCATTTTATACCCTATAGATTTATTCAAAATCTCAAGATAAGTCTGAGGTTAGATAATTCAAGTGATAAATATGTAAATTACTATATATTGTAATAATCTGAAGTTAAGTATTTATTGCAAATGCATATACATAAAATATAATTTTTCTGCTAACTCTATTTTATTGAAAATTACTAGAGTTCATCAGAAAATCATAGCATCCAGGTTATTCTTAAAAATTATTAAGTCATTGAAATTTCTATATTTCTCTAATCCATATTCATCTATCACTCTAAGCTCTTAAAAACTATAGTCCAATTTAATTTATTAAAGTGGTTTAATCAAATGAAATTTTATTAAGATTTTATATCTAAATTCAAAGATAATTTATTTCTTATTTGCTCTACTAAGTTTCCTTTACAAAATTGATATAATGTTTTTTCGATTTTCTTTCAATAATATTCTTAATTAAAATTTTAAGGATATTATAATCAAATTTGAAGGGGATTACCTTAATAGAAGCTTAAAAAAATACTTGAATAGCATAAGATTTGAAATAATTTATATTATGATATTTAATGATAAACTGATATGAGGCTATAATTTAAACACATAATTTAAAGAGAGATCATTAATTTTTCTTCTTCACTCTTTTCATAGGGCAAGTGGAACCTTTTGGATGTCTACCTGTAACACCACATGAAGGGCAGAGTTTATCTTTTTTATCCTCTTAATTGGTCTCTATTAAGGAAATCATGGTTTTAGTATTATTATTACACACATCTTCTAGATGTCCAAAACCATTACATTTTTTGCATTAAACTTACTGTTTAATGTAACCCTATTTTGTTTTCGAATAGTTTAGATTTGTTTATTAAGATTCTTTGCTTTAATTTCTCCATTCAGTTTTCAAACCTTCAGAACAACCAGGAAATAGACAGAGCAACTGAGATTTTTGTTATAAAGTGGAATTCTCAGAGTATTCTGTTTGAAATAGAATTGAATTACACTTCTTACATTTTTTTTCTGTCCTTTATATTGATTTGATAGAATCAGGTAAGAATATCGCCTAATTACATTAAGGATAGCCCAGACAACCAAAAAAATAAGAATTCTTTATTTTTGATTATCTAATTTTCATTTATTTATGACACTAATTACATTTGAAAGTTTCTTCATTATTATGATTGGTTTATGTTTTGAAAGTTTTTGTCTGGAAGTTAGAAGTATTAGTAGGTTAAGATTTTTCTTGAGCTTATCTGCATTGTAAGCATACCTCTAGTATTGATCCATTTGTTTATTTAATTTCTACAAGCTAAGTACCGCATGTATTACATTTTTACTAAAAGTTTTATTATTATTATTGCTATTATTATTATTATTCCTTTTTTGTTGGTTTATTTCTTTATTATTGTTATTATAATTATTAATTGGGTTCCCTATTTTGAGGATTTTCATCATCATTATTTTCATCATAATCCTTTAAAGCTTCTAAATATTATCCAAAGGTCTATATGATCAAATTTTTTTTTTATTATAATTCCTATAATATTCCACTCATTTCTTTAATTGTTGCTTCTACTATTTCATTTTTCTATTTAACTCCCTATGCTACTTCATTCATTCTTTATTCCATTAGTGCTCTTAAATGTGGTTTATGTAGTGTAAAACCTAGTACCTCATAGGATTCAACTAATGCTAACCCTAGTTTTGTTGGCTTGATAATTTAACCCTTTTTAATTGCATAATCTCTTTCTTAAATAGTATTAATATGTTCATGAATGGTTGCATCAGTTCCAATGCCATTTTTATCCATCATTCCAATTAATTCTGCTTCGGTTAATGGTTTAGGAGGAGATGTTTTACCATTTTGAACTTTTAAGTTTATTTAGATTATATCCCCTATATTATATTTTGGAACTGATGATTATGACCATTCATCATAAGGATAAATTTCTAAGAAATTCTTTTCAGTAATAATCAAACCCTGTTTGTAGAAGGATTCCTCTTTTACTTATAAATTAATTGTAGTTTCAGATCCTTTTGCATTCTTAGAGCAGCATGCTAAGAAATGTCTTGTAATTAGTTAATAAATATCCCATTCCTATGTGGTTTGAGCATCTGATTCAGACATCATTTTAACTGGATGTATTGGAGGATGAGCCTTATCATCTTTATTTCCAGCTCTAGGTTAATCAAAGTTTGAATGAATTAAGTTTTATGCATATTGTCCCCATACAGGATGGTTAATCTGATCCCTTATAATATTTTATAAGTTAATAGTCGGTGGGAATTTATTGGTTTCAGTTCTGGGATAACTAATATAACCTCTATTATATAATTTTTCAGCTAGATCCATTGCTTTATGTGCTGATACTTTAAGTTTTCTTGAAGCTAATTTTTCAAACTCAATTGTTGATAAAGGATATGGTTTCCATTTTTATACTTCTTTTTATTATACATCAGTTACTTATGCTTATTCTGTAAAGCATCTTTCAAATAATAACAATACTATCATTTCATCAAAAATATTCCCTCTACTCCAATTATATTCACATCCAGTTTAATCTACGCATTAAATAAACCAGAACTTCTCCTTTACAAATGAATCAATCTCCTTCTATCTTTAGACAACAAATCCTAATGTAGGTATTTAACATGGACCATAACTTACTATGGAAGACAAATTGAATTGCTATTATAATAGTAGAGTCTGAAATCTAGTAAACGAAGCTCCTATCCTTAGATCAATTTCCTGTCTAGCAAGTACAGAATTTGACAAATTTTCATCTGGCTATTGTAAATTCTCTAATGCCTAAAATATAAAATTATGATCTAAACACTACTTTTTTAATATCGACATATGTGACTGCTGAAAAATGAGCTCGATGTACTTTTATTTATGGGTTTGTAGCCTTACAAACTTCCAGAACTTCAAATGCAATATTTTCACCTTCTCTATCACAATCCAACCAGAGGATCAATTGACTACATTATTTTGCAAAACGCTATAAATTCTCCTCCAAAAATCCTAGTTTTAGCTGCATATGATACTCTTTTCATAAGAAATAACATTTTCAATTTCTGCATCTTTTAATATAATTAGAGGATCCCATTTATCCCATTTTTAATATTACTTAGGGTATTTCAAATTCTTTAAATGTCCTGTAACAGATGTCATCCACATCTCCGCATCTTATTCTCCAAGCTTAAAATTGAATTTGAATAATTTGTTATATGGAGATTTGGTTTCTTCTATTGTGTGATCTCGAGCAAGTACAGTTGCTATAGACCTTGCAACAGATGGCTTCTCTGCGACATTAAGCACCCTGATTTTCCCAAACTATACTATTTATATACAAACGTACCTTGATCGCAGTTTTAAATTTATTCATTAATAAAAGGAAATCTTTATAAATTTCATCATACATAATTATAGACATAGAAGTAATTCTGATTGAATTAAATCGAAGAGATAAGAAAGAGAACTAAATTATGCATATATACTAGTTGAACCTCTTTGAATACTTAAAGAATAATAGATAAAGTTAATAAATTAATATTAAAAATATGCATGATCATTAAATTTTTAAACTAATTTAGCAATCCTTTAAATTATGAAGTTATTTATGATCTAAATTTTAATATACATCAATTAAATATTGATAAATTGAAATTTTGCATTTTCCACCTTTATCAGAATCCTCTTAATATTATTTGGGATTATTACATTTCTCCTTTAACCCTTCAAATTTCTTTTCCCCCCATGTGTTATCTTTACCGCTCTCCTATAAATTAAGAAACTTAAATTCAAATTAGAAATATCTTAAAAACTGATCTAACTTTATTCTTATTCTTAATTAGTAGATCCTGGCTTGAATTTCTGATATTGATATTTATAAATTTATTGAATTTTGTCTATTATTATTAATTTAAATAGCATTTTTTTATAGAAAATTTAATATTTAATATCTAAGATTTTCTGTGTTTAGATTTAAACATATTGAATGAATTTTTGAAGAGATAATTAAAATGTTTGGATTAGAATAATTCAATAACCTAATTAGTAGTATTTGTAATAAATTAAATAAGTAAAATGTCTATACATAATATAATTACAATATTCATTTTTTAAGTTAGAGTTTTAGGATATCGTCATTATATGAAATATTTTATATGTATCATCAGATAATTATTTTTCAAATAAATTAGATATTTTCTAAAAATTCAATCTTCAAAATGTAATCAAGTAATTAAAATCTTCAAATACTTTCAAAGAATTATTTATATATTTCAAAATAAGCATTCCATATACCCGTATGAAGATCTGAATATGTTAAATAAAATTATTAAGCATCAAAAATGGCTCTGATAGTTTTTATCTTTTTTCTGCTACAATCCCATTTAAATAAAACAATGAATATCTCATGTGAATGTGCTCATATTATCAAGGAACATAAATGCAATAAGTCCCAAAAATGTTTATGGAATAATACGAGTGAAAAGTGTTAAATAGATTTGAATGCTGAATCTTAAATTCAAAGTATCATATTGTTCATAATTTGTTGAGGATGAATGCATTTTAAATAAAAAGTGTGCATTTCACTTAGGAAAATGCTAAGAATTTACAAAATGTGAAGACTTATTGAAAGATAAATGCCTATCATCATCGTATTGGTGTATTTCAAATGGATAAATTTGCATTCCTAAGAATGAATGCCAAGAATATATAAATAAAGTGAGTTGTCAAAATAAAAATATACATGGGAAATATTGTATATGGAAAATAACAATTGATGGTCCTAAATGTTTAAATGTTGAAAATTGTGAAGAATTGCCTTAAATCTTAAATACAGACAATGCTTGCAGAGAATAAATTAACAATTGCACAACATCTAATTAAGGTGGATGTATGAGATCAAAAGATTATTGTAATATGTATACTTTAGAGGAGTAATGCTTTTAAACTTATTAGAATGTTAAATGTTTTTGGGAATAAAAATTAAAGAAATGTTTTGAGAAAAATTGTTCTAATAAATATTTATAAATTCATCATGAATGTTAAAATTTTTTATCAAATTGCACCACTGATGGCACTAGATGTATTGATAAATCATCATGTTAATAATATTAATAATAATAAGGGTGTGTAATAGATAATCTTGGAAATCCTTGTATCTTTTATTAAGGATAATGCTATTATAAAAATTGTGATTAGGCCCCAATAACAATAAACTCAATGCTTTAATGCTAATCATTTGATAATGGCAATTAAGTCTGCGTATCAAAAAAAAACGGAGGATGTAAAAACAAACCGAATTAATGTGATTAATTAGAAACGTAAGATTCTTGCCTAATCACTAATTAAGTAGCTGGCAAATATTGTATATGGGATGAAAGAATATAACAATGTAAAGTTAAAGAATGTAAAGATGCTCCTCTAAATTTTGATCATAATTAATGTATATAATGGCTGGATGATTATTAATGTATAAGTGGACAAGGAAATGGCTGTATTGATAATTTTCAAAATTGCAATGACATTAAGAATCTAAAAAGTTGTGTGAAAAATAAAAATAGGAAGTAATGTATTATTGAAAATGATGAATGTTTTGAAGAAGAATGTCAGAGTTTTAAATATCCTAAATAAGATACAGATAAAAAATGTTCAGATAGATTAAGCATTTGTACTTACAATTATTTAACTAAAAGTTGTATTAACAAAGTATGTGAAAATTTATCAGATAAAGAATGTAATTATGATTTTGAAATGAATAAATGTACAATTCCGTCTGGCTGTTCACATAAAAGATGTGAGTCAGCTTCATTTTATTTAAGTTCTTATGAAGATTGTTAAAATTGGGATATTAGATGTACAATAAATATAATTGTGACAACAAGTATGATATATATGAATGGTTGTATTACAAAATATATGGATTGTCACCAATTTAAATATTAACAATAATGCACATCAACATTACAAGGAATTCCTTGTTTTTGGAACAATGAGATAAAATTATGCGAATTTTAAACTTGCAATAATGCTCCTGTCTCATTAGATACAATATCTTAATGTTAAGATTGGGTTAAGTACAACACTTAGAAATGTGTTAATAAACAGAATGGAGGATGCATTGAATAATTTCCTTAATGTTTGTAATTGACTGAAGAATTGTAATGTACTCTAGGTTCATTGAATAATTTATGTTTTTGGAATACTTAGACAAATAAGTGTGAAGATAGGACTTGTATGAATGCAAGTACTAACTTAAAATCTAATTTATAATGTAGATAATGGCTATCAAATTGTAAATTAAGTAAGTCTGGATTAGGATGTGAAATTGATTCTGGAATATATGATTTATGTACTGATGCACCAGAGATACAATAGTTTAGTACTCATGAAGAATGCTAAGCATGGAATCCTAAATGTACACTTAAATTAGGATCTAGTTGTGCAACTAAATTAAATTGTGAAAGCTATTAAACTAACACTGAATGTTTAACTGATATCAATAATTAACCATGTCAGTGGAATGGAACAAACTGTTATACAAAGAAGTGCAGTGATATTTCATCTATTCCCACTACTGCTGATGATTGTTCAAACTTTTCTCCTTTATGTACAATTTCAACTGAAATTGTTACATGCTAAGATAAGAAACCAAATTGCAGCGATTATAACAATAATATGTCTGATTGTAAAGTTAATTCTGCAGGTGAAAAATGTTCAGTGGACACTTTAACCTCAAGTTCAGGTTCAGGTTCAGGTTCAGGTTCAGACTCAATCTCAGACTCAGGTTCAGGTTCAGGTTCAGACTCAATCTCAGACTCAGGTTCAGGTTCAGGTTCAGGTTCAGGTTCAGGTTCAGGTTCAGGTTCAGGTTCAGGTTCAGGTTCAGGTTCAGGTTCAGGTTCAGGTTCAGGTTCAGGTTCAGGTTCAGGTTCAGGTTCAGGTTCAGGTTCAGGTTCAGGTTCAGGTTCAGGTTCAGGTTCAGGTTCAGGTTCAGGTTCAACCTCAAGTTCAGGTTCAGACTCAACCTCAGACTCAGGTTCAGGCTCAGGTTCAACCTCAGACTCAGGCTCAACTTCAACCTCAACCTCAGGCTCAACCTCAGGCTCAAAGTCACATACAGGTTCACCTACACGTTTAGCTTCTCGTTCAACTTCATCTTAAACTTAAACTTTAACTTGTGTAGTTGCAAAATATTTAACACAAGTTCCAAATTATATTTATAGTTGTATCTATGAAAATAAGGATAAAGGATTCCTATATTAATATTTTGACCCATTAAAAACTTGTATTGAAACTCCTTAAACTTGTGATTAAGTTCCGAAAGATTAATGTGATATAATTGCAACAATCAACAATGAGATATGCTCTTATAATGACACCCAATGTGCAGTCCTCAGTTAAATATCAAATCCATTGGAAGATTGTAGAATAAAATATTCATAGAATAGTTAGCGTTAATGTAAACTTTATTCGAAAACTTGTGAATTAGATTTTATTCAAAATAATCGCTGCACTTTTACTTCTTGCTTAAATGTTTTACGAAGTTAATGCGATTTAATTACTTTAAACAATAATATTTAATGCGTTTGGAATAATTCCACATGTCAAGTCAGAACTTGCAATTACATCAATGAAGAACCTCAGTCTGTTGAGTAATGCATATTATGGTTAGATTCTTGCTCCTATGATTAAACAAAAAAGAGTTGTACCGATAGGACTTCGTGTTCTTAAGAAACATCTGAATTGATATGTAACAAAGTATCATATATCAATCCATAGGGGTAAAAAATATATTGCTTTTGGAATTCAAATGGTTGTTCTGATATTACATTATGTTCATAAATTTATAATCCAACGTCACATTAAATGTGTCAAGAAAAATTGCCAACTTGTACATCTTAAACATCCATCTCAAACACTACTACCTGCATTGAAATACCTTCTTTTTGTAATTAGATTCAAAATTAAAATTAATGTATTTAAAATTCTAAATTTGAAAGATGTATTTGGAGTAATGAAAAATGCTTTTAATTAGTTTGTCATTTTAGAATTTTATTTTCAAACCGTAATTTATTTTAAATTTGCAAAAGCAGACAATTATTTTGTGTGTATAATCCTTTAAAATCTCAATGTGAGGAAATAAGTTAATGCTAATTGATTCCTAACTAAACAATTGATGCTTAGAATTGTGTAAATTTTAGTTTACTTTGTAGAAATAAATGAATAATATAATGGTTGTGTTAGAAATACAAAATGCTCATAAGCAACTACATACTTTCAATATAAATGCGATTCCTTTCTTTTGTATAAAAAATGCCGAGAAAAAGAGTTTATTTATAGTTGTTAACCTTATGCTTAATTTTGTTAAGATTACAAAAAGTAAGAAAACTGTAAATTTGATTATCGATAAAATAAATGTTACTGGAAGGCTAAATTAAATCAATGTATCAATTTTTTATGCAATGAGATTGAATAGTTAGTATAAACCCATTAAGATTGCTAATAAATATCTTCAGATTGTACTATTAACATTTAAAATTCATAATATTCATGTTAAAATTTACTTTAATGCAATGAATATTAAGATGAATATTAATGTGTTATCAATTTAAATCATAAGATATGTAGTTGGATAGATAACAAATGTATTTTTGATAACTGTAGGAATGCTACTAAAAATATGATTTATGATATTGGATCATGTGAGAATAATTATGGTAGTAATTGCACAATAAATGAGGATAGATCTGGATGTATAATTAAATACAAAATATGCAAAAATTACAATTAATTCTAATGTTTAACTCCTGATCAAAGAAATTTATCTGGATTACTCTGCTTTTGGGATTAAATCCATTAAATTTGTTCAGAACTAATTTGTGACTAAGCTCCTTAAAATTATAATTAATTATTTGAATGTTAATCTTTTCATTACAATTGCTAACCTTCTTAATGTAGATAATCGAAATGTGAAGATTTTAAATACAACACAGATACGAAATGTTAATCTGTACTTTCAAATAGTTAATGCACTACAAATGGTTTCTAATGTATTTAAAGAAAATAATGTGAAAATGCCATCTATTCTTCAGGATGCACTTACTCAATTGATTTTTTAGATTGTTAATGGTTAGAAGAGGAAAATTAATGTGTTCTCAAATCCTGTGATTCTGCGCCTAATAGCATTTAAACTCATTAATAATGTTAATAGTATTTCCAAGGATGCACTGCAAAACTGAATGGAGGTTGTAGTTAACTGAAAACATGCAATTCAATATCAACCAAAGAAGGATGTCTAACTGATTAATTTAACATGAACTGTTTATGGGATGAGGATAAGAAATAATGTATTTATCTATAGTGTGATACTATTTGTGGAGATGGAATTGCAGGATTGAATGAAGAATGTGATGATGGAAACTTATTACCTTATGATGGGTGTTATAAATGTAAAGTATAATGTTAATATGGATGTAATGTTTGTGAGTCTAAAATGTGTTTGGAGTGCTCCATTGGTTATGAATTAAGTTCAGATGCTTAATGTTATGAAATTTGTGGGGATGGTTTAATTAATGGATAGGAAGAATGCGACGACATGAATGAAATCAAAGAGGATGGCTGTTTTGGCTGTAGATTTTAATGTCATAAACAATGTCTTATATGCTCTTAAGGTTAATGCTAACTTTGTTAAAAAGGTTGGGAATAATACAATAATTAATGCAAATCTGTTTGTGGAAATGGTCAGTTAGTTGGGGAATATGAACAATGTGATGATGGAAATAATGATGATTTTGATGGTTGTGATGCTAATTGTAAGGTTGAAGAAAATTGGATTTGTAATTAATCATAAATTACTGGACTAAGTGAATGTATAAATTAAGTAGCACCAAAAGTGCTCTTTGAGAACCAATCTTAAAAAAGAGATAGTGAATAAATTATTATGATGTAATTTAATTAATAAATAAAGTTGAAAATGCTTTGCAATTTAGAAGATTATATTAAAATTAATGTAACAAAGAATGTAAACTTTGATTACACTATAGTTCCTATTAAATAAGCTACACCAACATTAACTAATGTTTAATACAAAATATAAATATCGTTATTAGAATCAGTTGATGAACCTTTTGCTACTGTTTCATTTATAGAATCAATTCTTATTAATAATCTCAATCAAGAGTTAATTGTGTTATCTAAAACTATAAGTTTAGGTAATCCTTTAATTTTATCCCTTGATGCAAAGAATCGATTAGATAGTGCAATATAATTTAATGAAATTATGATTTATGTCTTTATTGCATCTTCCACTCTATCAGTATTAACAGGGAACTTTGATTTATTTTTCAATATGCTGGCACTTTTGTAACAATTGTCTTATGTAAGATATTTAGCTGTGCCATACCCAAGTCATCTGGAGCAGTATTTAAAAGTATTTAAAATAATCTCATTTTAACCTTTATATGATAAATTACAGATTGATTATTATTTCTCCAAATTGAATTTTGGTAAAACTCCATTTATTTAATCAAATAATCTAAAATAAGATGATCCTGAATTAAATAATGCTTTTTTCCTTGTAAATGCTAAGAGCTTTTATTTAACCATGTTCACTACATTTACACTGTTTTTAATTTCAAAAATAATCAAAAGGCGTAGCCATTATGTCTATACTAAATTTTCATCTTTTAAACACTTTAAAAGACTAAAAATGTTGTATATAATCTTCAGAATGATAAAATAGTTTTCTGAAAAAACATCAAATTACTTTTTCTATTCAGGAATGATAAAAGTTTTTATATCGACATAATATTAGTTAATGTACAGTGCTTATATCTAATGTCCAGAATATCAATTTAATTTCTAATTGTAGGATATATTTATCACTTTTAACTCTTTTAATGCATTAATTGCTATTATAATACCTCACTTATTTCTATTTAAATCAATTGTAGTTTTACAAAAATAATACAAAATAGCAACTAAAAATCGATTTTCAATATTTTACGAAAATGTTAAATAAACCTATTGGGCCAGATACTTCATTCCCTTTTCAATGGTAAAAGTTGCCGTTTATATGGGGATTGTTTGTTTTCTGAGTAATTCCCCAGTTATATAGGTTATATCATTAACAATATTATCTAATTTTTACTTATATTATCTTTTGGTTGCCCAACCATGTACTTAAAAATTAGAGAAAATCAAAATCATTGTTAGAGAAATGACATTTCTAATAATAGTCTCATCCCTTTTTCCTTACATATTAGTTGTGGATGATAACATTATTAGCTTATTTGGATGGATTCATATAGGATTATTTTCATTGATCATAGCATCAAATATACTAATAGATTTTATAAATTAACTAACGCAATTATTAAATAAATATTAATAAAATAAATTAAAAAAGAAAAAATATTAAGAGACCTTCTCTAATTGTAAAAGTTTTATTGTTATTTCAGATGTTAAGTTATAGAAAAACAGAAAGGCATCTAAAAAATGAAATGTCAATAAATTTATTTAAATCAGAAATGCTTAATAATTATATTAAAATTATATATTATTAAAAATGCAAAAATTCTTCCAAAGACAATTTTGAATAAAGAATAGAACCCCATCCATAGTATTGATTTTCAATTGCAATTTAAGACTTAGTTTAGAAACTAACTGAAAAATAGGATCAATTGCTAATATGTTATTAATTAATTATTTATAAGTATGGCAAAATAATTATAAAGATTGTATAATTTGATGTATTTTTAATGAATATGATAGTAAATATATATTAAATTTGTATAATTCGTTGAAATTGTTTATATTTCAGTAATGATTCTAAGCCTCTTCTTGATTAATCATAATTTTATGGATCTTAAAGCAAAGTGGTTTTTCTTCTTATTTAATTTAATGTCAATTAAATCCTCCTTCTTTAATACTTCGTGACCTAAGATTTTAATGAGCCCCTATAGATTCCCAAATATTTAAATTCTTTACTAGTGGCTCTAAGCACCCACACAAAGGAATAAGCATCTTATAACATAATTATTTAGTTTTTGCTTTGGGTCTGATTATAAACATCAAAGCATTACAGTATCCTGTAAATATTATGAAAAAGAAGTATTGCTTATTTTTAAATTAAGTTAAAATGATAATTTTAAAATCATATTTGACTGAGTATTGGTTAGGATGTTGTTCTTGTGAATTTTTTCATTTCTGTCACATTTCTGATTTCAAATTCTTTAGGCTGGTTTATTAAATCCTTAAAGGAGCGATAGGATCTCTTTTTCATTCCTTCACCTAAATGCTATTGAAGTCCCAGTTTATCTTCTTTAATAGTATCATAACCAATGACCAGATCTTGAGAACCATTAGGAGATGTATATTTGCTTATTTGGCGACTGTGTATAGCAGTTTTAAAATGAGATGGAGTTTTAAATTCGACAGATTCCTAAGTAGAATGTCTCAAATTATTAACATAATAATTGCTATCAATATTTTTAGGAGTGTAGGTATGTTTCATGTTTGATTTGAATATATTCTATTTTACAAAATCATCACCTTAATATTTCAGTTAACTATCAAACAATCTTATTTAAATCATATTCTATTTTTGTTGTTCTCTTTAATGTTCTTTTTGTATCATCATTTTATATTATGATGTAAACTTATCTTCTCCAGGAGTAATAGGAATGGTTTCTGTTCTGGATTATCTGGAATCACTTTTTAATATATCAGCATTTTTTGGATCGCTAAGTAAAAACAATTTATCTTTTTTAGTCAATATTTTTAATGGGTGTAGATCCTATTGTGTTTCCTGCTTTTGTTTTCTTAAAAGACTATGTATTTTTTTTAGATTCTGATGTGCAATTGCCTTTATGTATCTAAATTCAGGTTTGACATTGTCTAAAACTCTATCTAATTCTTATTGATAATGTGTATCAGGACCATAAAACTCTGCAAAGCAATCTTATATTTTTGATGATGCCATCTGAAAATGATTGGCTGTTTCAACTATACCATTAACCATCTCTTGTCGATTATTCACAACTTCAACGAAATCATTGATGATTCTTTTCGAGTATGTTATCTTATTCTTTTGTGAATACGGTTTAGGAAGTTGAACATAATCGAGAGGATTCTTTTTCCAATACTTTTTAAGATTCACTCTGACTGGAGCATCATGCCAATTATGAATTACCTAAACATTTTTATTTAATGGTTTCATAATTTTATATCACTTTTTTTATAAATAAATGACTAAGTTTTCATTAGAAACATTCTAAAAGCCTTCTTTACTTAATACATTTTACAATGAATAAATAATTATATCTAAAAAGATCGATCATTAAATAATCTGTATACTCTGTGTTTTTAATATCAACTGGATAAGGTTTTAATAAATAATTAAGTCAATCATCAAAATTGTTATTAATCATTCGAAAATGATATAAATTATAAAAAAATAAGGGTTTTAACTCAAATGAACAATATAGGCATACAATAAATCAGATAGCTGGTTTATTTTGGTTTATAATTATTGATTAATAAATAATCTTGCTAAAATAATTACTATTAACTTTATATAATTTTGAATGTTAAAATATTCAAAATTTTAAGTATTTAACATATAAAAAATCAGAATTAATAGAGATAACAAATAGAACACTTACAAACTCTAATTCTTTCATAATTTGAGAGATAAGAAAACTGATTCTAATTTTAGTTTTCAAACTTTATAATTTATTTTATAAAAGACTATATTAAATAATATTTCATTTCTCTTGTTACTGTATATCCAAATATTATTGATTTAGTTTTAACTCACATTTGATTATGGATATAAACCTTATTTTTTAAAAAGTAGTCGATTATCTTACTTAACTTCACATATTGTGATTGGATCTTATTTGTACTATAGAATTAGTGACTTAAGCTTAAATAACCTAAGAAAGTATCGATTATTAGATCTTTAACTTTATTCTGATTGACACTTATGTTAGATGAGTACTTCCTCATTGATGAATTTTTAGTTGTTGCTTATAAGATTTGATATTAACTAAAATAATATCATATATCATAGTCTCTAACCATCTCTCCATTAGCATACTTATATTTCTTTATTTGCACTTATTATTTTACCTTCACCATGCTATTTACCGTTTAACCAATAGCCTTCGTATTGTTTTCCATTGCCCCACTCCATGATACCAAAACCATTTCGTTTATCAAATTCATAATTTCCTTCATATTTTCTCCCATCTGGCCAAATTTGAATTCCAGTACCATGCATCATATCATTCTTCCATTACCCTTCATAATATCTTCCATCTGCCCATGTGTATTTGCCAAAGCCATTCATCTTATTGTCTTACCATTATCCATCATAAACACTCCCATCAGCCCATCGATATATTCCTTTTCCATTTTTCATACCTTTTGAATACTATCCTTCATATTTACTCCCATCTACCCATACTTCGCAACCAGTTCCATGGTAGAGATCTTAATCCCAATCCCCTTCATATCTTGATCCATCTTTATGCATGTATACTCCATACCCTGAGGCTTTATCATCCTTCCAAAATCCTTCATAAATATCTCCGTCAACATGATAGAATATACCATAACCATTAGCTTAATTGTTTCTCCACTCCCCTATATATCTAGCCCCATCTTTCCAAATTTATTCTCCAAAACCATCTCTAACTTCTCCTAACTATTATGATCAAATGAGTTACCCAATCTCCATCATAAAGTAAATTAATAAAAGGCTTTTTCTACTCTGTTTTTTAATGTGATAATGATTAACTTAGTTCAAAAGGGTTTTAGAGAGAATGAAATTCTTTATAAGAGTTTATACTTTGAAAGTAATAATTTTGACCCTAGACATCCTTTCTCTATGATTGCTTTGATGATTTTTGATTATTATTATTGTTTGACTAATATATTGTTTCAGTATTATGTCTCCTTTATTTTAAGAGTTTTCTTTCGCTAATTAATTATTTTTGTATTTCACTTGATCTCTCACCCTTTGTGATCAATGTTTAAGTTGGTTCTTCATATGCTTGTAAGCACTTGCATTCATTTCCCATTATTTTATTTATTTACAATGATTATTACTAGTAAACACTTTCAAAATTTCCCAACTTACTAGTAATATTTTATAAATTTATTGATTTTCTTCAAAATTTTATTCTATATCATAAATTCGCATACTTCAATTATGTAATTTAAACTTTGAATGCTAATCTAAAGATTTATTTACGTTATCAAGTTTAATTTGTATTATTATATTGAAATAAATCAATTATTATTATTCATTCCAAATTTTTGAATAAAATATTTGACCCTTCAATTCATATTCTAAGTAATATCTAATTCCCTTAAAAAACTAATTGCCAAATATTCCAATTTAGTATTAATTAAATCAGAAAATATAGGAATTTCTTAACCCTTTATCTTAATGTCAGTTTTCACTAAAAAATGAGCGAAATTTATGATATCAAATATATTAATTATATTATATTTTACAATCTAGATGGATTCATCTGAACATACGGTGAGAATAGAACCATTAAGTAGGAAGAAAGAAAAAGATCCTTAAGGAAACACAATAATTTAAAGTTCCAAAATAAATTTTGAAGATCCAACAGCATTGCTTTAAACTAGAACTCTACTAGCCAATTTTATTAGGGGAAATTTAAACTCAAAATCTAATTCTTGCCCTTATCAATGAGGGGAGACAGGATTAACAATTTTGACTTATTACATCTATATTATTCTAAATGTAGAGTTGAGTTTTATAAATTATTTTTTCTTCAAGCAAGCTTATTTGTTAAATGTGATATTGCTATAAGTTTGTTTGCCATTTTAAATCTCTCTGATAGTAATAATAAAGAATTTTAAATTGATTACCAAAGAAGAACTTTCTAACTGACATTTTTAGATAGAACTTAAAATTCAATATTTTATAATTTTTTTATATATTAGAATTTTTATTATACTTTTTGTCTATTAATTAAAGATATAATCATATAATGCTATAATTTATTAGATTATAGGGTAATAATAAAATAAAAATATGGATAGTGTATATTAATAGTATACTTAACCTATTTGGGTGCTTATGAATGAAGCTTTTTATAAAGCTGTCTAATAAAAATCAGTTTAGAATTTAAATGGATTTAAATATTTCGAATCAATAAAAGAATATTAAGACCTCATATTTCCACTTCTTTAGAATGAAGCCTATCATTCATTGAGAAGGGAGTAGTTAAGATTTCTGAACAATTTAAAGGACCGCTCTTAATATCCTCTTGTTTTTGAAGTAATATTGAATTAAGATGCTTATCGAAGTAAAGGAGATGGTGTTAGATTTGATGTTTTGAGGGAATATAAAATAATGAAAGATGAATCGCCTTCTAAGAATGAATTTTGGAAATATAATCGCTTTGCACAATATTTAATTTTTAACCAATCATAACAATATTTTGGGGCAGTATATTCTAGAAATCCAAATAAACCAAATGAATATTTTACTTCTTTGGCTATTTATTCGAACAAGCAAGGTGAACAATAATTAATTTTACCTTATACTAAATACTCTATGGATATGTTTAAATTTAAAAATATAATCACTGCTGATGAAAATTTGAATTTTTATAAAAGTTTCTTAAACGATGCATCCTCTAATATTTGGGATTAAAAATTGCTTGTGTATTTTTCACCCATTAGCCCTTTGAGCGCATACATAAATGAAACAGAAACTATTTTCAATCTTTAAAGATGTCCATTTTATAAACTATTACTTGATCCATGTTAAGAATTAAATCAAGTTTAAATTTCAGATTTCAGCGAGAAAGTAAGAGTTCAATAGGAATTATATTTTAATAATTAAATATATACAGTAAAATTTAACGCTATTTAGTTACAAGCAATTAGACATGCATTAGATTTTACTAAAAGGGTAATTATATTAATTAACCTTATAGATTACAATTATTAAAGGTCCTCCAGGAACAGGAAAGACATAAACCACTATTGGTATAATATCCATAATGGCGGATTTGTTAATAAAAGCAAAGGATAATGATAATCCTCAAGGATGTATTCTTGTACTGGCAAAATCAAATAGCGTTGTCAATGATTTAGTTAGGAAAATTACAGACAGTATTGAGAAACCAAATTCTATTATTTACTGCTTTAATCGCAAACCTGATTATTTAAAGATACTCCGTTTTGGAAGACCAGAAAAATGTGATAAAGATATCTAAAGATTGAGCTTAGAAATTAGATCTTAAAATCATTTTTTTTAATACAAAGTTAGAGATAATGTTAGAGAATCTTACAACAGGTGCATAACGCCTTAAATCATATCTGAACTTGAACATCATTAACTATAAGAGTTTAAAAATTATTTGATTGAAAAAGATGAATAATTTACTCTTATATCTTTATTAAGTTATATAGAAGAACTAAATTTTAGAACTCGCAAATAGAAAATCTTGGAAGCCTATGGAAAATTATATAATGAATTATCCTAATTATTAAAGCAGAAGAGGAAGGTATACGAAGAAATTGAATAATAGTACTTAGATTAAGTATTAAATATTATTAATTATTTAGTGTCATATTATAGTTTCAACCCTGAATAGTTGTTCTAAACTCTGTTTGGAATAATACTTTGATAAAGTAAAATTAAGAATGTGCATAATTGATGAGGCACCAACTGCTTTAGAACCTTCTTTGCTTATACCCTTTGTAAAATATCGGATAATTGAAAAAGTTGTTCTACTTGGAGATATAAAATAACTCAACCCAATAGTTATCGCAAATGAATCAATTAATTATGGCTATAATAGATCTTTGTTCTAAAGATTGGCAATAGGATTGAAAAATGATTCATTAAAGCTGATACATTAATATAGATAAATACCAAACCTTGCTGAAATTACTTCTGAATTATTTTATAAAAATTAATTGAAAAATGGAATACAAGATATGTAATTCCCAGAATGGATTAAAATGAAAGTTTCCTAAACACGCAATAGGCTTTTTTTCAACGCTCCCGCATTCACAGAGAGCAATGAAGAAACTAGTAAAAAAAATGAGTTAGAATGTTAAGCCATAATACTTCTGACTAGATATTTATTACAAGGGTAGAATTTTCCCAATAATAAAAAACCAATTACTATCATAAGTGCTTATAGAGCTTAAACAGACAATATATTCAAGAAGTTATAATAGGAGAAATTGACACAGGAAAATAATTAAATACATTTAATAGATTAAGTTGAATTAGACACAGTAGATTCATTTTAAGGAAAAGAAAACGATATAATAATTTTATCACTTGTACGATCAAATGATAAATAAGGATTTTTAAAAGATAAGAAAAGAGCTAACGTAGCGTTGTCAAGAGCAAAATATTGTTAATATATTTTTGGAACCAAATATACAATGAAGTTAGATTTGAGAAATTGGAATAGAATTATTAAAAAACTAGAAGATAGTAAAGAAATTATTAATTATAATTAATAATCAATAGAAAATCCATTGTTCTTTGAGAATGTCTTAATGCAATAATGAAGCTATATATATGAATCAATTTAAATAATTTAAAAATTTAAATTATTATATAATTTAATATAAACAATAGATGGTTCATAAAATTTATATAAAAGGTACTCTATTCAAATGTAAACCACTATAATATACAAGTTGCTTATAAAAATCAAAATAAATCGTTTTCTATTTGCATTTTTGAAGAATTTCTTCTTAGTAATTGTCTTTCCATCATATTAATTACTGTGTGGCTAGCAGCTTCTGTTTAAAATCTTTATCTCTTTTTGATGTGTTTGCCAACGACAGCTAACTAAAACCCTTCTAGTTTTTCATCTTCAGATGGTATTGCCAATGAAATTTTTTTAAAGTAGTTTGGACCTTCATATGTTAATGATAGTTCAGGTATTAAGATGGAAGAAGCTTTCAATGGTCTTGATTATAGAAATATAATAATACTTTACTAGAGGTGCTCTAGGCATGATATTTGAGTTATCCAAATCATCTTAAGTGAGTTGTCTTTTTCTGTGATCACACATAATATTTTTCAAATAAATTAATAAAGGCTATCACAAATTCTTTTTCACTTATAAACATAGGTATTAAATATTTTCCTACTTATATTCAACCAGAATTATCTAGAAGCTCATATTTGATTATATTTTATATTTATCAATAATTTTAATTTCTATATAAAAGTATTACTAAAATGTGCTAATATATATTTAATAAAGGAAAAGTACTATTTTCATAATTCTAAATCTCTCTAGGATAGATGCATATGAGCGCAAATCTAGAAAAGGATCTAATGAATTTATATTATATATTTAATTACTATAAAATTTGAAAATGAGCATGCCTTATCAGTAAACCGGGAATCAAATAGATTATTAGGAAATAAAATAAACCAAGGCCGATTTAAAGGCCGAAGTGCACTTTATAGGATAGATTGTCGGTGGGCTTGATTTTCAAACGGATGATGGACTATTTTGTGAATTAGCCATAGATTGTGGGGATGGATGGGATTTACTACAGCCAGGAAACAATAAAGGAATTCAAACTCAAACTAGTTATGCAAATGTATAAATATGAAATACATAATTCATTAGCCAGGACAACTTTTTTCTTGGGGTCATCCATTTGATTTGCACTTTTCAGTTTCAAACTTGATTGGATGGCCTAAAGCTTTATTAAAAGTTTGGAGATTGGACTCATCAAATAAAATTGATGCTTGTAGTTATGGTACAGCAATATTTCCAAGAAGCGCTGGTTATCATTAAGTTACATGGTATCAATGATATTTATTTAGTGAAACATGGACACCAACTGGAGAGAACTTAGATCTTGAGATAAGAAAACCTAATGAAGATTTGGCTACTAATACAGATTAATTTTCAAAATTTGATAGATCTTTGGATTGGAGATTTTAAGCTTTATCATTTTACATGGAAAACCCTCCTAGATTAACAACATTGGCGCCATTAACAACCGACAAGGGGGATTTTGCAAGGAGAAAGATTTTGAATAGCATTTCAAATGGAAAAGTCATTATGGAAGTCGAAGTAGTAATGAAGAATTTTAAAAGACTTAGCTTTTCAGGATAATGAATATTATTATGATTTTATTGATTTTGAGATTGCTGATCTAATTAGTTTTTATTTTACTAAAACATTCATGAATTCTGGATATGTTGAGAGATGCTTCTTTTAGTTATCCTTTGCTAAAGTAATAACTTGAAATTAACAATAATTACTATTCATCGAATAAATAATAGATTTTAACTAAAGTCTATAATTAAATCTGACAAAGTTCTAGGAGATTCCAATTCATATATTATTTTTTAAATATTCTAGAATGTGGATATTTTCATATTTCATTTTATTTTTCCGTCTTTATGGATGATTTAGTATAATATAGACGTTCTTAGTTAATAAAGTCTTCAGTTATAATCTAATAACGAGAGTTACAAAATTTACTATTCAGTTACAAAGAGAAAGAAAGAATTAACACCGCAAAGTGAATAATGAATTATAAAAATATGATAACTTAGATTTGTTATGCTATCCATTTGAATAAAAGAAAATCATAATAGGATCAATTCTGATATAAAGGAATTACTTAATTTGAAAAATTATGTAATGATTTTATATTTTATTTATAAGTTATGAATTCACAAACACTAGATGAAGAAAGTTGTTAAATTAAAAATGATAAAAATCATGGTTTTGGACCTTGTTTAAACAATATCCATATGGAAGCTAAAAATTTAGATGATGAAGTAAATATGAATTTGAATGTGTTTTTTAAATAAAAAAATGATGTTTTCATAGTGGAAAATTGGAAACGCTATAATACTGATGTTAGCAAACGTAAGCTTTAAAACTAATAAAACAAAAAACCGAAGAATTAATGCTGCACTATTTTTTGATTAAATTATTATGTTCTCTAATACTTTGTTTTATATTTAGTTATTATATTTCATAATATGATTAGAATTCTAAATTCTTAAAGTTTAATCAAACTCAGTAGAGTAGATAATCATAAATTAATTTGAATGAGAGAGTCAGTATGTTAAATTTAAATGTAAATGTAATTAATTTATAATCTTTTACATTTAAAATAATACCACAATTAATTTACTTTATTTAAAACCCTAATCACTTACTTTTATTTATTAATTTAATTTTTTTGATTTAAAGATTAATTAGGAATTTGTGATTTAAAATTATGAAAAATATATATTCAATTCTAAAAATTTGATTTATATCTTGATAGAGTAGTAGAGGTCTATTTGCAAGAATTTCTGGTCATGTAGTCTAAGATAGCATCATTGATTGATCCTGTTACTTTTGGTGGGACAAACAATAAAGGCTCTTTTTAATTGATTGTACTATACATTTTACTGTTGTTGTCTTCAATAGCTGAATAAGCCATTTTTAAAGGTTAATTATCATAGCTACCGATGTAATTATCTTTAACATTAGTTGTTATTTAAATTTAAGAAAACTTTTTCTCAAATTGGCTACTAATTTATTCTATTTCATCAAGTAATTCATCGCTAATATTTTAAAATAACTTGCCCTATTCTTTTGATTCATCACTTGTTATGACTTATTATCTATTGCAGATGATTATGTTTGATTAACTAGATACAAAATATAAGATGGCTGCTTTTGAATCATTTTCAGATGGAGTGATATAGATTGTGCAATCTTACTTAACTTTTGCACAATAACTCAAAATTGGGTTATATGTTTTTGTATAAATTGATTAAATACTTAAACTACCGTAGACTTCTTCTACTAATGATGAATTATAATATGTCAAAGCACCCGACCAAATATCTACTTATTCTAAATCCACAGATAATGGAGAGAAGGATATTTCATCGACATTACAAATTAATGAAATTGGATATGTTTTCATTTACTGAATTATAGTTTTGCAGTTTTCCTAATTTATAGTAATTACTTTATTTTTTAAATTTGGAAGTTCTATCTCCTTCTATTGAAGCATGTTTACAGGTTTCACGATAGTGAAGAAACCTCTCTCTGAATAGGCTCCAACTATAAAATTTAACTAAATTTATTTGTTGTCATAATTTTATTCAATAAGTAAGTAGGAAAATGACAATTTCAAAATCTTTATGTGTGATTTTGCTAATGGCTTAAGTGCTTTGTATATCATATCAATTGGAACTTAACAACAAACATAATTCAATTAAGAATTTAATAAACAAACATCTTGCTACATCTTAATATTTAGACAACTAGTTTCTGCAAATTTTAGATGATTTTCTCTAATTTATGTTTAATATTCATTAAAGAAATCATTGTTTATTTAGGCATAACTAGCAGGTTTATCTGATTTATTGAGTTCATTAAATTTTTAATTCTCCGGTATTTCTGAAAATTGTATTTCTTTTAGTTAAAATCAGTTAAATACTTTCATCATCACATATAATAGTAGGATTAGAGAAGATTTTGAGTAATTGCAAAAATTAATCTATTTTAAGTTTTCCCTCTAAAGTGAAATTCATTATAATTTTATAATTTATATTTTAAAACCATATACTATAAACTTACCCTCTTTCCCTAAATTTAAAGAATGTCAAATTTCGTTCATGGAGATCTAATTTAAAAATAAATGAATTTTGTGTCTTAAATCAGAAAAACATACCCTTCAATTTAGGTAAAAGATAAATGAAAATTTCTGTGTTATAAATATTATATTAAGGATATTAGTAATGAAAACGATTTTTGTTACATTTTTATAATACATACTCAAAATACCTTATCTTTTTTTTAGTTGTTAATATATGATAATTCATAAACTCTTTAGTTGACACTAAACCAAAAATGATGGATATTTTTTTTCTTTCTTTCTTAATACTAGAAATATTAACTAATAAGAATCTTTTTCATCCTATAAGAATATAAATTAGTAGATTTACTCAAAGATGAAGTATACTGATTATAAGAATAAACCAGTGGCTGTTATCTTAACCAACAAAGGAACTTCGCTTTCTGGCCAAGTATTCCAAACCATATAAGGAACTAAGGATCCTCTGAATATGATATACAATGCTAATAGTTTAATTATAGATCCATTACCAAAATAAGCCCATTCACATGCTTCATATAATTTGGTATGTCGTAAACCTACTTGTCTGAAGATCACTCTCATATGCATAGGAAAGTTAGATACTTCAGCTGACATCAACCCCCATAAGAAATCTGAATTAGCACTTACAAATTGAAGATGGAGCTCCGAACTTTGAGAAGGTAGCCACAGCATATCCACAAATGGCTAAAGAATGATGAGAAACCAGTGACATGTCTGCAAGATCATAGTAGAGACAGGCAAGGAAATCGTAGACAAAGTATGAAGCACTAATTATCATTGTAAATTGCATGGCCTGAGAATTAATCGCACCGAATCCTGGTTATTCAACTGCAAATGCATATCTCTATTACCCAACATTATATATGCAGCAGCCCAAAATGTTAAGGAACCGTGAATGATTGATACAATTCTGTTTTTGATATCATCTTAAACTTTCTTGGGGTGTTTCTTTAAATGGACTTTCTAATTAATTATTGCAAATATTGAAGTCCGAATAAAGAAAGAATAGCAAAACACCTTCATTTGATTAGAAGTGTTGTTCACTAAATCTATGTTATCAAGATTTAACATATTATATGTTATTATACTAAATAATATCAACTAAAACAATAACTTCAATTTTCCAAGATCATTCCATTTGAATATCAGAAATCATTATTAATCAGAATTATGTATTAAATCAATCATTTCTGTCATTCATTGATTAGTAAAGTTCATAATAATAATGATTGATGCCTATTATTTAACTACGATGATAATAGATTTATTATAGAACAATAAGGAACTCTCTCAGAATATTTATAGACGAAAAGACTAGATGAAATAATTAAATTATTAAAATATATAAATAAAATGTTTTAAAACTGCAAATTCTGCCGAAAATAGATAGAGGATTATAAACTAACACTACACCAAATGTATTGCGAAAAAAACTGCATTAGATGTGATAGATGTGGGCAATTCTACGATAAAAATGAATAAGAATTGCATGATATAGAATTTCATTAACTCTAATGGTGCTAAGTTTGCAAAACAAAAGTTTAAGGTTTGCAATTTCATTATATTAAGACCCTAGAAAACATATATGTAGTAATAGATAAACTAAGTGTGATTATTGTTCACTTTAATTGCCTCATATTGACTATTAAGATCATGAGAAAACCTGCGGCAGTAGAACATTACGTTGTAATCATTGTTCACAATATGTAATGATGAGAGATATATAATATCATCTACAAATCTGCCATGCAATTAGGCCTAAACAAGAGGATCAGAGATAAAAAAATATCACAATTCAAGAAATGAATAATCCTTAATTTAATTAGAGTTCAAATTATAGTCAAGGTTAAGCTCTGCCATACTAAGATCCATAGTAAATGTATTAATAAAGTATTGGCTTGAAACCTAGTTTACACTACTCAGAAGTAATTATAGTAAAATAAAAAATAGATTTAAGATGATTAATATTAGGCTTACAAACTATCTATGGAGTATATGGAAATGCAGAGGCTCTTACGGGATTCTAAGAATAATTCAGTGCTGCCTTAAGGAACTAATACATCTTAGACTTAAAGCTAAGAGTATTCCTAATATGAAATGGAATAAAAATTAAATGCACTATAAAACCAACAATTACAATAATAATTATAATAGAATTAGAATAATTAGAATAAAAATTTAAATAGAATGGACAATTAAGGAAGGACATTCTAATAGGTTTAAAATTCATCAGGAAAAGATTTCTAATCATATTTTACTAAAGATTAATATATCAATGACAACACATTAATGGGTAATCCAAAAATGGATTAAGGTCTCAAAAATCAAATGTAAGTTAATTAAAATAAGTAAACACAACCATAATAGATGAAATAGGAGAATGAAAAAAAAAAAATTTTCGAAGATAGAAATTCTTAAAGTAAGGATGCTAAAAATTCTATTAATGATATTGATAATGGTGAAAGTATAATAGGCAGAATATTGCTGGAGTCTATTTAAGCTGATTAATTACAAATGAGTTATGCACAATATAAGTAACATTAAAAACTGTAGAAAGAAATAGAGTCTAGAAGATAGGAACAACCAAAACCTAATATTCCCAATTAAAATCAAGCATCCCACAATGATGAAGAGTTTTATTATTTGTCTGATTAGGAAAGAATCTAATAAAGATTGCTAATGGAATAAATTTAAAATAAAAGGTATTGAACAAGATGATGATTTTATTATTAACAATATTAAATTTAAATTTTTATACATGTACCTTGAATTTGATGAAGACTTTTACCAGATTTAGAATTATGTCAAATAAGTGAACTCAAATCTTGTAGTGCTTCCTTAATAGAACGTGGAATCTGAGATCGAGCTTTTCGAAAAAATGATTCTGCAAATTAAAATATATGGTTCAAAAATTATAGAGTTGTATCAATCACTAGACGAAATATGTCCAACTGATAGATAAATAGAAGCCTTCATCCCTTAGGCCAAGTTAGAATAGATTGATTATGATCAAGTCTGGTTGGCTCTTAATAAAGGGTTTGTGAATGACACTTATAAAGCAATGGATTTAATGTAGCAATTAGATTATTCGATCAAAATGAACTAAAGTTAATAGCCAAAATTTATAGAGTTCTTATAAATAACATGTAGATGCAAGGATAGAGAATTGGAGAAATTAAGTCAACTATTCCCAAATCAATATCCAGAATCGTATTTCAAATAGATCGAACATCTGACTGAGATGCTTCATTAATACAGTCAGATGGTGCCTTTGTTGGTATCTGAAAACGAACATTTGAGATAGGAAATCGAAATTACAAAAAGCAATGAAAATGATGGATAAAGCAATGAAATCAGTTAATTACGATAGCATTTACAGAACATAGAAAAGCAATTGACCGAGACTTAATCTTAGAATGAATACTATTAATAAATGATAAAGGCTGAGGAACAAGTAAGATAGAATAAAACTCAATTATAAATGTTATAAATTGATAATTAAGATTTAATGTTCAAGAATAATACACTACATGAGGAGATCAAGAATTATTAGGAGTAAATTAAGACTCAAAATGAAAGTTTTGATCGCATGCAGACAGAATATAAAAAGATTATTCAGAAGAAAAATCTATAAATTCAGGAATTGGAGGAGAAAAACAATCTGGATCTAACAATTAAAAATAATAACTAAGTTGATATAGATTTAATTCAACAAAAAATTCAGTAATTTAAATAACTGTATGAATAAAAAATAAAGCATCTGAATGGAACAATTACTCATTTGGAATAGGAGAATTTTAAATTGAAGGATTTGGTTAGATCATCGGCTTTGGAAGTGGACAGCTTGAGATTACAGATAGAGAAGATCATATAAAGCAATAATAAGAAGACCTTAAAATTGCCTAAGAAGGCCCAATAGGATTACGTTTAGGTAAGATATTGATTATATACGGTAGTTATATCAAAAGTATTAGGAGGTGGTGGAGAAGAATGAACAATTGAGTCAGCAATTATATAGTCAAATATTAGATGGCAGCGTATTGTCCCATATTTGACTTTGTTTTTTACTTAATTAAATTTATTAGTATTGTAATATAAATTTTTTGGTAATTTTAGTGAATGTAATTTATGTAATTGCAATCAATTAAGGCATAATATATAAAATGAGGCTTAATTATGTTAAATATCTTTCTATTGAGGACATCAATTCACTTTTTAATACTGCATTAATTAAATTAATATTAATGGGAAATGGGTAATGTTGTAAGAGAGTGGAAAGAGTCGAAACATTTTAATATGAAGATGAAACTTCTCATCCGGAGGCATCTAAATTAGGATCCTTAAAATAAGGGGATTAATAGCCATAAATGTTAAGTTAGTCTGATTCAGATGAAGAATATCCAAAGAGAAAACAACAATAATTGAGTGTTTTGAAGGAACCACAAAAAACATCGTAACTATCAACGATATAATAATATTCATTTTAAAGTTTATCATCAGAACAACAATTTCAAAATTTTGTTACATTTCAAGCTTTGCCATCATAACATGGAATGCAAGGGAACGTGTTTTCAAAGTTTTAGGCAGAGATGAACTAAATTGCACAATAATAATAGCCCTAGGTATCAAAAAACTCAAAAAAAGTTTAATTTGCAAATTGATCAAGATTCTTAATAAACTAAAATATATTGATTAAATATATAAATCAAAAATCATTTTCATAGTCAAATGTTTTCCAACATTATTTTTCTTATTTTAATTGTTCATGTTATTTAATAAAACTCATGAAAGCTTAAACTTGATTGATCTCAATTCCTTAAGCTTATTATTATTCATCAATTTCAATTTAATCATCCTTCTCTTGAATATCTTTCCTCCTATACTTTTTGTATTTCTGAGAATCATCACTATTGTTATCATAGTAATCATCGTCCACTTCGACATCTTCATCATCCGAACTTTCATTTTCAGGATACTCATATGCATCTTAATCTGTCCTTTGAGAGTCTTCACTGTCAATACTTGAATTGTGTTCACTGTCAACATAATAATTATCGAAATATTTTTCTATTTATTTGGCATCAATGTTCATGAGAGCACTCTTTTTCTTTTCCTGATTCATTTCATTCTTATTCACTTACTTCATTACATAATAGTCTTTTTCTAATTACTCATTCTGTTATTGATCACAACACCTGAGATTACCCTTATCCTACTCTAATTCAATAATGAACTATGATAAAAAGTGATTCCTCACCTTATTTCTTTTCTCCTATAACATCTTATCCCTTATGTCTCTTCTAAATTTATCCACGAATTACTCTCTTCGATCCTTTAAAATACTTTACTGCTGAGTTTCTTCATTATATTGAGGAGTGTCATCAGAATAGAGTTTCTCCAATACTACACTAATAGATTAGAAATTTAAATTTACATTTTTTGGGTGTTATCATCCAAAGATAGATTTTTTGTTTAATTAATGACATCATCAAAATTTAACTTCTGTTGTTTCCTGGAATTGATAAACCGCAACATTTCTTCATCATTTAATAAATCTTAAATTCATGGTGTTTAATTGTACATATGTTGTCATAGGATTGATCTCCTAGTTTTCTCTTAATACTGAAGATGATCTCTTAATCCTCACTTATTTATTCAAACTTTTTTTTCACTCTTGCCTTCAATTCCTTCCTTTCAAACATCTACCAAAAAATGACTTTATTTAATTATAAATTAAAACAATTTGATCAATCATTACTTCATATACGAACCAGCCCCAAATATCAATGCTATGGTTATCTAAAACCATTTGAAATCTCTAAAGAATTTACCGCAACTCTCAGGATTGTCAAAGTCAGTTGCCTTCAATCTCAAATACATGTCTAATTAATTCAAAACAATCAATGGATAAACTCCCGGATGATATGATGCAGCATAACACGTTAACCCAATCAATCCAGAAAATACCCAAGTCAAATACAAAGGAGTATTCTTAGGCAAAGTATAAGCTGTTGAATATAATCCCAAACTCTTATCATATTCTTTATCTTAATGCCCATAGACTGTATCGTATATCAACGTATTTACTATTCCAGCCGCATATCCCAACATAATCGTTGGATTTAGCATCCCTGCCAATTACAACCCTCCAACAACTACACCCCAATTAAATGCTATTCCCAACACCAATTGAGGATAACTAAAATATCTTTTAGCCAGAGGATACAAAAAGGCTATTGGCACTATTCCAAATGATGCTGCTATTGTACTCCAACTAAGCTGAGTCAATACTAATAATCCAACTGAACAATGTGCAAATAAACTAATCCATGCATCCTTCATTTATAACTCTCCTGAAGCCAATGGCCTCTGTCTCGTGCGTTCCACTTTATTATCAATATTCCTGTCCCACATATCATTCACCACACACCCTGCTGCTCTCATCGTGAATGATCCAACTCCAAATACACTACTGTACCAAATTATTTCTTAAAAATTAAAAGTTGGTTATCCCAAGATGGTTCCCCATACACAAGGAATGTGAAGCAACAAAGCCCCAATTGGTTTATCATGACGAGCCAATCTTAAGTGAGCACTCAAATATTTAATCATTATATTATAATTCAAATAATGAATTCATTATTAACTCAACTCAACTCAATTCATTAATTAATTAAAATTTGCAATCCAGGCTTTTAGAGTACTTAGATGGTTTAGTATTATCATACTTTAGTATATGCCTCAAATAAAACTATAAAGAGTATAATTAGCTCTTACTCACTCTCATTTTGTATTTGTAGACAATTATTGAACATTAAATTCAGAATGATTAGGTTTTTAAAGTTAAATCTATTTTTGTAAAAATAACTATCTATAATACACTAATTTATTTTATGAAGTCATCCTCATTAATATTGATTGATGAAATTATAAACAAAATGAAATAGGGAAAAAATTGGTTTATTGAAATAATTTATTTATTTCAAACTTTCTTAGATATACATTTATAAATAGTTAAGTAAATTACAATTATTTTGATAAATATGGAATTCTTTTAGTATAAAAATAATTTGAATTAACAAATTTCTATTACGAACAACTGACTCATGTCATCTTATCTAATTATTAGTCTAATTATAGTGCTTTTATATCTTTTATACGTTAATATTGTATGAATTATTAATAAATATTACAAAATGTCTTGCTTATTAGAAAACTTAGGGAAGTCTTCCCAAGGAAATCAGTTCTACTAAAAACTTACATGTTGGGTTGCTTTTATTTGTTTTATCAGACAATCAAAACTGATAACAAAAAAAAGAGAATCTACGAATTTCAGAATTAAGACCAATTGTTTTAAGAAACTAATGTCAACGAAACTTATTTTAAATGAATTGCAGAAGTGATGAATAGATGGAGATCTAGAAATAGTAATAGACGTCATATGGTTGATAGAATTTAGTATTACAATTCATCTATAAAAGAAACATCGTTATTGCCTGCTCAAGATTACAAGTAAAGCAATTCAACTTCTCAAGTGTTATGTCTGTTGAATATATATGTAGCATATACTATAAATACATTCTAAAAAACTCTAACATTTTGTTTGGATGACTTATTAACAATTGAAAGTGAGTTTATTCCTGATGTTAAACTTGATCTTTAGACTCATTCTCCTGTTGATATGACTCAAAGTTACATATTTTGAATGTCTATTTTCATAGTTTCTCTATTCCTTTAAAGATATATGTATATATAAAACTAAAATTTATTTTAAAACTCTATTCTAATCAGTTATTTATTTAAAATAATGTAGTAAAAATCAAAAACTTTGTTGCATTTATTGCAATAGTAATAGCATTATCATGATGATATCAATACATCCTTAGAATCCAATTTTAAACAAAGTTCAGAACATACGGAAAAGAAATTTGATTTAAAACTTCAAAAATCTGTAGTGGAACTCTATTAATAAATAAAAAGCAGCATCTAAAAAACAGAAGACCAAGTTTAAATCATAAACTATTAATAGTTATTATTGTGTTAGATAAAGAAAGTGGTGCCTCTTGATAAACAGGAAGATTTATATACAGATCCCATCTCTTTAATTTGTTATATCGGATGCATATTCTCGATTGTCTTGCAAAATAAAGTATTCTTTGAGTGAGATTAGTTCAATTTAGAATAACAGATAGAAGATCACAACTCTAGAAACTAAAATGATTATGAAGAATAATTGATCAAATTGGAAGCTGAGATCCGTCAACATATACGAGTATTTATTATGAACTAATCAAGATTGAACAATAATTGAAGTTGTTTGCTGAAAATACACAATCAAAGTTAGAAGATGTGCTCAAAATTAAAGATGATTTAGAAGAAGAGTTGTAGACACTCAAAAATGAATTCCAAGTATTTTATTATTCAAATCAAGATTCTAAATGAAAAAAATAATACATTGAATCAAAAATTAAAGATACAAGAAAAGGATATACAAAACATTAAACTAAATTCAAAAGTTGATTTAAATTCTTAAAATATAAAGTTTGGACAATAATCGAAAAAAACCTAGTTAGAAAAAGATAATATTGAAAATGAGTTTATGAAATAATAGACTATCTCATTGAATGGCTAAAAAGATAAATTTAAATGTCTTGGTTAAGAATATGTAAATGTTAACAATATTTTAAAAGGATAACCGATTACGAACAGAGCCATAAGATGATTACATTAAATTTCGGAATAATTCATAGAAACGTATATTTTCAACTCACATCTCCAACAATAATAATAATAACAACAATACTAATAATAAATCAAATAATTAAGCTAGTCGAGTACAAACTGAAACTAGTGAATATCCGGATAAAAATAGAAAAAGTAATTTATCTAATTATGAAACATCATAAGTTACTATAAATCATCAAAGAAATTAGACAACATAAAATGTGTTAAATCTCATAAGTAAATTATCATTACTATTTCAAAAGATCAAGAATTCAAAAGATAATAATCAATAAAAGGCTGTTCTGAAAAATCTACAATCAATTCAACTAAACCTTAAAAGAAGGCTTCTTCATCTTAACACACTGAGGCAAATAGATCAAACAATTCTGTTCATAGTTTTCGCAAACAGCCTCAAGAAGTGATACAGATTCCAAGACCTTTTTCATGTGCTGAATAGATTGAAGAAGCTTAACATTCAGTAAATATTTAATTTATAAACAAGTTGCGTAAAGATATAAGTGTTGATTTAAATGGATAATAAAAATTAAATGCTGATTATTTGGAAAATCAATTATAAATAAAGAAACTCTTACAATAATACTAATAAAAGCATTCCCTTAACGATAATTTAACTAAAAAATTACTGTAAGAATACAAAAAAAGATCTGGTTATAATTGTAAAACCATTTATTGATGATTAATTAATATATATATATATAAGTTATCTAGTATATATCAATTGGTTATGAATTTCATTATTAAATGATAAATTATCCTAATCTAATATATATATATTAAATTTAAAATATTTTGGATGACTGAGCAAAATTAACGAAATGCATTAGAGACAAAATACATCAAACTTCTAAAGGAAGTTGAGGAGAAGGAAAGACATGTGAGAGAATGTAATTTACATTGTAATGATTAGTGAGGACATAAACAAAATAAAAGAAGATTGAATTTGAAAAGTTTGAGGATAATATCAAAAGTTTAAATATAAGAGGACAAGCAGTTGGAGAGATATTAATGAAAATAAATGATGAAAAATGTAATCAATAATCTCAATTAAGATATTTCAAAATTGAATAGTGGTCCTAGATATGTAGTAGGTGCCAAACCAAAACTCGATAGAGAGAAATTGGTAGTGGGAACAAGAATTGCACTTGACTAGGAAACATATACAATAGTTAGAATATTGCCAAGAGAAGTGGATCCTCAAGTATTCCATATGGCTCATGAAGACCCAGGAAAAGTCAAATTTGATGAAATCGGAGGTTTAAATGATCAACTTCGAGTTTTAAGAGAAGTATCTATAAGAGTAAATTGTAGACAATTGAATTGCCAATAACCAATCCTGAATTATTCAAGAGAGTAGGTGTGAAACCACCTAAAGGATGTTTAATGTATGGTCCTCCAGGTACTGGTAAGACCTTAATTGCGAGGTATAATGATAAGATTAATTGTAGAGCATTAGCTTGCAATGTCTAGGCAAAATTCTTGAAAATTGTTGCTTCTAGTATTGTAGACAAGTATATTGGAGAGAGTGCTAGAGTGTATAAGAGAAATGTTTACATATGCTAAGGAGAATTAGCCTTGCATTATATTTATGGATGAAATCGATGCTATTGGAGGAAGGAGATTTAGTGATGGAACATCTGCAGACAGAGAAATACAAAGAACTCTAATGGAATTGTTAAATCAATTGGATGGATTTGATGATTTGGGTAAGGTCAAAGTAGTTATGGCTACCAACAGACCAGATATTTTGGATCCAGCACTTTTAAGACCTGGTAGATTGGATAGAAGTAATAATATGATATCTAACTATTAGAGGTGGAAATTCCATTGCCTAATGAATAAGCTAGATATGATATTTTGAAGATCCATTCAAGAACTATTACAACCAAAGGAGAAGTGGATTTTGAATAGTTGGCAAAGTTGTGTGAAGAATTTAATGGAGCTGATTTAAGGAATGTTTGTACTGAAGCAGGTATCTCATTATGGTTATATAAAAGGTATGTTTGCCATTAGAGCTGACAGAGATTACGTTATTGAGGAGGATTATTTCAAAGCAGGAAGAAAAATAAAAGAAGCCAAAAAATTAGAATCTAAACTAGAGTATTAAAAGGTTTGATTAATAATATATATATATAAATTTAAAGATGTAAACCTCGCTATTTCAAGAAATCGAAGAGTTCACTTAATGCTCGAATTGGATTGAAAAATAAGACTCTGCTGGTTCTTCTAATAATGATCTTTTCCTATTTGGTTATAGTATTTTATTTTGTAAATTCTATTTCAACAGAATCGAAGCTCCTCTTTTCAACAGAAACAGATTCCTCCTCCACTGAATAGTTCGAGGCGTTTTCTGCCATTTTTAACCAAGCTCCAGAGAAATGCTCAAATGAAAACGAGAACACTCAAAATTAGTTCAATATTTCGCTCCAAACTGTAATATAAATTTAGAATTTAGATTGTCAATGATAAACGAACTACCTTAATGATTAGAAACATTCCCAGTAATTATACTGTGAAAAGATTGCAAAATGAGATAGATTTCAAATTTTCATCGAAATATGATTATCTAAATATACCTTGTCATTTGGAAGGAGGTTTTGCTTTTATTAATTTGAAAAACAAAAAATTTCTGCATGAATTTTTCATAGCCTTCAACAATCGACCTTGGAACTTCAATAAAAATTAGGTGAAGAAATATACTATATTAGTGTTGCGTATTAAAATATGCAAAAGTATAATATAATGAGAATCAAATGAAATATCAAAAGAAGATAGGCCCAGATATCTATTCAAACTAAAAAAAAGTAATTGATTTGATTCAGAATCAAAAAAATGAGTTAAAATTATGAATTTCTTCTTTGCATTAATTGATTATGTTAAATTATTTTAATTATGTATTTTTCAGGAATTTAGCCAACAGGAAAAATGCACATAGGCAATTATTTGGGTGCAGTTCGAAATTGGGTTAAATTATAATAACCAGGAAATCAAAATATATATTGCATTGTAGATTTGCATGCCTTAACAGATAAATTAACCATAGATCACGAAATCAAATTTGATCAGAACACTAAATCAGATACCTTATCTTTGGCAGCCACGTTAATTGCATCTGGAATCAACCCTAAACAATCTGTGTTCTTTATATAGAGCCATGTGCCTGAACATGCAGAATTATAATGGATTCTGTCGTGCATTGCTCCTAAAAATTGGTTAAATAAAATGACTCAATATAAGGATAAAAAGAAGGAATACTCAACTCTTGGACTTTATACATACCCATTATTGATGGCAGCAGACATCATACTTTATCAGTAAAATATTAAATTTATTTAGGGCATAATATGTACCGGTTGGTTTAGACTAAAAATAACACATCGAATTAACTAGAGATTATGTCTAAAGATTGAACTCTCTATTTAAATTGAATATTGTGGAACCATAATATTTGGAATGTAATTGAAAATGGATGTTATCATAGCTACTTGTCCAAAAATTATGAGTTTAAGAGATGGCAACAAGAAGATGTCTAAATCAGATGCAATTGATGGGAATAGAATTAACATAGATGATTCAAAGGAGGAGATCTTTGAAAAGATTAAAAGATCAAAGACTGATTCAATTCCATAAATATATTTTGATCAAGATAAGCGACCTGAAATCTCTAATCTTTTGAGAATATATTCAGCATTTAGTAATTTGAGTATGGAACAAGTAATTGAAAAGTATTTGACAAAAACTACAGTTGATTTTAAAAGGGATCTGTCTGAGTTGATCGCCAATGAATTAAATACTATCGCTTAGAAAAAGAAACAAATACTTAACAATCAAAGTGAGTTAGAACAAACCTTAAAGGAAGGCAGTATGAAAGCTAGAGAAATTGCATCCAAAAATTTGAAATTGATCAAAGAGAATATAGGATTATTAGTTTGAGTTTTAATGTATTAATTACACAAATCATTCACCCTCAAAATCTATTATATATTCTTCGCTTAAACTCCCATACTGAAGAGATAACTTCTGATTTTCTTAAGAAAAGGAACCTGGCCAATATTAAGTTGAGGAAACCTCTTTTGACAAAAGATTTACAAACTTATAGCAAGCAGCTACGAGTTCAGAAGAGAAAAACGTTCTTGTTTATTATTGCTATGGATCTTAAAGCATCGTAGACTTGAATTTAAATAGTTTGGTTGGATTAAACGAATATTATTTACCAATGTTCTCAGTGACAAATTCATGTATTCTAGACCTAAAGTTCTCATCTCTATTGATTTATAATTTTCTATATATAATTCTATTTATAAATATATGATGCAATTTACTTATGATATAGGTAATTCCACTTACACATAACAAACTTACTCCAACGGCATAGACCCACTCCATGTAAGGGCAAAGCTTCGAACAAATACAATTAGTTTTCACTCAAACGAATCAAAATTCCAATGTGATCAAAATTAGACTATGTCAATGATCTTTGAATGTGGCAATTGATGTCTTTCCCTTAAAACAACAAAATGTCTCCATCATCAGCATCTTCCATTATCTACAATGATGAAATGCGTTCAAACTAAAATCAATATATTCATTACTCTCCAAAAACGTTCATATTAACTAAGTGACATCAACACCTTCAATGCACCTATAGAATCTTACAGATGTTATTTTATTAATTAAACCCACGTTTTCGTTTGTTCTATAGTTCCCCCCTTGAACTAGAATACCTTTTAAGTTTAACCCACTGGTTTTAAACTAGAATATTAGAGATATTTGTACATAAATTCCAATGTATTTCCATTTTTATCCTATATTTCTTATAATTGAAATGACTAAACATCAAAATTTAAAACTCCTTAGAGTTTCTTATTTTCAACATTATAATATCTAAATACTCTATTTCTTAATATACAGTTTCTCTATGAATAGCCCTAAAACCAATGTGGACTTTTCTTCATTAAACTCCCCTCTATCATCCCTAATTTTGGCCTATTCTGCACAATATTGATGATCTCATTTTCGTTTTGTTATATTTCTTTATCCAATTTCAAAGCCTTGTAATAATATATTAGGGATGTCTAATCACCATTTTAAACTTCCATTGCTTCAAATTCATCAGCATCATTCATTTAATTTTACTTCCGAAATAGCTTATCTTCTTCACTCCTTTTTGCTGCTCTCTTTAAATTGTTTTCATAATCTGGACCCAATATTTTCCCAGTGCTTGTTATAGAAGAAGTCTGGACAATCCCCAAAGGAGAAGGCAAATCAATAGAAGTTTGCATTAAATAATTAATGAATTATATATCATCCTTCAAAAATAACTAGAAATTCAGGACTCAACGTTGCTCCTTATAACAATTATAACTGTTTCTCTTAAGTAAAGTCATTTGGATAATATCGGGTCGAAGATTTCACCTAATCAAGAAGACCCATTTCCTTATAAGCTTTAGCAACCAATTCAGAGCAAAAATAAGATCTTTTTTTTTCTCCTTATTGATTATCGCTTGGTTTTTTTATTGTAGATGTAAATCTAAAAAATTTACCAATATTCAAGCTATAATCATTGCCGAGATTGTCATTTATGAACTCTAAAAATCTTGTTTAGACTCCATACTCATTTTTTTAGGCATAATTTAATTTTCTTATGCAAACTTTCTCATAAAATTTATACCATTCTTGTTGCTTTAAATAATCTATTTTACTAAATTTAATTGTCAAATACCCCATCGAAATGTTCCAACTCCTGTCTATACTGCTTCATACACGTAAAGTTATGAATTTTCTTTATACAAAATTCCAACATGATCGAATTCTGAACCAAGTAGTACTCTAGTTGTGGCTGCAAATCTATCCTTCGATTTAAATAGAACTATGTCACCATTATCACATTCCTCTTGTACTTAGAGGTGTGAAAATTGATAATGCTTCCAAAATTTAGGTGTCTTACTCAAGAAAGTCATCTATTTAGTTTTTCCGTCTGATAAATTCAAATGTTCTTAGACTGTTTATGCCCAAATTTATATTTCCTACAAGTTTTCATTCCTAAATATGAACTCCTTCTCGCAACCCTTAGGAATTAATCTAAAGTGAATAAATTTTGTCTATACTTAAATTCTATTATTTTGTTTTAACTATTTCGTTATTCTGAATACTAGTAATCTTATAGATCAAAATTTAATGATCCTTCTAACAGAGTTTTTTTCTCGGGGTTATAATAAGAAAGCTTCCTATTCTCTAAAATACAATATTTTTTTTAAAATCCTTGGATAAAATGTGGACTTTTCTTCTACATGAATCCAGTTAAATGCTTTAATTATTGTCTATTTCCCTTATAAACACTTGGCATTATAACTTATGGAACCAACCTTTAATAATCTTGATTAGGATTAATGTGGATTGTTTATTGCATATTATCTGATTCAACAACAATTTCTTCTGGTTTAATATTCGGATCTGCACTCAGATTATTTTTCATAATGTTTCTGTTGATTTAAGAGTGCATTAAAGCTTACTGCACTCTCTAATTATTTTGAAAGACACTTTTATTCATTTTTAATTATTAATAATTTAGAATCAAATTTTCCATTAAGTCATATTGCTAGGTAACCATTTCAAGAATTAAATAAAAAATTATGTTATTGATTATTCTAATAATAACCCAACTTAATACAGCTTTGTCCTTTTTAAATACATATATTTGACCTAAGGGAAGTCCTAGCATTAATTGTAATCTACGAATAGATCTCCTCTATCTTTTGAAGAATGCTAAGATTTCAAAAAATATGTATTCACAATTTATAATTTTCATTTATGGATGATAACTTAGGAGATTTATATATAATAATAATAAATTTCGTTTGTTTAAATTAAAAAGTAGCGGGTTAGCCGTTCCCCGAGGTCGTGTAAGTCAGGGTCGACTATGCTGGGACCGGGGCAAGCCCCAAGTAAACCCAGCCCCATTTAAAAATTGCAGTGATATCATTCTCCTCGTAGGAGATATCAGATATCACTCTGATAAGAACAGATACTACACTTGATCTTAGCCAAAAGGCCGAGAAGGTATGAAATTTAATCGTCTTTTTATTTCCTTTAAATATTATTATTAATTTTATTATTTTATGGGTTTTAAAATACACTGTATTTTTATATTAAGAAATTTAATATCAAATTTTAAGTGATCTAAATAAGTCAAGAAAGAATAAGATTATTAATATACTTATGTTCTATCATTTTAATATTTTCTAAGTGGATAGTAACTAAAACGAAAATTAAAAACTAAAAAAATTAAAAATTGCCACTTTTAGAATATCTAAAGATAATCATCACTGATTTACAAGATAAAATTTAAATTTTCAGGTATTATGGTTTTTACAATAATTTTAATTCAATTACTTATTCATATATTTAATCATTTTATCTTAACGATGATTTAATGATAATAAATTCTAGGATTAGATAAACTTATAAGGAGAAATCATATTTTTAATCTTCTAATAATTTCTATGAAAGTTAAAATGATTCCAATAAGAGAATGTATAAATGCTTTATTTAATTCTTTTTACTTTTAAATCTAGCTTATATTATTAAATTAAAAGCTTAAATAATTTGAATTATTGATTATTATAGGATGATTTATTCATATTTTTTATCCAAAGTAGACAAAACTTCACAACTAATTTAATATTCATTTATTCTAATTTGATCTAAATTTAAAGATTTACATAAAAACTGCAGCCTATATTTAAGTAATGTTGATTATTTTATTTATGTTTTAGAAATTGCAATTTATTTGGATTATGTTTTACTTGATATGCTGAGATATAAAAGTATTGAATATTGTGATAATTTTGATAAAGGTGTAATAATAAATTTATAATCCGTTTTGATGAAACAAGCAATATTGGTATTAGCGATCGTTTGCTTAAGTTTTGCTGGTCATAATATTCGTCATCATAAATAGAACACTGCAAACTCATAAAAATCATTAGTCTAGACTCAAGAAATTGATTATATCGATGATGATAAAAGCTTTTCAGAACCTGCTGAAACTGTATAGAAAGAAGCTGAATTAGTCTAAGAAACACAAATTTAATCAGAATAGACAGAATAACCATAATAATAAGAGCAACAAGAATCTGAAATAAGTTTAACTAGCCAAGAGCAAGATTAATTAGATTTAGAAGAATAAAAAAGATATGAAGAAGAAAAACAATAGCAATTATCATCAACCAAAGGTTCAGATGATGACTAATATATGAATGCTTTGAATGTTGAAATTCAAACTTAAGATCCAACTGATCAAATGCCAGTTGATGTTGTAGAAAATCAACTTAATCCAGTGTTTGAAAAGGATTCAATTCCAGATTAAAAGGGAGTCGATTCACCATTTTAACCTGCAGATGGTTCATTGATGATGAATCCTGAAGAACCTGAATATGAAATTAAATAAACCTAATTAATGCCAGATGAAGTACCTGCAGAATAATTATAAGAATATATGGAGAAAATAGAAGCTTAAGAAGCATAAGAGATGGCCATTCTTGCAGCCCAAGGACCAAAATGATTAATATTATAATAATAACATATATAACCAGAATACAAACTAATCCAAATTATGTGTTATATAAAACTCAATTGGTTTAACAACTAATTAATTCTATGTATATAAATTGACGCAATAGAACTTGTGGTAGATCAGAGATACCCAAGAAAGAATATGTTAAATATAAAATTGAGAAAAAAATTAAATATCATTTTGTTCAAGACATTATTGAAACCTCAGGTTGTATTTTCGATTCAAAAATTATAAATTAGAAGATAAAGTGATGCGAAGGATTATCTTGTTGAAATTTTATAATGTTTTATTAAAAATTTCACATTTCGATAATATATATCAACAACAAAATTGTTGATCACATTTATAAGTATATTAAGCAAAGGAATGAAAGTGAAATTTCTTTCAACGCAAAATGATATTTTTTACATTTGATTTAAATCAATAAATATTCTATTTTAGATTAAAATCTTTATCTAAAAAAAAGATTGTAAAACAAAGAAAAACTTCATTGAAACAACGACAACTTTGAAGAATAGGTCGTCAACTAACGAATCTGAATAATTGGCAGTGATAGCTTCTACCTTTTCAGCTCAGATTTAACCTGAATATGGGTATTTTTGAAGAATGTCACTTAACAAATGAAACAAGCTAATATGCCTAAAATAAAACCTAGGTTAAGGACTAGTGTAAAGCTTGATAAATGTGACATAATACCTAAGATATTTTTAATTATTTGATCAAGATTTAACTAAAGAACAAAGTGATATATTAATGGATAGCGATATAATTAAAATTAGTTGTTAAAAAAATCATCCCAAAAACAAAAAATCTGATAAGTGTGTTAGCATTATCCCCATTTTTTCAAGATTAGAAAAAGCAGATCCTTAGATATGTTTGAATATTACAAAAGCAATATGGAATAAAAGACAATCCAGGATATTTCAGTATAACATATTTATACAATATTTATTTAGATTCCTTATAATTTTGATGTGAAAGAAATACAACAAAAATTTGGAATTGAAGATGCATTAATAATCACTGTACAAAATGGCTGATTGTTATTTCATCACTAATATTCAAAATGAAGTGGAACAATACACTCAATATCATTTAGAACACAGAAGTAGTCAGAAGACTAAATATATGTTTGTTAATTGTTTTTATAAAGAAATAACTAAATGAGATGAATACTGAGAGACTAAAAAATTTACGAATGAAATAGTGGGTATTGACAGAGAGTGTTAAAAAGATAGTAGATAGTATTAATCACTACTATTGACTAATTCCTTTTGGAGAGACAATTTGAATGTTTGTAATTAAATTTGTAAATTAAATGAGTGTGTTTTTATATGATTTGAATATCATTAACTGAGTCCAGGTCTTTTCTCATTGATAGAGTCAGCCATTTTAGCAGTCTAAAATGCCCCATTTGCTAAATATGATATAATAATTATTTACAATCTTTAATGCTATCTAGAAGTGTTTTAGGAATACGGTTGTCAGGACAAGCTCCTTTGGTTTAGACTAGACTTTCACTTTGTTATCTTAATCCCTTTTGAATTTGCATCATTCTAAAAACAAACTTGATTTTGCTTTTCAAGAAGACATCTTTATTTTTATGTTGTTAATCTCCTACTAATTCTTTGAATTTTGCAATATCATCTTCATCAACGATTTCATCCATGGCTTCTCCATCTCTAGGTTGTATGATGTGGAACAACACTTCAGTGACTAGAATAATGAGATTATGACTAATAACCTTTTTCTGCGACAAATGGAATAGACCAGGTGAAGATATCCATGAAATTGGGTAACAGATATGGATGTTAACTATAATTGTATTGTTGGATATTCAGATCATTGTTCTAGGGAGTAGTGAAAATAGATACTTTGAATTTAATGACAGCACCTTTGTTATTGTAGACGTCACAATAATTGGGAGCTGAAAATATTGTAATGACCATAGGGAAATCTTATCCTCCATCCCATCTGTGCATTTTGTATCCTTCTAATTGAGCTTCATGGGCTCTGATGACAGATATCAACTTGTTTCTTTCCAAGAATCGACTAACTGCCTCCATTCCATAAAAGTATGAACAGCCTCTGACTTCATTAATTCGAAATTGTCCTTCGCAAATTCCATCATCATTATCCACAGGATCTGCCCAAAGGATGTCACAGAATAGTCCATTCTTTGGTGGTTCTCTGAATCTCTCTACCAAATTGACATCAGTGACCTTGATATGAATTAGATATGTTATACATTTCTTAATTCTGGAGAGATTCCTCCATGAAGTGCAATGAATTGATTATTTATAATGCAAGCCAATGGAAGATTGTCGAATGAATCCATGAAAACATCATACAATTCTTAATCGTACTTGTATTTGCATTCGTCCATGAAGTTAAAGAATGAAGTGAGTTGTCTGCATTCATGATTGCCTCTCAACATATAGATAGTGCGTGGATAATTGATTTTTAGTGAATACAACAAAATTAACACCTCTATGGAGAATGGTCCTCTGTCAACATAATCGCCCAAAAACACATATTTCTATGATTCAGGATTACCGCCAACATCAAGAATTTTCAGGAAATCATAAAATTGTCTAACCTATATTTTCAACATACCCATGAATATCTCCTACCACGGTCAAAGGATCGGAAAGATGTATCAAACCACCTTCATTCTCTTTACTATAATGAAAAATTGCTTACTGAAGATTTTGTTCGCCATTGATACTAATTTTATTACTTCCTTCTTCGCAATTCTTCCCTCTCTTTCTAAATGCTCCTTTATTAGTTTCCAGTCAGGTTTCCCTATTTTCAATAGCCATCTATTACCTTAATTCTTGGCTGGAAACATAAGATCATTATCTAGTGGTCGATGAGGAGGTAAGGGAACTTACTTGACTACTCTATCCTGTGCTGGATCACAAAGTGGTTACATATAAATTTTTATTATCGTTTTTATACTATGAACATATTCCTATACTCCCTTCTGATTGTCCTTGTCTTCTGTGGACAAGAGCAAGGTACCTTCCTACAAGACCAAAGTACTACATCACAAGAGAATAAACTCTATACAATAAAGTTAAAGGAAACTCACACGATCGTATTCAATTAGTCCCTACTCCAAATAGGTCTCAGCAAAGGAAATGTACGACTTTTTAACCACCAAATAAACCTACTTCAGATAATAGACCCCAATTGATATTTAGGAAATCGAATTTGGAGGTTACGTACCAAAACCATAATAAACTACAGAGAAGAGATAGGCAGATCTTAAATTACATAATTTCAAGAATACTTAATTTACTGGACCAATCACTGTTGGTGATCAAGAATTCTAGGTTATCTTTGATACTGGATCTGCCAATTTCTGGATTGATTCTGTGAAATGCAAAAATGAAGGATGCAAATAACATACACAATACAAACCAAGTTTTAGATCCAAACATCTTGGATATGCCTTGAATGTCCAATTCGGTACTGGAGATTTGAATGGAGAGGTGAATTCAGACGTTGTCAAATTAGGAGAAATAGAAGTTGAAGATCAAAACATTGCAGAAATAGTTGAAGAAAATGGTGCTGTGTTCTAAAATGTAATTTAATAACATCAATGTTTAAGTCGGGGTTCGATGGCATTGTTGGTCTAGCATATCCTTCCATGGCTGCTTATGATTTGAATCCCTTGTTCGATAACATTATGAAATAAAAGAAATTGCAATCCAATCAATTCTCATTCTACATGAGTAACAAAGTTAATAGCTACGAATCATAACTTACTTTCGGAGGCTATGACGTTACTAAACTGGATGGTCCAGTTCATTATCATCCTGTGATTGATAAATACTATTGGATGATCAAAGCTGAGAACATTCTGGTCAATGGCCAAGATTAAGGATTCTGCCCCAAAGGTTGCAAGGTTGTTGCTGATACTGGTACTTCCTTAATTACTGGTCCATATGATGACCTAATGAAATTGCTAGGTAATTAACCTCATTACAATGATTTAAGATCTTACCAATATCGACGATAACTGCTCTAATCTGAAGGAATTACCTACTCTCACATTCAGAATTGATGGAGTCAACTATGATCTTGAAGCTAAAGATTACATTATGGAGTTGAAAGAAGATGGAACTGAAATCCCTTTGAGTAATGAGGTGTCAGCCTCTGCCTTCATTGAAGGATCTGCTAAACAATGCATTGGCGCATTTATGCCTTTAGACATTCCAGATCCTCAGGGTCCAGCTTGGATTCTAGGAGATATCTTCCTAACAAAATACTTGAGCATTTATGACAGAGACGTTAACATGGTGGGATTTGGAAAGGCTAAACATTGACAAATTAAAATGAATCTATTTTTAAATGTAACCATATAATAATATAATTTTCATAAATTCAATTCTAATTTTCAGCCTACAATTTGATAATTACTTTAGAAATCACCTCCTTTTATTAGTTAATCAGAATCGATAGAATATCATAAATTGTTCAAGAATAATTAGGATAGATAAATATATTTGTGATGATGAATTGTGATTAATATATAATATTGTGTTAAATACACAACAATAGTTGGATAATTATTCTAAATTTTTAATTAAGATATGAGATAGTTTGCAGTCTCTTTGTTCAAAGTATCGTAAACACAATTTGCTCAAATACCAAAATTCTATTTCTCAAGTAAATGGTTGATATTAAGTAATTAGAAAAGGTAGTGAATGTGCCTACAATGGGTGATTCAATTACAGAAGGAGATGTCAAGGAATTGCAAAAGAGTATGCTTGTTAAATTTGATAGTTAGAGGTGGGAGATTATGTGAATCAAGATGATGTGATTGCATTGATAGAGACAGATAAAGTCACCATTGACATCAGATGTGCAGACTCAGGATTGATTACATAAATGTTTGCTGCTGATGGTGCTAAAGTTGAAGTTGGCAAACCCTTTTACGAAATCGATACTACAGCTGCTAAGCCAGCTGGTGCAGCAGCAACTCCAGAAACTAAGAAGGAAGAAAAGAAAGAATAAAAGCAAGAAGTGAAATAAGAATAAAAGCAAGAAGCACCTGCAGCCTAAAAGAGCACTCCTCCTCCAGCTGCAAAACCTGCTGAGAAGAAACCTGTGGCTCCATCTGTTACAACTCCCACTTAGAGAACAGAAAAAAGAGTACATCTCTAAATATACAATTAGGAACCAATGTCAAGAATGAGACAACGCATCGCTTAGAGATTGAAGGATGCTTAGAATACTTATGCATTGCTTACCACTTTTTAGGAATGTGACATGAGTGCTGTTATGGAGGCAAGAGAAGCCATGTAGAAGGATTTCTAAAAAAAGCACAATGTCAAATTGGGGTTCAGTTCATTCTTCATTAAGGCTGCTGTCAAACAATTGCAAGAACAACCCATTGTCAATGCAGTTATCGATGGCACCGATATTGTTTATAGAAATTACATTGATATTTCTATGGCTGTTGCCACACCCACTGGACTCATGGTACCAGTACTCAGAAATTGCGAACGTCTCAGTTTCGCTGATATCGAAAAAGTACTTAACACTATTAATTCATTAGACACTTATTGATTTAGCTGAAAAGGGGAGACAAGGAAAAATCTCCGCAGACGACATGGTCGGTGGTACATTCACAATCTCAAATGGTGGAGTTTTTGGAAGTTTGATGGGAACACCAATCATTAATGCTCCTCAATCTGCCATTTTGGGAATGCACGCTATTGTCAATAGACCAGTTGTCAGAAACGATTAAATTGTTGCTCGTCCTATGATGTATCAATCATAATTCATCTCATAGGTATCTTGCCTTGACTTATGATCACAGAATTCTTGATGGAAAGGATGCTGCCACTTTCCTTAAGAAATTAGCTACTTCAATTGAAGATCCAAGAAGAATATTATTAGATGTTTGAATTATCAATTTTATACAAATCAAAAATAGGGAAATTAAATATTCTAATGCAATTATTTATAATTCATAAAATTATGGGTTTGCATTGAAATGTAAAGGATTTCAACATCTAAATCTTTTTAAATAAAAATATTTTGTATAATCCTAAATGAATGCATGTACTGCCACACCAGCCTATGTCAATACTCAAAAGGCTCAACAAAGCGGAGAGAACTTCTTCATACAACAATTCTAAGTCAGCTGTTTGGGTTAATTTTCATATTACATTGAATCCAACAACGAGGCTGCCATAATTGACCCTATGAGAGACTACGAAGATTATATGTAATAGAACCCATCCTATGTATATTAGTAAGTTTTCTGAATCCAGAAATTCTGTTATCAAATATGTTATCTTAACTCATCTGCATGCTGATTTCGTGGCAGGACACTTAGATTTGGCTAAAATTACAGGAGCCCAAATTGTACTGGGCCCATAAGCTGTAACTTAATATTAAGCTAAAATTGCTTAAGATGAAGGTATTAATTTTAATTTTATATCAACCCTTAGAATTATTGCCTCTCGGAAGAGCATATCTTAGAGTAGTGCACACCCCTGGCCACACTTTGGAATCAAGCTGTTTCGTACTCGTAGTAGACGACAAAGACCATGTAGTTTTCAGTGGAGATTCTCTCTTCCTTGAAGAAGTCGGCAGACCAGATCTTGCATCTAAATCCTCAGGATTAACCACTCATCAACTTGCTTCTCTACTCTATCACTCCCTGAGAAATAAGATTATGAAACTTGAGGATGATGTCATTCTATACCCTGGACATGGAGCTGGATCTTCATGTGGCAAAGCCATTGGAGCTGGCACTGTCAGTACTATTGGCGAATAAAAACTCAAAAATTGGGCATTATAGAATATTACAGAGGAAGAGTTTGTGAAGATATCAACCGATATCCCAGCTCCTCCTCAGTATTTCTTCCACGATGTACAATTAGTAATTATTTGAAATATTTACATCTTAGAACCGTCAAGGGGCTAATGATCTACTAAATATTAAATCGAAAGTTACTAAACCATTGAGTTATCAAGAGTTTGCTCAAGTCGCTGCAGATGGTGCCTTAATTTTAGACTCCAGAGATGTTGTTAATAAGGGAATTATCAAAGGTTCCATCAACATCACATAAGTCGCTACTCTCGCTTCTTTTGTTGGCATCCTCTTCAAGCCTGATCAAAGAATAGTCATTGTGGCAGATGAAGGCAAGGAAGAAATAACCATTATCAGACTGCTTAGAATAGGATATGAAAATATCCTTGGATATCTAGAGGGAGGATTTGACAATTATGTCAGAAATGGAGGAGAAGTCCAATAATTAAATATTGTTGATTTGAAAGATTTCTTAGATACCAAAGATTAACCTCAAAATCATGTATTCATTGATTGCAGAAATCCTCCTGAATTTAAAACCACAGGAATTGTTCCAGGATCTTTGATGATTCCTTTATTCTAAATCGAGAACCAAGTAAGTATCCATGTTTATTCCTTCTAGCTTGATTTGATTCCTAAGGATAAAACCTTACATATCTACTGTCGTTCAGGTGCCAGAGCTAAAACTGCTGCGACAATATTATTAAGGCATGGATATTCAGATTTTGTTCTAATTTAGAATGCTGGTCTAGAACATATTGTTAAGGAACATCAAATTCAAGTTCAAAAAGTGGAATGATTCATATTCTAAATAACAAATTAAATTAAATCCTCTGGATATATTTCAATCTACTCCATTAATTGCAGGTCGAAACTATTTTGTTATTTCAAAATATTTTAATTTATATTTAAAACCTATTTAAGTAGTAACAAACTTTAATTTTAATATATTTTAAAGCCATCCCTTAATTGTCACTGGAGTATTTCTTCATATTAAATAATTATGTTTCAGAATCAACCTTTGTTTCAAAGTTAATAATAAAGTACATTTTGCAATCTTAAAAATTAATTATTTTTTCTTGATTTAATAATGAGAAAACTCTAAGAGTGTAAGAATTAGACTAATTCTTATTTATTTAACTCAGTATATGGTTAATTTGATTTCTTAGATTATTTAAAATAAATTTTATTTACATAGTTTTATACTGTAATTTTAGTATAAATTTGAATTAATATATATAAACAATAATTCATTAATTCAATAATATATTTATTACACTTTTTAACCTTCCATCTTTTGGTACATTTCTAAATCAAGATTTCAAATATATATTTATAAAGCAAGTTCTATTTTATTTTTAGATTTATATGATATGTTAAAAAATGAGATTAAAAATTCTTTTAATAATCAATTATTTGAAAATCTCACTTTTGAAGAGGATGTGTAGATTCAAAACTTGTAAATGGTATAATTTATTTTAATTAGATATATAAATACTTAAGAAATAAAAATAAACTAACAATTTAAAAGTAATGTTGATTTTGAAAAACATGGAGAAATATTTATCATAATATATACGAAGAAATCTTTGTAAGGGTGTGGAAGTAATAAAAATGAAATGGGAAAAACAGGTGATGGCAAAAATGTTAAACTTCTAATATGCTATGAAATCGTAAATTATTTTGTTTGTTTTGATTATAAATCATTTCTTGTCTCCTTTGGCTTAATATCCTGCAACTGGATCAGTGATAACTAAAGTGTTAAGTCATACAATTTACATCTGACATCAGTGACTTTTCCTTGAGTGTATGTTCTGAGTTTGTAATTAATGGATAATCTGTTTTGAACAGCAGTTGGAAGTCCACTATTGTTAAATGAAACAATGAATACTTCTTGACTCCTTCGGCTGAATGAATGAAATTCCTGATGAGTGTAATTCCACCTCTCTTGAAAGCAAATTCGATACACATATATAAAATTTATATTTAATATTAATATATATTATCATTTGTATCTCTAAAATAATGGATGTTCTTTATCTTTAAAATCAGGTAAGTAAGTGCATTTCTCCTTGACTGGATAGTTTTTCTAGAATATCTATAATTTAAATACTGGATCGTATGCAGTTCCGAAGAATCGATCAATCTTAGCATCGCCGTAGTTTACTACATAATATAGATGGTGTCTGTAGTGATCGGAGTGATCGTATTTTCTATGATGTAAATGAATCTAATACCCTCCATCATGGGCGAATAGGTCGTTGAATGCCATCATTCCTCCATAAATCATAGTTTACATAGGATGAATTGGCAATATCAATTCAGCAGTATGGAGCAGAAGATTGCCCTCAATGAATCCTTCCAAGGGATGAGCAGCACAATAGCAGAAAGCAGAAGGTTCCTTAAAGGAGTGATGGACACTATGGATGTACCTATAAAAATATTTCAAGTGGAGCATCCTATGAGTCCAATATCCAACGCCTAAATAAAAAATAAATTAAGGAAGGAATTATACATGTAGTCCATAGCCAATGAAATGTTATTCCGTAAAGGAAGTGAAAGAGTGTATAATCATGGGTTTCAAAATATTTGTAGTATGGAGTGTAGGGATATAAATAATAATAAAAGGACTTATAATTGTAAATACAATATATACCATAGATACGAAGCATCCAAATATGAGTTATACTATTCCATATCTGATTTCCCTAAAAATATTCTAAAGACGTAGTTTATTCTTTGGCATTGGGTTGTAGTACTCCACAATCGAACAGCAAATCAAATATTGCATGATTCCTCCAATCGATCCAAATATAATCTTCTTAGTTAAAGGGAAGTACCTTTTCGATATATTACTGGAAAGTGTTAACGTAGATGTGCTTCTCTCCAAAACTGATGTCTTCCATTTGGCCTCGAACAACGGGAATTACAATTGCAAGAATAATCAAAAAGATTTGTCTGAATTTAATCATTTAACAATATTATTAAAATATAATGTCATTAAAAATTTTATATATGAATGCATTATCATTAATAATAATAAATTTGAATTCAAATGCTTGATAATTGGTACATTCCACACCCTATTACATAGCGATTCTATCCGAAAAGGCTTGCTATACACTCCAACCATGGGAGAACACATAGAGGATGAAGTTGCGGTGTCTTTTGAACAGAAAAGAGGAATCAATTACTAGCATGAATACATGAGACTCTACATTGCAAACGTAGTTTTGACTCAATAACTTAAAGAGTTACTGTAAGAGAAAGGAGATCTGATTTCCAAAATCAACAGATTAGAAGTATCAAACAGCCAATATTATATAGGAGACAGAAATTTGCAAGACTAATTCAAGGAAACAGGACTATGAAGATTCGAAGAAAATAGAACAACCGAGCAAAAAATAAATAGGTATCCCATCCATAATTATCAGTAGTGCAGAGGGTTCAACTAAATACAATGATGAAAATGTTGTGCATAATCATCAATATTAGACTCGAAAATTAATTAAGAAAAATTGAATTTTAAACATATTAATCTATGAGATCACTCATCATCTTTTACTGCTGCTTACTATTTATACATTGTGGTTGAATTTGAGATCATTGATTCTTTATTCGAAAACAACAATACCTCAACTTCATTCAATAATTTTGGCAACTTTAATGATTTAATCACTATTCTTGATGTCATTGAGAATTTCGGTATCTCGTACTTGGGACGACTAGAACTTGGAAATACCTCAAATCTCAATTCAATTTCATACCTTATTCATTATACTTATTGCTGTCCCTTTATTTGAATCCAATTCAAATAAACATGTGTTGATATTTAAAGGTACACTGTGCTTCAAGTTTCTTTTCAATTTGTCTAGATTCTTTTGAAAATTGTAATGTGCTTTATTTATGTGACCTTTGCCTTACAAAAACTCATATCCATTACGTTTAGGTTCATTCCCAACGCGATCTACAGCATTTTTAGCTTTTTTTATAACAAAATCAGAAATTTTGTCATCTTCCTCAAAAAATGGAATTTCTCTAAATGTAATAGCCGGAGAAAATTATTTAATCTCTTTTAAGACTGAAACACTCTTAGACTTACGAGAATAATTAGTTTGATCAAGTTTAATTAATTTTTAGATGGCTCCTCCTTTTTTGAAGAATTACAAAAATCTATCCTTATCCAATGAAAATACTTATGCTTTTTAACTCAAACAAACAGCCTTATGTTCTCTTACCACATCCCTAATAACCTCTTCATGACCAAAAATCAATCCAGATGTGATTATCCCAGTCCTCACTCTTTCGTATTTTTTATCATTTTTCTTGAAAAACTTTTAAATTGTTAAATTATTTTCAGTAACCAAAGTACCAACTTCTATACTTTAAGAAATCTCTATTTCTCCATTCTACACAATGTAAATTTTACTATCATCATTAATATAAAATAATACTTTGAAGGTTAATTTTCTTTATAAATTACATCAAACATTTTATAATCTTCAAAAGTAAAATGATAATAAATTTAATTTAACATCTGTTCATTCCATTCTGTAAAAGCAGGGACTCTCTATAAAAACATCACATTTTGCTATTGTAAATGTTCATAATATGATGATAATAAAATATTGAATTGTTCCCTAGATACTATTGCAAAATTTGTATCTTCAGCTGCTACTATGGTAGCTGTTCTTGGAACTTATTTAGTTAATGCAATCTCTCCAAAGTTATCCCCTGATTTCATTTAACTTACCTTTTACAGCGTGGGAAATTGACAATCTAAATATTCTGCATCCGTCATTTTAGCGTACACTTCGTCTAAATGCACTTGATTCGTTTCAGTTACGAAAGTTTCCTGCTTTTTGAATCTCTTAGATTTCAACATACTTTGTTGATGCTTCAAAGTAGCCTTCCTTGTATTCTATTTTCTTAGTTCTTCCTCCTGCTTTTTCTCCTCCTCACCTATCTGATTATCATCTTAGAGTCCCTTTTTCTATATGAGAACCCAAACGCTGCCAGAGAGTATGATATAGAACTTCTTTCCAATATCCCCGAGATTGAACACTACTTATCTTGCCTTAATGGTCTCGTAGGATAATTATCGATATAAGTTACTTACCATCTCTTGACCCATCTACTATTCTAAGTCTTGAAAAAACTTGAAAGAGATAAAAGCCTTCCTTACAATGTCGACCTCTTGATTGGTCTTTAGGCTCTGATCTTTTTAGAGAATTTCAATTATAAAATTTAACTGATCTTTATTACCTAGATCAATGTCTGACTTTTTTGTTGTTAATTACTTTTATTTCATTATAGGTTCAAATAATATATAAAAATGAATTTATAAATAGATATAATATTAATCATGCAAAAGGATTAGTCTTTTAATTATCTTAAAATTGCTGATTGTACGTATATGGATTATCATACATAGCCCTTCTTTAAGTCTCATTGTCTAACTCCGCAAAAGGGTTTGGCTATTGCTATCTATTAATTTAGGAATCAAATTATTAAAACCCTTAGTTTTATTACATACTAGCTCTTTGGCTCATCTGTTGTGAACTCATAAATGGATTATTATTAACAAAATTATTTTAATTAAGAATTTGACTCTAGGCATATGGTTATTATTATTATTGCTACCAAGCATTCATCTAGCTAGCTCTTATATCGCTCATCATTTATAATCCCACGTCATCAAACACATCAGGTCTATTTTGATTGGGTGGAAAATTCATAGCGAAATTATTATTCATACTTTATGGTTGCACAGATTACCTTTGAGACATCATCGGGTTCATAAATTATTATTACTTAGCCATTTGATTAACTCCGAATCCACTACCAAAATCAGTTTAAGAGCTCATCATAGGATTCATCATTTGGGGATTATTAATCATGGAATGAGTTTGTGAATTCATTTATTGAGTCTAACCAAAAGGGTTAAATTTATTATTAACTTCCCATTAAGGAGTTTGTTATGGTGGTGGTTATTACTATTGTTTCTCATCTTTTTCATTGATATTTTTTTCTTTCTCCTTTTCTTTTTCTTTCTCTTTTTCCTTTTCTTTCAATTCTTTTAATTCTTTCTCTTTTATTTATTCTCTCTCTAATAATGATGACATCTCTTTCTACTCTCTTAATAGATCTATTATGGGCTCTAATTCTGGATATTTAAATTTATTAAATGCTTTTTAATTTTTCTTGACAATTGATTTAGCATTCATATACAAATCAAAATTGATAGTAATAAACTAATATAAGGAAATGTTCTTACAGAATCGAGACTCTAATTTATCATTCTATAGTAATTTCCCAATAATTTGTTCATGTTATTTAAAATCTCAGATAGCTTTTATTTATAATTTGTTTCAGAACTTGATAATTTACTTTGATTCTAAATATTTATTTAAAATTGATACTCTCCTAATTTTATCTGATAATTTAAAATCCTCAGGCAATCCCTTTGAAATTGCATTGGATCGATCCTTCTCCAATTCATCCACTTTCAATTTATAATGATCATAAACCAATCTAACCTCGGAGAAATTCGTAAGTTGGATTTTCAATGTTTCTATAGTTTAAAACCATTCTCCATAATTTTTATTCAACTCCGATGCTGGTTCTGTCTAATCTCTAATATTCTTATATACCTTTGATCGGAATAGTTCTGAAAGGTTGCCAAACATGGATGTGACTTCAATTCCTATTCTCTTATTAGTATCAGTTTCCTTCTCAAACAACTTCTGAGTGATCGAGCTGATTCGTCCCATATGGCCATGCATTTCTACAGTAAATAATTGGGTGTACATTAAAATAATGCTGAAATATTGCTAAAGGATTGTGACAACCCCTTGATATATTGATCTATCTCATTAATCCTTTGCTTTTTGGTTTCCAACTGAGGATCAACTGTGACTTTGGCTCCCCACCATTCTTTAATCTAAAATTTGAAAATTTCTTACTTTCTACCCTGTTCTAGATGCAAAACTCGCCATTTAAAATTCTTATATATATATATAAATTATATAGTGAATATCAATTTTAGTTAACTAATCAACCAGCTCCAAAGTTGTGAGTTTAATGGAATCTAAATTCATACAAAATGTTAATACCTTGAAGATTAACATTGAATCTATTACAAGTACCATTTCTGGTGCTCATTTTATTCAAACAATTTATTATTCTGTTCCTCCAACTACGATATTTTGTAAGTGAGTTCATTGAATTCGTTCATAAATTCATCTAAACTTTATTAATAATTCAGAGATTGTTGTTCCATTTCCTTATTAACAATCTAAATTACTTTGAATCAATAATTACATCCATTTATTCTTGAATTAGATTATTTTTTTAGAGCGTCTCAGAAAGCGTGTAATTAATGTCTTCCTTCTATTTTTTCAAGTTGTTCATAACCTGCATTAAATCCTTGCTTGAAGGTTGATTCCCTCCAAAGGATTGTCCAGGAACCCTAACCAAATTTTCCTTGTCTGAAATGTATCTACATCTCAAATTAGAAGCACTAGAATTTATCACTCTCCTTTGTAATTTCTCCTCAACTCTTCCAGTATAATTTTGCAAGGATTATTGAGATGGTTCTTAAATGAGAATGCTGTGTTCATAGTAACTAATGTTATTGCTTCTGGTTGGGGTACAATCCCCACGTTATTCTATACAAATTGGTTTGAAATTTTGCGGAGTTAATGAAGTTCTGCTTTTTGGAACGTGGGCTCTAACGAACATTTATTTAATTATTATGTACACTTAGTTCCAAAGTTAAGGATAATCAAATATAATATTGTATTTGTGATTGTGATCATCATATCATTTTAGTTTAAATATCTTAATTAGATTAGAAGAATACAACACGAAGAAAATAATTTAAAAAATCAATAACTAAATTAAATTATTTTTATTTATCAGGTTCTACCATGTGAAAGGTAAAAATAACTTAATTTTAGTAATTGATAAACATTTGACCTCCTTTAAATTGATTTTCCAGCATAAAAAATAATATAATATTTATAATACTCAATGTTCAAGATATAAGATTTATTTTAATTATGCATAACTTAATATATCATTTTATATATTCTGAACTTTTTTGAGAATTTGAATAAATCCTACTCAGACAGTTCCTTATATTCACAATGGGGATTATAAAAATTTAAATGAGACACACAAAAATATAGGAGAAATTAGACTTTTCAATATTGAATTTGATTAATAATGATAGATATGAGAATCCAAATTGATAATTAATAGAGTAATTGGAACTTAATAGTGAATCAATAAGTGTAAAGGTGGTAGAGTAGACACTTTCATGGTGGTATCTGGACATGACCTTAAACTTTGAATTAGTAGTTTAATCTACTTGGGTTGATATGAATGATTAGTGCAGATCTTTGTGTGAGTTTGGATTAGTTTAATGGTTGAAAAGTTAGCATCCAAAGCATTGATTCATTATTCTAAAAATAAAAATGTACGTGATTGAAATGATATTATGCATTATTGAAGGGTTTATGATGGTAATTGGGTGGTTAGAGTACATAATTATGGTGGATGGATTGGTTGGTATGGTTATGGAGGTTGGGATTTCTTCCAATGGTGAGGATCCTAAATATAATAAAATAAAATAGTTTATGCATAGATGATAAATAAAACAACAAATAGTTTGAAAAGAGGTTAAAGTAATGTGAAAAACAGTAAACACACATAATTATCGTCATCCAATGTAAAAGAATGAATAGATAAGACAGTATCTTAATAGTATTTTATTTTCCCGCTCTTTTTGGTGAAAAGAAAAAATTTAATTTTAAATGAAGCAATTCCAATATCTGGATATGAGAGAAGGAGAACTGATTAAAGTTCTGCATTTTTTCTAGATTTTACAAAGTATGTTTTTGTTTTGTATTTTTATTCTCATTTTTCATTAATTTCATTCCAATTTGACTTTTTTCATTAGATTTAAAGCCAGGGGATCCAATTTTGGGCTAGATTATTTGGTCTTATCAAAATACTCACCTGAAGATTTTTTATGTTGAGGCCAGAAACCATACCTATTAATAAATTCTTTCTTTTCTTTCTCGAATTCCTAATCATATTGTTATACTAATTTAAACTTGTCTCAACTATCTGAATTCCTCAGCTGCTTTCTATCTTTGGGTGGAATTTAAAGTCCATTCGAATTTAATGGTGTGATCCACCTATTCTGCATTATACTCTGGATGTGTAAACTCGAGGAGTTGCCTCATGTTTTTTTGGAAGCTTTTTCACATTATATATTTTTAAACATTATCAACACCGGAGGAGAGGGCTGAGGAACAGGCACCCTTTCTGTCTCACTGATGTTCACGTATCCATTGTGCTAAAAATACAATTGATTATTCTTTTTTTCTCTCACCTTCCACATAAGATTTATCAATTTAGTTAATTCCTCTATTGTTCTTTGAGGATATTTAAGGTGTTAAATAGCTAATTGTTCACACAAGAATTGCTTATAAGGGCCAGTCTGCTTCTTTGGAGCAGCCAGATCCAACTGTTATAGTTATAATCTTTTTTTCATCAGCAAGTGTTTAATTAATTTATATTTATTACTAATATAATGGAACAACCACCCGAGTCCATATTCGCATCAGTCGATAACTGCTTTGATCACTCAATAGTTTATTACTTCAGAATTCTCAAATGGAACTTTTTCCTAATGCTCATCTTCGCCGTTCTTCACCTCCCATAATTGATATTCTGCATCACAGGAAACAGCATATTCAATCAATTTCAACTACAATTAGAAACCTTTACAGTAGCCAACCTTGATATTTCAAATGAGACTGCATTTCTCATTGGAGTTTTAGGAGATGCAATTGGAACCCTTCTCTACTTTTTGTCATTACTATACCTACGATACAATGCTATCAACAAAGATGCATAATTCAAAGTATCCAGCATCTCACCTTGGAGTGTAGAAGTAAATGGATTTCCATCAGCCACGATAGATCCAGAAGACTTGCGTTCCATTCTTCAATCCAATACACATGAGATATACTTGGTGCGCAATTTCTAGGGTACTCTCAGCATTATGAAGAACAAGGCATTCAAGGAGAGATAGATCAGATTAGAAAAGAAAAAGTTAGAAGTATTTTCTAAGAGATTATCATAAGCTGATATGTACGTAAGACAAGACTTCATCAGAGTATTGACTGATGAATTAAAAGATATTACAAAGGAACTAGCAGATAAATTCAATATCTTCTTAGCTCCAGATGACTTAGAATCTATAAAGGCTTTCGTTGTCTTTAAAAGCAAGGTTGATCGTGACTTATTTTATGAGAAATATAATTAAGATTGCTTAGTTAGAAATGGCATCTATTTATTTTTAAATTAACCTTAAGAATTAAAGCTTAGAGGCTTATATACCATCAAAGTAACAGAAGCTCCTGATCCCAATGAAATCAAATGGGAAAACATGGATTATTAAGAGAGAAACAATATTCAAATTATTCTCATGCATATCGTCGTAGCAATTATATTATTAGCGCCATTGGTAGTATTTGAGAACATGGCTCTAAAGAATGCAAGGAACAATACAGTTAAATGCACTGAGTATTGTTTGGATAGCGATTTTACAAGAACAGCCTATTATATAATCACAGGATTTTGGATATTTGTTGCTGATATATTGGGATGGATCTTTTTAGAGTTAATCATTAATAAGGAAAAGCAGATATATTTAGTTTAAGAATAAAAGGTCATTTTGATTAGAATCACAGTCTATTTGACATGTTATACTTTATTAGTACCAATCTTGATTTCATGGGAAACAATAGGCAACATTGTGTTGGTCATTTAAAGTTATACATCAACAGAAAAATCATTAATTTTTAGTGATGATTTAGATAGAAAATGGATTATTAATCATGGATTGATATTTTTATGGGTATCTATATTCTACACTCTTAAATTAATAATTTTGAGCATTGTATCAGGATGTCGATGCATAACAGGTGGAATAAGAGACTAGGAAGAATTGCAATTAGTTGGTTCTTTGTTAACAGACGAAACTGATGAAGAAAGACAAAGATTGACTGGGTAATAAAAAACAACAGGAAACAATACTAACAATAATAATCAATCTCATCAAACTCTGTTCTTATTAAACTTAGATGAGAGTGTTAATTATAACGTTCAATCAAGATAGAATTTAGACATTAAGACAGGCAAAACATTTAGACGTGATTCTCCATTGATCAATAGCAATCCTACCTTTAGGACTGGACTTAGATATGCTAAATTATTGTTTAGTATATTCCTATCAACAATTGTATCAGCAGGTCTACCTTTATTGCCTCTATTAGGTGCCATATAAATAGGATTACAGTATATTTATGATAAGAACATGTTATTGAGATATCACTCTTACAATGAAAAGCAATAGGTGAAATTGCAGGAACAGTTGAAATCGGTGGGTATTATCACATTGAAATTCACCCATTTCTTTCTTGTGCTGCATTTAATTTTCAGTGTATTGATATATGGTTATCCTTACATTTACACTTAGAATGGTATGGGGATTTCGTAGAATTGGAACGATTCATCGAATAAATTATTATACAAACTAAGCACTGTCATTCCCCTTACTTTGCTATTTGTGATTTTAGTAGTTGCTCTGATTATCGATTTAGTATTCTTTGGAATTAACAACAATTGGAAGATCTAGTCTGATCAAATCGGATAGGATGTATCTTAGAACCTTGAAGACCATGTCAGCATGTTGAAAGAACAGGGGAGCGCTGTTTCCTATAATTTAAAACATCATGACGAATTTAGGGACATTTTATTAAGTCAGAAATAAGAAAGCATAAGAGCTACTCTAAATTAATTCAAACATTGATATAAATATATGTTATTTATTGACTTTAATTAATTATTGGGTCTGGAGAGAGTGTAATAATTGAATTTATGAAGTGATGTTTAATGGATGATATTATAGAATTTAAATTATTAAAATAATGCCAAGACATTCTTCCAGCTCTAGCAGAAGCCATAGAAGTAAATGCTTTAAAATTGAATTTGCATAGAGAAGCATAGCAAGAAATACAGGAGACATTCAAGTTCTTCTTCTTCATCGTCGGATTCGTCATCAGAGAGACATCATTCAAGGAGAAGAAGAGGTCATCACAGTCATCGTTCAAGATCACCTCGCCCACGTTCATCGAGTCCTGTCAAGAAGGTGTTTATGAATGTACAAATTCAAATTCTAAAAGCGAAGCCCATCTAATCCACATCAAGCGCAGAGACAATCAAAGAATATAGGGCCTAACATAATATCTTCATTCGATCTCAACATGTAAATGTCCCAGATCCTATCATGAGATTTGAGGATGTTTAATGTTTCCCACAGATATTGATGGACTTGCTGTTGAAGGCCGGTTTCAAAGGACCCACTGCCATCTAAGCCCAAGGATGGTCTATTGCACTAACTGGACATGACCTCATTGGAATAGCGCAGACGGGTTCTGGCAAAACTCTTGCCTTCCTTCTACCAGCGATTGTCCACATCTTGGCACAGGCGAGATCCCATGATGCAAAATGTTTGATATTGGCTCCCACCAGAGAATTGACATTGCAAATATATGAGCAATTCTAAAAGTTTTCAGTGGGATCTCAACTTTACGCAGCCTGTCTTTATGGAGGACAAGATCGCTACATACAGAAAAGTCAATTGCGTAAAGGCCCTTAAGTTTTGATTGCTTGTCCAGGTCGTTTGATTGATCTATTGGATTAGGGTTGTACCACCCTCAAATCGGTTAGTTTCCTCGTACTCGATGAAGCCGATCGTATGCTCGACATGGGTTTTGAGCCCTAGATTCGAAAGGTCGTTGATCAAATCCGTCCCCAGAGATAAACTATGCTTTTTTCTGCCACCTGGCCAAAGGAAGTTCAAAAGTTAGCCCTTGACTTTTGTAAACAAGAGCCAGTCCACATTTAAATTGGGAATGTGGAGCTGACCTCAAACAAGATGATTAAATAAATCGTCTATGTGATGAAAGCAATTGAAAAGAATTAAAGGTATAATCAAACTATTGATGGTTCAAAATATATATACAAGATCATCAATATCTTTGTTATTTGAATATATTAAGGTTGCTCTATTTGTTGAAGGACATCGCACACAAAAAAATATTGATCTTTTGCTCCACCAAGAAGGGTTGCGACTAACTTTAAAAGACTCTAGACAGAGAAGGAATTCGATGTCTCGCATTACATGGAGATAAAAAGCAGAGCGTATTATACTCTTCTTAATCTTTAGGAGAGAGATTACGTTATGAGTCATTTCAGAAATGGCAGATCTACAGCCCTCATAGCAACTGATGTTGCATCAAGAGGATTAGACATAAAGGACATAGAAATCGTTGTAAATTATGACATGCCCAAAGTAATAGAAGATTATGTACACAGAATTGGAAGAACTGGTATTCCCTTTTAATCTATTCTTCAGGTCGTGCTGGAGCCAATGGTCAGTCGATTTCATTCTTTGCTTCAGACGAAGATGCCAGAATGGCCAAGGACTTAGTGGAGATTCTCAGGGAATCCTAAAATGACATTCCTTATGAATTGAGAAGTCTGGTGGATCAAAATAATAAGGGAAATAATTACAATCCTTATAGAAGATGGAATTCTTCAGGATCCAGACATATTCAATAGCCGTTCATGTAGCATCAGCATCAAAATTAAAATTAAAATCAACATCCCCATCCACATCAACATCAACTTCAACATTAGCCATCTCATTATCCATCTTCATGGTCATTTTAAACATTCAATCCACAATTTCTTTAGTAGATAAATCCATATCAAATTTGATGTTTTCATAAATAAATATTTTATAAATTAGTAATTCTTCTTTCCTTTAGCATTCTCCTTTTTTGATAACTGTTTAAAAATAAATACAAAATATAATAAAAACTAATTAAAATACATAAAAATGCTATTCCAATCAAATCCCCAATATGCTAAGAATATGTAAGCTCTCTTTATTTAAATTAGATTAGGAAATCGTCAAAAAAGATTTGAACATACTATGAAATCCATGCAAAAAATTAAAACATTTGTTGATTTAACAAAAAGACTGCAATTACTCAATCCACTTCAATTTAAATAAGTTCAAATCATCATTTCACATTTAAAATAATAAGCTAAACTCAGATAATTCTTCAAAAAAGAAGATGATGAAAAAAACCATATTATTGCAATATCTAAATAATTGGAATTAGAAATTGATATGCTTAACAACATAGAAAATGACGAAGAAAAGCAACATCTAATCCTTGATATTCTCTAACTAGATTTCTCCCCGAATGAAATTGCAACTATGGTACAAGAATCCTCAATGACACTTGAAACGCATCATAATTTACATAGAATTTTAGAAACCATCAATAAACGTAATCTAAGATAACAATCCAAAAATCAAGTTCTTGATTAAATCAATAACCTAAATTTTTTATAGGAGGTAAACAATGATTCCTCCGATTTCTATAAAGAGACTATCAAGAGTTTCAATTAAAAACGACATCAATAACAAAATAATGAATTATCAGTTAATGAGAAGTTTGAACTTCTAAAGAAGTATCTACTACAAAAAGGGATATAAATAGAAAAGAAGGAAAAAGTACCTCATTAAGAATACTCAAAATTTTATGCCTAATAAGCTAACAAATTAATCAAATCAACAAAACTCAAATAACTCAAATAAATTCATGTCCCTAGTCCAAAATCAGCATCCATCTCACCTGAATTATTACACCCTTAATTATATCACACAAATCAGCATTTAAGAAAAATAGAAAAATTAGATAGCAATTATCAAACTAGCAACAATGTCTCTTCAACTACACTTAATACTCCTCATCTCACTCCAAGTAAATTGCTAAAATAAAAATCTGAAGATTTCTTATCGTTTTAATAATAAAGCTACACTGAAAGGATGATTGCTCCTAAGAGAAAGAGCGATCATTAAGTGATATCAACCTCAAGAAATATTTTAGTCAGTCCAAATGAAAATGAAAAAGAGGATCAACCTATAAAACTGATTTAAGCATAACCTTAAGTCAGTTATTTTCATAAAAGCATAGATCAACTTAGAGAATTTCAAGCAAACACTAAAGCAGTTCAAACATTTTTTAGAATGGAAAACAAAGATTCCCTTCATACCATGAGAGAAATGGAAAAAATTTTAAAAAAACCACTTAAATAACATTTCAATGAGTTTATGAGTGTTCATTAAGAAGAAAACGATGGAACTGATTGTCTAGGTAAAAGAAAAAATAATATGAAAAGAAATATAAGATTGAATAAGATTTTTAAATCTGAATTAGAATGATTTTTAATCTGTAATAGTATTTTTATTGATTCTAATTAACCTAAATGGACTAAAATATATTATACATCATAAATCAAGATAAAATTATTATTCTTTCACGATGGGAATTTTAATATTTTATTTCTAACATAGTATTCTATTCCTCTTGGTGGTAATTAAAGGATAAACTTTTAATTTTGGAAGTTTTTATTATTAAATTGATATAATTTTTTATATTCCCATATTCAAAATATTTATTCTCTTCTTTAAATACAAATAAAAGATCTATCTACTTTAAAGGATTATTTATCTTTAATAGTGGCATCATTCGAATTGTAGTTTTATTTTTTAATTTTTAGATTTAATTTCATAATTATGCCAAGTATTTCAAATGACTAAATAGTTAAGTAATTCAAACTATTTATTCTTAATAATTTGAAATCTTAATCAAATCTGCTCATAATTATTCTATTAAATTTACTTAATTGGAGAATAATATAATAAATTAACATTCATTGAAATAAAAAGGTTTACCATATAAGAATAAATTAATAACTGGAAATAAAAATTTCTAATAATGAAGAAGTTTTAAGTTAGTTTGAAATACAACTATAGATTTATAAACATATGCAATTTATTTTTGTGTGTAGTTTACTTCACCTTTACAAAATAGAACTTAGCCTGTTCATAGTAAATTTGATATGAAGATAAATATCATTTATTTTCTATTGTTATTTTAGACTCAAATTCAAATTAAAAATAGAGAAATTTAAATAATTTCCATATTCTGATTTTATGTATTTTCAATAAAAAATGATTATCTTTAAGAATAATGATATTTTTATTCAATCCCATTGGTAAAATTATGAGATTATTAAGATTTTCTATTATCCCTTTTAGATTAATTATATTCCTTATAATTCATATAAAATTATTGAATAATGGCACTGTTTAAATTTGCTCTTATCAATTTCATTGAATAAATTCTTAATTTATGCTTTACTAATCTTCTTTTTGGTCTAATTTTGGTTATATGAACCTGTTGGCATGAGGGGGATATCTATTTATAGTTTGTCACTAGAATTTATAAAATGATTTACTTATTAAGATTTAATTGCCCAATAATTTAAATAATGGAAATGAAGGCAATGTGTCCATTACTGAGAAGAGATAGTTTTAGTGAAGAAGAGCAGCTATAATAACACAGTGAGTGTGATTAAGTTGAATTTTAGCTAACCGATCGCTGGTGTTAAGCTGAGGCTGACACCGATCCTAATATATTAGGAAAAAAATGTCCATCTATAAAAAAGAAGAAACAAGGCCGCTACAAGAATGTTCCCTATACTTTTGGTCGACATTTTAGAAATTGGATTGAAACCGAAGTAGGACCCATCTAATGTCCAGTGGTTTACAAATTCATTTCTAAACGTAAATAAAATCCTAGGTATCATGACAGTTTCAAAGATTTTAATGATCTATTCCAACACTCAGGTATAGGTAGATAACTAGGTTAACTTTTCTTTGGGTAGAAGAAATGGGTGTAATATCTCTTAAGCAATGAAAGAGTTGATGGGTTGTAAATTTACTTTGAAGTTGAAAGATCTTACTATGATGCTGCTACAAAAGGAACTAAAATCACTGAACAAAAGGTGAGAAATATTTGATAATATTTATATTTATTATTTTTAAAATATGTACTAAATTTATTTGACTTTTTTAAGAGACATCGATGTCGAATTGAAGAAAACACTTGAATCATCTACACAAGTTGTAAATGATCACATTTTGCAAAGAACATGTAAACAATAAGACCTAGAATTCGTGACTAAAGTAAGCATTTATAAATCTATTAGAAATTAGAAGATTTCAAATTTCAAGTTGATAAGTATGGCATTTAGGCGATAGAAAAGTTTAGAGAAAATTTAAAAGCCAATATAGAGGGACCAATTCAAGCTTAGACACATTTTATAGCCATGAAAAATCAAAGACAAAAAAGTAAGTCTTATAAGATGGATGATCTGGAAAGAGTTATTGATAACAGAATCTAAGTAATCTAGTTATCTAATCAAGGAAGCAAGTGAAAAATAGAAACAACAATTAATTCATTATTTGGACACATTTGAAGAAGAATTCAGATTTCAAAATTAGGAAATGGCTAATGAATATTAATAAATTGAAAAGGAACTACAGGACTTATAACTAAAGGATTGATTCAATTTTATTTTATCTATTTTTCATGCAAAATAGTAATAAAGAATTATTTTCGAAGTCCAACATTTAAGAATTATCCTCATCGAATTTTTGTTATTCTGTATTTTGGATGCATATCTGTTTATCCGAGATTATGTTAAGCGCAATTCATTGATGTTCTTAATTTCTTTGAATTAGTAACTAATTAAGTTTTCATTTTTAGTTATGTTTAATATCAATTTGCTTGTATAATTTATTTCAACTTTAGATATCAACTTATTGATAACCATCTAAATGTTTTGAGAAAGGCTATGGTTTAATCCAATTTAAAGGTAGGAACAAAATTCTCTTTAGTATAATTTTTATTAGTTATTTTGAATCCAAACCTTTTATTGGCATCAATTTTTAATTAGAATTAGTATAAAATAAAACTTATATAATCTAAATGTTTATATATATCGAAATCAATTCTAAACTGTCTAATCATTTCTTATGACTAAAAAGGGAATTTAAGAAAAATACAATTAATAAATTTAATAGTTGAATTATTAAATTACAAAATTTAAGATAAGGAATTTATTCTAGAATAATTACTTCCTTGAATCCTCTGATGATTGATAAGAAAATCTCCAAAATGTGGTTCATACATTTTTGATGAATTGTATTAATAAAATAAATTATAAATATTATTGTAAAATGATGGAACATTATAAAGGGATAATGCTTTGTAATAGACCGCAAGCATCTATTAATTTAGATTATCATAAGTAAACAGATATCAACATCTTTTAAGACCTTTTGTATCAAGAGTAACACATGCTGAACCTCTCGGTTACAATCCAGTTAAGCAACTGCAAATTCATTAACCAATTAAATGTATTAGACCTGTTTAATTTAATAAGAAATAAAACCAATATTGAGTTAGCATAAAGAATGGCTGTCAAATTTTCAAAAGCATGTCAAGGAGAAAAAAACTGCATTGCATTGTTCTTAAGTTCAATCTCGGTTACATCCTGAAAGGTATAGATCAAATAGTGACAAATAAAATTAATAGACTGAATAATAAACACAATAAGCATCTTAACTGCAAAACAAATCTACTAAAGTCGAAGAATTATAATAAGAAAAATAAAATTTATAAGCAACCAACACTGAATTGGAGGATGAAATAATTGATGACTAAGAATTGAATGAATTACTAGACTTTACTAAAAACTTAGATTTTGAGTCGTATATAAATGATTTAGAAGTATGAATATACTATTAATCGTAGGTCAAAACGGTTGTAGAAGCTTTAAAAAAGAGAATAGAGGAAATACGAATAGAGAATCCTTAACTATCTTAGAAAGAAGCAGCAAAGAAAGCGTTAAAATAAAATAATAATGCTGCTCAAAAACCTAATAAAAAGCATGTTACTATTTAAGAAGAAGAATAAGTAAAATATTATAATAATTTTAGCTTCAAAAAAATACAGAAAAAAAGGAGGTAAATTTAGAAAGTATAGCTAAAAAGATAGCAGAAGAAATTCTTCAAAAAAATAAATACTTAAGAAATATTCATTCAAATATTTCAATGCAGAAATTAGTCGAAACAGAAGCTCGTAGATTTCTTTAAAAAGAATGAATAAAAAAATAATATAAAATTATAAATTGATAATGTTATATTTTGTATATTATGTTAAAGATCAGAAATCTTCTCTATCCAAGATTTTATTACATTCAGCCAGAACCTTGTTTCTTTCTCTTCCAAGATAAAACGTTTCTCCCAAATTGCACATATCAAAATATTTTTTGTTGTGTTTCAAAAATTAGATTGGCTAAAAGTAAAGATAAGCAATTGGCCAGACAACAAAATATGGTGCCCAAGAGAATCTTTTTGTTTAAAACATTCTAGCCATTGATACTACTGCAGCACATGCCCATCCATCCACAAGTGATGTATATGTGACATCATATCGATACCTAGGATCCTTAATTAAAACTGTACTCTCTTCTGACTACATAACCCCAATCTCTTTCTTCTTATGTCTTGTAAAAGTTTGTATCAAAATCTGCAATATATTTTTAAACAAAGGCTTTTCGCAATTTAGCTGCTTGCATTTCTTCAGCACTATATCCTCTGTTGTATTCCATTTCCTCCTTTGAATTCACATATCTACGTATTGCTCTGGACATTTTATTTAATTAATATATATTATTAAGATATGAATTTAACAAAATTATCATACAAAATCTCAAAGATATAAGAGTATTTTAATTTTGATCCAGTCTTCCTTTAGAGTTCCTTTTTAGGTCGTTAATACTAGTATAGTTTTTATATATTTTGTAAAAAGTCAAAATAAAATCACTTTATCAATCAAATTTTCATAGTTTCTTTAAATTCCTTAAGAGAATGTATAAGGCTGTATTCAATTAGGTCAAAATTTGATTTTTGAGTTATCGTTATTTAATTATTCCATCCAATAATTTCCAAGATCTTTTTATTTACTTTTTTAAGTTAACTGAATGAATTGATCATAATTCTATTTAAAGGAATGCAAACTTTTTCGTTTTTTTCATTTATCATTAGAAAGATCTTATAGTCTACCACTTTTGTTTTTTCTAACTGTTGTACTTAAGCCTAAAATTAATCAAATAATCTACTTTGATTATAATCTTCTCATAGGTTCGCTCACTAAACAAATCTTGGAGTAGATTTAAAACTAATTATAATGTCAATACATAATTTGATTCACATTATATATTATTACCTTCATAATTAATAGGCAATGATTTTTCATTGCAAAAGATATTCCTCAATTTTCTTACATCAATTAAAAGCCTCTCTATATCAAATTAAATAGTTTCGGATAAATATTGATACATCTTATTAAGAATAAGAACATTATAATAACCATGAACAGATTTAAATAAAATACTTTAAGTAACTGAGAGTATTTTAATTACTTTCATGTTAATTTAATGTGTTTTTTGTTTGTTATCAATAACTTCTGTTGTCAAATATTTTAATATTTATAAAGATTTTCTTGCATTTTCAAGACATATCAACAATAATCTTTAATTTCGATTCTTCTTTCTTACTTCTTTATTTAATTTTAATATCTTTTAGTACTCTGAATCTTCTTATAGTAGCACAATTAAATGGACTTAATTTTTCTCTATAATTTTATAAATACAAATTCTATATGCTATTTTAGTTGCTTCACAATAAATCTCTGATGATTTTTCCTTATCATCTCCCACTAGCATATTGTAAAGTACTTATTCGAGAGTTTATGCTCTACTGATATGACGTTAACTTGTTAACATTTGCATTGGTTAGGTGAGGGATCTTATTTATGCAATAGTGTATTGTCTTATAAATTAAATGAATTGCTTTTAGTCTTAAATTATTTTTTCAGCTTAATTATTGAGATTTATTAGCCTAATTTGATTTAATTTCTTATCAAATTTGCATCTTAATATTTTTAATTAAAATACATTATCTAATTATTTATGTAGTTGAATGTTTTGATACTTCAATAAAAAAAATGATCTTTTCATCTTTTCACTACTCCAGATTGATTTTAACACTAGTACCAATGCCAAAATAAACATTAATTATAAAGAATTAAAGTAGTTTTGCACTATTGAAGTTAATACCATCAATCCTATCTAATTTATTAACAGAACTAAAATGTTGATTATGATGTTTGATCCCAAAAGCAAACTATATTGAATCATTGCGACGGTTTATCCTGCCAAAAAGAGTACGTTTGAGTTGGAAAAAAAATAAAGTAAAATGAAAATTAAGCCCCCTAAGGAAATGTTCATCAAAGCCAATACATAATTAAAATATTACGGAAACAATTTAATTAATCTATGACTGAATCCAAAGCCTAAGGGTATAATAATCAAAGTGTATTTCCAAAAACCAAATCCAAATGGAACAATAAATTCCATGGTAAAAACACAAATTGCACTAATAGTACCTAAAAAACAAGCCCAAGTATAAAAATTAAATAATTCTTCATACTGATCTTAAAAATAGAGTTCTTCCATTTTAGGATTGTCGAATCTTAAAGAGTATTTATTCATTATATAATTATTTGGAATTAATTTTTAACTTTCCATTAGAAGTGAAGGTCAGTTGTTAATATATTGATCGACACCTTACTATTTATAAAGTTATTGAAATAGATGTGATATATATAATTTCAATCATTTTGGTCATCATTCTCTTCTGCAATTTCTTCAGGATATTCTCCTTCTCCTTCTTCATTCAATTATTCTGGGTAAACCCCAAAAAATGGTAAATTTTACTAAATGTTCTTAATAATAATTTACACTAAATTTTTCTCTAAATTAATTTTTTTCATTTGCCAATTTCTCCAGTTCCTCTTACAATTAGGATTTTTCCTCATTCATATGTTGATACAATTGTTTAAAATTCTCAATCAAGTCTAAATCTAAATAATTAATTATAACCCTCTAATTTATGATTTTCTTCATTTTTTTCTTCCAATTGCTAATTCAATTCTTAAATCACTTAATCTTTTTCACTGTCCTAACTTTTTGATGGTTTTTTGTTTGAAGATAATTGAATTCTAGTGTTTCTACTGTTATTCTATTATTCTTAAGCAAATTATTGAAACTGTGCTTACATATCTTAAAGTTATAGGTAATATAATAAATTCAATACTTCTGTTGTAATTATTCTATAATTTGGTCTTTCATATTTGATTCTTCATAAATTTGTTAAATCTCTTCCTACCATACTAAATCATAAATAATACAATATTCTACTCTTATACTTTTTCATTAAGTGCTTACTCAAGATCTCTAATATACTATTCATACTCTCTAACTTTACTTGTTTCTTCATTTAGATGCTTATTGACTGAGTTGAGTTTTTGAAGTAAATTTTTATTTTCATCTTAAACCTATTGTATTTTTTATCTATCATCCCTATGTTTTTGTTCATAATCTTACTCTAATTTTGATCTATATATAAGTATTGTTAAGATACAATCTTTTCTAAAATTCCTTTTATCTCTCTTTAAGTTAAATCATTTCTGCTTTTAATCGATCAGTTTATTATTGTTCTTCCTTTAATTGGTTAATTAAAGTCTAATTGGATTTTTCAAATTCTTGATACTTTTAGTTCGAAGAATATTGTTTTTATCAAATCCTTGCTGAAGTTGATCATATCTTTTATCATTGCTATCAAGTTTCTTCTCCAAATAATCATGTTTTTTTTCAACATACTCAGGTTTTCGAGTAACTTCTATTGTCTTAGAATAATCCTGTTTTCTAGTATCATGATTCAAATAACCCTTGGTTGGAGGCTAAGCTTTGAAATCATTTTTTTATGAGAGTTCCTCTATTCAGATAGAGAAGGGGCTGGAACAAAGCTTTAATTTTTCAAGTACATTTCTATGACAAGATAGAGAAGATACCTTAATATGGAATGATTTCAGTTTTGTGTTGTTGATCAATGAGGCCAGTTCTATTATGGACTTGAGAATCACAAGAATAACATAGTCTATAGGTTTATCCATACCTGCACTATGTACATTTGATAGTGGCTGGTCTTTGTTGACACTTTTGGCAATTAACGAAAAGTGATTGCATTTTAGAGAGTATATAATTATGTAATATATAAATTTGAATTTGATACAAAGACATGAAATGATCGATAATGGAGTACATAGAAATAATATTTGCAATATTTTTAATAATGTATATAAATCAAGCCCAGACTTGACCTCTGAATTGAATAGCTCTGGAATTCTTCCATCCTTTTTTGAAGTGATTGTAATAGACGCCGTCTCTCACTGCGTACATTTCCCATCTGAAGATTTATGATGAAAAGATACCTGAGGGAAAGATTGTTTCTGTAGAATCCTCTAGTCTTCAAATAGGCGAATGGATAAATTAAAGCAATGCCTGTTAAGAACATATAATATCTGACAGTCTTGTCTGGTCTTTGGAAACCACTTCTTCTTTAAACAAATTGGATGAAATTAGTGACATCAAATGCCATTTGTGGAGTTGATGCTGGAGTGCCATCCTCATAATCAACAAGTCCTTAACACTTAATTATATATCGTACCATCATGCAATTATCTGACCATACCAATGATCATGTGATCAAAGTAAGGGTTGTAGGCCTTTCCTTTTGGAACATCTAAACCTTAGTAAGGCTTATAGTGATATCCGGTCAAAATGTTGTAAATATAATTGACACCTCCAGGTCTAAGTCTGATTTTAGAAAAGTCAGTTGGCCACACACCACCGTTGGCATTCTTGGCTTGATCTTAAGAGAAGTAGGGAGGGTAGATTCCTAGTCATTAATTTAATTTCTTACTGTCATGGATATATCTATCTCTCTCGTCCCATTCCTAATAGTAGAATTGTTTGAAGTGATGATGAGCAGGATGAATTGTGAAATTGCTTACCAATGCTGCCAACTCTAATTGCTTATAAACTTTATCCAATAAAACATCATATTTTTTATACACAATACCATGACAATTGGCACAGTTTCTAGAGAAAACAAGAAATCTAAACTATCACTATTTTTCATACCCTCTTCTAACACTGGCAGAATCGAATGTGCCCAAGAATCTATATTATGGCCATGACATATGACCTCTATGTGTACCCACTTCTGTCACTTGCTCTTCGTATCCCTTGATACCCCAAAAGGCACCAATATCATCTCTGTACAACCAGGCATGAACAGTGTTGTCCTTTTAAGTCATCAACATTCCAACTCCTAAACAGAAAAGAGCCTTCATTTTTAAAATATTTAATATCTAATAAATATATTAATCAATATTTATTGCTAGTGAATGTAAGCAAACTCTATACCATATTAGTACTTTATAGATTTCAACCATCTCCTTATATCATTATTTGTAATGTCTGCCATATCATTAATCTCCTTGTAGTGATTAACAAATAAAAATGGATAGAAAGTTATGATATTAAAAAGAAAACATCATTTATTAGAATGGAAATGTATCAGTTTCGAGGATTTATTCATGTTATGTCATCTAAATGATAGTGCTTTTATTTCATAAGCATAGATTCCTTTCATCATCCCTAAAATAAATATCATTATTTGCGTAAATAGGAAGGTTTTTAAATCAATATATTTTACAGTTTTCAATTTCAACCTAATTATAAGCACATTTAAAATATATTTTATAATATTTTTTTAATTAAATAATACTTTATGTTTTCTAGAATTTTAAAGCAAAATTACATGACTAAGTTGGCATTATTCTCAACAGCCTCCTTTATATATTGGGGAAGCAGAAAGAATCAAAGCGAGGAAATCTTTCAGATGTTAAACAAATAGACTTAGAATTCGATCGTTAAATTCTTTCTCAATGGAAGAATAATTGGATAAGGTGCAGTTCTAAAAAATGGATTTGTAGTTACTAGTTCTGAAGTATTCGAAAATTAATAACCATAAATCTCAGCATAAATCAATGGATAGCTATATAATTATGAAGTATTGAAAGTGGAAGAAGGAATAGCCATTTTAAAAATATAACAATAGAAATCTTAGTTTAATCTCTCGAAATATGAAATAGGATAGAATGCTTATGTCTTAGGAACAGATGAATAAGGCTTAAAGGAGTTTCATTAGTGTCCAATTACTGATAGCAATTTCACATTAGATATTAAATTAGTAGGCGAGGAATCATTGAATTAAACATTTCCTTTTATTTTGATGAATGGATGCAATTCTAGTCCGGGAAGTAAGAGATGAATTTGATTAATGTGTAGGTCCTGTTTTAAATAAGAATGGAGAATTGTTAGGTATTATAAGTGGAAAATTTAGAAACAAGACTTAAGTGGTGCCATCGTCCTTCTTTTAGGGACTAGAAAACAGTAAAAGTGTCAATAAACCTTATTTGGGATTGACTTTGAAGACTTCTGATTAAGGAGGGGCTTTTATCATAAAAATAAATTCTGATAGTCCTGCAGAGAAGGCGGGGTTGAAATTAGGGGAGATAATAAGATCTATTGATGGAGTGACGATTTAGCATGGGAAGGACGTGACCAAATTATTGGGAGTAACTGAAAATGCAGATAGTCATGTAATGGTGGTTTTGAGAAACGGAAAGGAGAGAACCGTGTATGTTAATCTGAAATGAACATAAATTCTTGAGTTTATACTTATTATATATTTATATACAAAGTAACAGTATATAATTTGTATTTGAATTTATTATTTAAAATAGTGCATTATGTTTAATAATAAATCCAAAAAGCCTTCGTTATTGTATGTTGAATGTAAGTCAAGAGATATTTCAAGAAGAAATTCAAGGATTAGTGATTTGCTTAATGATACTATGAATAAGGAAAATTCAAATTATTAATCCACCTATATACCAAACACTGCAAAAAAGATTGATAGAACAGTTGGAAGTTTGAACAAGATGTATAAACAAGCAATACAGGATCAATAAATTTTGTAAGAGCAATCATCAATGTTGATGGAAGACTTGAATGGGAAATTATTGTAAAGAGCCGAATTGATAGGTCAAGTGGAAGAATTAGAGGAATTAATAGAATTCCATAAAATATAAAGCAATTTCGAGTTTACTTTTGCAACTAAAATTGAATAGTTAGACCTACAAATTTAATAGTTAAAAAAATCATCATCCTTTAAATTATCAGGCAACACAGCAGATTTGATTCGAGATAGAGAATAGCAACATAAAATATTAAAGGAGAAAATCAATTAGGAAACTATGCTTGCTATGACAACCTATATGTAACAATGGGGTAAAGTATTATTTTCTAAATATAAGGTCATTAATTTGAGACTATCAAGAATTAATATGGAAATGAAGTGTATCAATAGGTTCTTAAAGAACAGGATCAATAAATCAATCAATTAATCTCGCATTAATACAATAAGAAAATTTAAGGCATTATTCAGATACTCAGAAACCACGAGAGATTAGAAAAAGCTATTCAATTGAACATTGATTATGTTGACAATTCATTGAATGAAGACATATACGCGATGAAATAAACAATGAATCAAAAGAAATTGCAAGTTTAAAATATAAGAAATAATCTTTTAGAAGAAGATCAATCCAAATTTTAATTACTAAAAAGAGTGGAAGTTCTAGAATAAGAGAACTAATAATTAGAGTAATAGTTGAATGAAATAACATATGAAAAAAGATCTATATTAATAAGAAATCTTAAATAAACAGAAAACTGAAGAAATATACAATGAAATATTAACTGGCTTTGATTGCCTATCATAAATTGATAATGATGATCAAAAAAGCGATAATAGTAATTCTTAAATTAAAAGTTGCGCGAATATTTTAAGCAACATCAATAAGTAAACCAAGAGAGTGTTAAGCAATCACTTAAATAAAGATGATTCATTACACTTTAGTCAATTGCAATAGTATTTACAAATAAATGGTATAGATGGAGAGACAAACTCTAAGTGTTCATCAGCATGTTAATTATCTGCTGATGATTCTTTGTTGTAACATTTTAATGAATTGAATTTAACCTTACTTCAATCAGAAAAGTCTAAAAATAATCTATGTAATTTGCCTTTATAGTAATAACAATACTATCAATAATAATAACAATATTATCAATAATAATATTAATAGTAGTAATAATAACAATATTAATACTCATAATAATAGTAATACTCATAATACTCATAATACTCATAATAATAATAATAATAATAATAATAATAATAATAATAATAATAATAATAATAATAATAATACAACTATTTTAATTAAAAGAATCTACCAACAGACAACTAAACTTAATAGATAGATTTTATTAGATTATAAACTATAACTGAAGAATAACTAAGTTCAAAAAGAGATAAATCCAAAATGGAATAATCCAGTAAAACCCAACACAACTCCTATTCATTAAAATTACTTAAACCTGAATAAAGTTAAAATTATTGATACATCATCCTAGAACATCACAGCTCCACTATCGGAATAGACTAAAAGATTTACTAATAGATTAGGCCAATCTTAATTACAAATGTCAAATGTAAATGAAGTTACGTAGAAATAAATTTCTATACCATCTCCATACGTACCTTTGTTTTTCAACAACTAACCATCTAATCCACAAACACAAAAGAGTTAGCAACCATAAGTATTTAGATTTAAGGAATAAAATTCATTATCTGAATAGATATAAAAACACAAAAAGTCTAAGTCTTTTGATTCAAACTTAAATAAAGAAATATAGCAAAAGCAATTGTTTTGTAATGTTTCAACTAATAATGGATAAACCTATTATAATTCAAAGGATTCCCAATGTCTCTCAAGCAAATCTAATTATTTAGTCCCAATCGAATAAGAAATACTCAGAATTACGAAACCTTTATAGAAAGGTGTGTTGATTTTCAAAAGGTTTAATTCTACTAAACCAAATATGACAAAGATGGAATTCGATCCTTTTACTTGTCAGAATCCAAATGTTTGTGGGTATTGTCCTAGAATGATGACATTGTCATAAAACTTGGATAAGATTGAATTCAAAAACCAAATGAGAGTCAATGTAAGAAATTTTATATTATTTAGCAAGTTGATTCATTGTTGCAATTGGATTAAATAATGAGAGTAATAATTCCAAAGACAATTCAGCAGAGTATCTAAATTAAGAAATAAATATCGAACAGATATATTTTAAGTCAAGAAGAAAGGATTGTTTGTGGAATTGTATATTGGCCTATGTCAATCATTACTTAAAATGATGGTAGGATTGAGTTACTGTTTGATAGTGAGGAAGTATTGGAATAGTGGTAAACGGGTCTTATTTTTCTCAAAGATAACATTAAAACACTTTAAATCATCAATAAAAAATTAAAAAAATAAATGTGATTTGTTTAATAAATTTTTAATACTCATATTTTTAATTCATAATTAAATATATCCTAAATTATTACAGATGCCAATTTATAACGAAGTTTGGGAAGAGGAAGGTAACCCATACATTCTTATTACACAGATTTCATGTTCAGAAATATGATCAACCTTTAAACATTGACTAAGAATCATGTAAAATTGTTGGATAATCTAAAATTTGAGTTTGTCGAATATAAAGTAATTCATATCAAATTATCAATTAGGCAAATTAATTACTTGCTTGTCATCTCTATGATAGAATGGCATCACATTGCAAAAATCAATTTGGTCTCTTTGAAGATTCCTTTGTGCCTGAATGTTTGGATGCAAGAAATTATTTCCAATTGTGTGTCAGAATGAATGCTTCTTATGGATTGGCTAAGAAATATTTCCCAGAGTAGTTTTTGTTTTTCATAATAGATACTTCTTAACCAACGAATATTCAAGACCAAATCCAAATTTCAAAGAATTAGGACTTTGAAACATTATTCATATAAAATACATTAATTACACAAAAACATTTCTAAAGCAGTATTCTTTATTAATTATTTCCCTTCACTAGTTGGTAATGCAGCACAATATTCAGCATAAAATTAATGAAACATCAGCTAAAAGGATATATGTTTGATCATAAAAATATAAATTATAAAGCACTTAATAATTATATAAACAGTATTCTAAATTTAAATATTTTAACATTTAGTTATATTTGAATTCGAAATAATGTCAGATTCATTTAAAGTAGTGAATTATGAAAGAGAATCTAAGCAATCGTTTTAAGACTTTTTACAAATGCATCTAAATGAAACACCAGATCCGCACTTAACATCTCCAACTCAGGAAAATAATTACAATTCTACAAAATAAGTAGGGGCAAGGAAAACCATTAAGAGAGAGGAATCCGAACCCAGTTTTAGACTTATGGATTAACCGATCGATAATAATGAAAAAAACCTAACCTCCATGCAATCAAAAATATAATTACTCATTACAGAAAATTCAAAGTTAATTGAAATAAACTCCGGCTTGATGAGAGAAATAGAAATTATGAAACAAAACAATTATTCAAATCGGACATTATTAGTGTAAGAGTCTCAATAAAAATTAATGAATTACTAATAAAAAGTAGTTCAACTCACTCAAGCAAATGAATAATTAAGTAGTAGATTGATTGATGAGTAATCTAAGAACAAAAAGGAAATAGAATTCAGATTCTAATAGGTTTTATTTGGAAAACAAAAATCTAAATGAAATGCTCTAAACAAGATTAAATGACTTAGACATATTGAATAATTAACTGTTAGAAAAAAATGATCAAATAGCCTTAAGAAACGAAGAAATTAAGGCAGTTAATGAGTAATTTACTATTTATATCATAGAAAGTGTATGGTATTGGAACAATAAAAATAAGTCTTAATAGCATAGTAATAATAGTATATCGATTCAATAAAGGAATATTAATTAAAAGAATAACAATTTATGCAATAACTCTATTAGGAACAGGCCTCTTATTAATCTTGTATAGCTAATCTAGAACAAAATTATAACCTTCAGATTAGTGAATTAAGAAACTCATTTTTGGTAATGTTTATATCTTATCATAGAAAGAAATTGAATCATAATAAGAAACAATTGCATAATAATACTAACATTATTTTAATTAGCAGATTATTGCATTTCAACAATAGGTCAAAGTGATCTAATAGGAGAACACGTAAATGAAAGATGAATTAACTGAAAGATCTAAAATATGGTCTCAGGAAAAGGAAAGACTTGAAAATTTCATCAAAAACCTACAATAATAAAAGCAAAGTTCTTAGGAACCTATTATTCAATAATAAGTCAATCTTAATCAAGTACAATAAAATCAAAAAGCATCATAAGTACTTTCTTAGCAACCATAAATCTAAAATTAATAATAACTATCTTAAATTTAAAATTAGTAATAACTAACTTAAGAATAGATAATTTAGTAATAATAAGAATTACAAAAATAATAATACTATTAAGAGATATTATAAATTTAATAATAATAATCCTAATTTCAATAATAATAATAATAGTAAAAAGCCTTACAATAATAGACTTAATAATAATGCAATTAAACGCATCATCAATCTAGCAACTATACTTTTAGATAGAATACTTAAGAAGAATCAAGAGAAGTTAGTCCTGATAAAGATGATGTTTTTCTAAATTTTGATTAAAAAGTTAGAGTACATACAGAGAGTTATGGAGATAGATACGAAAAAACCATACCTATAAGAACTCCTTTGCATGCCAAGAATTACAGAGTACCCTAATTACACACACTCACAAGATATGATCAGAAGCAATACAACGTTGCTGTAAACCAGCCCTATTACTATTAAAATTCTCAATCAAAATTTATGATTAACAGAGATCCTCAATATTAGAGATCGCATTCTCAATATTAAGAAAGAGAGGATAAACCTAAGAATTAGCAATAATATTAAAATCAAAATGAAAGCTATTTGATTCCAAAAAGATATTGAATTTGATTGTTTTTAATTATAATTATGAAATGATATTTAAAACACAGATTAGAAAAACAGATGAACAAATCATTACTTCCTTCGTTTTTATTTATCAGTAATCGTTAATTTAACTTTGACTATATGTTGTTCGGATTCTGAAAAATGTTCTTGTTTGGGATCGCCAACTTTATTTGTTTTTTTCTGAATAGTTTTTGACTTTTTATTGATAGAATTCTATTGGCTATCCTTTGGCTATTGAACTTATTAAATTTGTTAGATAATCTATTTTTATGGGTTCTATTATTTTTATAACTAATCAACTGAGACTTCTTAGGATTCAGCTTTGTTTAGACAATTTTCACATTTGCAGAGATCTGTGCATTTTTGATTGATGCTATAACATTCACAATACTTCTTTTTGCATTCAGATTTCTTACAATTGCATCCTTTTCTTGTGGTTATATCTATTTAGGATTCTTTCTATGATTTTTCCTCTAAAGGTAGAATTAAGGTTTTATCTTAAATTATTTGTGGTTGTTATCCATTGTTAGTTAATATTGCTGCAAATGCATCTGGATTCCTGAGTAAAGCTTCTTCAGTGGCTTTTGATCTTTCATTTGGATTATCAATCCTGTTTTTGCATTCACAGCAATTGCAATTTTGAGAGCATACCTATATAGTTCGAAATCATACCCAATTATTGGCAAAGCATTCGCAATATAATTTGAGGCACTTGCTTTTTTTACAATTGCAAGCAAAATGTGACACTTTCTAATATTAAACTAATTGGCTGACTTTCGATTGAAGTTCTTTGGACAATGTGTTTTAGTATTGTTATCCATCATATTGAGGAAAATATACAGGTGGCCTATACCAATAAGGAATGGGATGTGGATAATGAGGCATAAAAAATTGGGAAGGGTGGGGAGGATATTTCATTGGGTATGGTTAATAATAGGTTGGGTATTATGGATGTAGTTATTTGGGGTCTTCTTCATTACCATCTTGTTGAGGATCATGAGCAGAAAATTTTCGAAAGGGATTTTCTTACCTTATTTGTCTTAGTCATCATCATAACCTTGATATAAGGGAACTATGAACTTTTTTCTAAATTTAAGGGAGGCAGGTTTGTATGAGGAGCATTAAAGAATTACGAGGGAGTGAAATGAGGAGAAGGGTTATTAGCATAATTTGCCCATTCTTAATCAAAATGGTGTAATTTTTTATCAGGACAAGCTTTTAGGTTTTCATTTGAAATGTCACTAGCAAAATGATAATAATTTTCCTTACATCTAATCTTCTGAATTATTATTCATAACTTAATTAATATAATAAGTAAACATACAATTCAACTTACCTTTAGAATTAATTAATCCAATAAGAACTCTCTATTATGCAGATTATAATTCTAATAATCTAATTGATTGTTGTAAAAATGGTATATTTTTCAGAATGTTTCTAATTTTACTTTTATATTAATATCCAAAATGAGAATTAAATAAAATAGAATTACTTAATTTTTTTAGTTATCATAAGATTCTGAAAGATTAATTGATCAAAAAAGTAATTGTAAAGTTAAGATAAAAATATATTTTTCACCATTTTAATGTTCTTTAATTTATAAGTGCAATTATAAAATAAATTAAGGTTAATTTTTTATGATTATTGATTAAGGAGTGATTGAGGCTGTCAAGCAAAAATTCAAGCCAGAAGATTTATCAAAAGCACTTGCTTTAATTCATTATGTGAAGAAATGGGGAAATTTGGAAAAACAATACGCCGAAAATGTGAATAAAGCAACAGTGGATCACATAAAGAATTGTATTCCAGAATTGTCAGAAGTAAATGCTTTGGCTAATGGAACAAGACAACCTACTGAGGAAGAAATGAAGGATTCAACTATTAAGGAAGCTGAGCCAATCACTGATTATTGGTCAAAAGTATTATAACATGCAGGTATCACAGGATCGAGAATTACATAGAAGGATGCAGATGTACTAGCATATTTGAAGAGTATTACCTCTAGTTTTGGTGATAATGACAGGGATTTTAAGTTAAGATTTGAGTTCAATCCCAACTAATACTTTGATAACAAGGTGTTGGAGAAGGAATTTATTTACAACAATGAAGAAAGCGAATTACCTTACAAGTGCAATGGAACATCAATAAATTGGAAGGAAGGTAAGAATGTTACAAAGACAATAAAGAAGAAGAAGTAAAGAAACAAGAAAACCAACTAAACCAGAATTATTGAGACAGAAGTGAAATTGAAATCATTCTTTAAATTCTTTGATGACATTGCTCCTGCACAAACAGACGAAGAAGAATTACAAAAGGAAGAGAAAATTACAGCTGATCTTGAAATAGGAGAAGCAATAATCGAAGAAATAATTCCATAATCTTTGGCTTATTATTTAGATTTGAAGGATGAGGAGGAGGATGATGACTTTGATGAAGAAGATGAAGAAGATGATGATGATGACGATGATGATGAAGATGATTGATGTATTGTATAAAATTGAATGATTATTATTATGATTTCCAAGTGTTGTCATTCTGAGAGTAGAGAGGGTTTCAGTAAATTAGAATCACTAAGTGAGTTATGATTTAGCATCTATTGTGGATGTTGAATATAATGGCAATACAATATTTTAAAATTTAATAAATATATATATTAAAGGATATGTAAATTTCTCCAAAGGAAAATCCTCCTGTTGGTATCTATGATGATTTGATTATTAATTTAGATACAGGAAGCATCGTTTAGGAAATTTATAGAGAAGAATATATTCCAGTTCAATAGATTTAAAGAAGAGAGGAGGATGCAGTATTTATTGATGAAAACCCTTAAATTGTGTTGGAGAAACTCATGAAGCTAAAAGATTGCCATTACAAAGAGAGGTAAACTAAGTGTTAACGATAGACTTGCTTTTACTAAAAGATTAGGAGAACTAATATCATGGATAGGGGATTCTGCAATTGACAATTTAAATACGATCATTCAGCAGATAGTAAAATGAAGTGTTAATTTGTAGTTAGAAGATGCTGATGAAATTAAGAAAAATTTTATTGCCCAATTAGAGTAAATCTGTGTGCTTTTAAAGACCAAATAAAACAGTTAAGAACTCATAAAACAACATGTAGTTAAGGCTCTATAGGAATTGTTAAAATCTAATAATTTTGATGTAATCAATAGATTTATGATAAGATCAAAGAATAGGCAGGAAATTCTATAAGCATAGTTGCCAAAGAACTAAATGAAAGAGACAGAGGAAATCTCATTCTGACCCAAGTTATTCAGATGGCTCATGATGACAACAACGACGAGAATGTTATAATTGCCGTTAAAGTTAATGACATGATGTATTTTGTAGTTATTCGGTTAACTGGCTGCAGATTTCGGACCTGAATTGTCGGAGTCATTCATCGCCTTGGAAATCCTATCCAAAGGAGATGATGCCAAACAACCAATACGCAAAGAGGCCGTTCTTCAATTGGCTAACATAGCTAAAGTTCTCTCTAAGGATTTCATTAAACATAGACTAATCCCATTCTTCTCTAAGTAATTTGATGAATCGATTAATTAAGGAAAACTGAAGAGAGAACCTGGTAAACAAGGAAGGCCTGTCTTGATATCATAGTTAGATTAGCTGAGCAGACAGACACAGAAAATTTTGATTTGATAACTGGAAGGTTACTGGCATTATTAGAGTATATAATACAATTAAAAATAAACAAGTGATTAAAATAAATGGGTCAAATAGCACGCATACAAATAATTAGGCAAATACATATCAATAATCACTAAATCAGAAAATATCAATGATAAACTTTTAGAATTCTATTTGAAGATGAATGATTCTGACATTAGAGAATTGGGAATCGATAATGAAGTAAACTCAATTATGTATTGAAGATCGTTATTGAATGTGCATTGTATTTCCCAGCTGTCCTCTAAGTGTACACTGAGAAAAAGTGGCCTCAACTTAGCAAATTGTTTATGAAATTGATTAATCATAAAGATAAGGTATAGATACATCATATTTCTTTGAGAGTCAAAAAACCTTTGGCTTGTAGTATACATGTGTTAGCTAAATTGTTGGGACCCTAGTTGGCCTACTCAGAATTGCTCAAAGTCTTGGAACAATTGCTACAAGATCCCAATGATGAAATCAAACACGGGGCAGTTGAGAACCTGAGCTTATTTTTTGATGCCATTGAAGAATCTAAGAGAGCATCTCTGATTGATATTTTACTGATTATTTAGAAGGACTAAAAGAAATGGAGAATCAGAGAACTAATTGCTAAATAAATTTCACACTTGGCTCAAGTGTTTGATGTTGAGACTGTATTTTCTATAATACTTCCAGTTTCAACTAAATTGTGTAATGATAATGTTTATGCTGTTAGAAAAGCAGTAACTATTTTAATTTAAATTAGGCTGCCAAACAAATCTTTGAACTTTATGATAAATTTCAAAAAAGTCAAAACGAATTATATTTCAGTGTTCTGAAATAAAACATTCTAGGTTTTGCCAATAGTAATATGTTCAATTAAAGATAAAGGTATTTGATCTATTCATAATAGTTTTGTCATCATGTGTGAAAAACTAATGAAATACGAATAGTTTCAAGTTGATTTTCTTGAAGCTTTCATAAATTTGGGATAGGATCCAATCAAGAATGTCCGTATTTCAGTTGCTAAAGTTCTTCAGAAACACTTATTTAAACCAAAAACATCAGAAAAAGATGGTTTGTTTAGAGATTAAACTTCTATTTAAACTCTTTGGAATTTATTGACTAAAGATAACGTTGTATTGAACTCTTTAAATAACAAGAAGTATCCCATCACAAAGTACTACATATAACAATATTTAGTTAATTAAAAAGTCAAATAACTTAATTGACCTAAAGTTAAGTTAAACTCCAACAACCAGAATAACCACAAATACAATAGTAATAACAACAACAATAATAATAATAATCATAAACTTTAGCTGATGAAGAATAATAACAAGAAAGTGGTTCAGTTCCTGAATAAAATTAAGTAGCTCAAAATCAAGAAATCATGATTTTAGAAGAACAATTTGAAAAGAGCAATCATATTGAACAAAATACCACTAATATTGAATAAGTAGCATAATAAGAAGAAGAAGAAATTAAATAAGTTATTGATAACACTGAAAATGTCGTAGAGGAAAATAACTTTGAGGAGAACCAATAAAATCAAATTTAATTGGAATCAGAATTAAATGAAGAAAAATAAGAAATCGAAAATTAATAGGAACAAGAATAATAACAAATTGAGTAAAAAGAAGAAGAGGACAATTCTTAAAATGTTAAGGAAAATGAAGAAAAAGAAATAGAGTAAGAATGATTATTTTAGTATGAATTAGATATTAATTCCATATAAATTGTAAATGATTTTTTAATTATTTTTTTGAGTAGTTCTAAAAACTCTTTTTAATTTCTTCTTCATCGTAGTTTAAAGATCTTATGATTTTATATTATTTTTTTTAATAAAATATATAAATATAATATCATTGTTTGTCTATTTATTATTTAATGCAATACCCTTAGTAAAACAGCTTTGAGGATCAAATTCTCTCCACTAATTAAAAAAGCATCGAATTAGTAAGACCTATTCATAATATATATGAATTTAAATTGATTAAATAGAACATAATTTATGTAGTGCAAATCTTTATAGTTGCATCTGAATTCGTTCTTACTCAATAACCTATTAATGAAGTATTAATAAAGAAAAATTCTAATCGATTCATATTCTCTAATATTTCAGTTGCTTTGCACATGATACTAATTAATTAATCCATCAGTAACCTAATAAAGTTTATTATTATTTTATCTTTTTTTTAAGATAAGTAATATCGTCCACCCTTATTCGCAATCAAACTTAATCCTTAGATTTTCTTAAAAATAAGCTTTTATAAAGAATTAAAACTATTAAATAGATTCTCAAGAAATTTGTATATCTAGATAAAAAAAGGTAGGTATTAATTTAATCATGCAAAAGAAGTTCTATCTTAAGAAGAAACGTTGATAGAAGTCAAAAATATATAAAAGACACTGAACTATACAAAATTCCCATTAGCTTTTAAAAACACAAAATAGAAAAATATTTTAGAAATTTAAATTATTATAACTAATGATGTTTCATTTTGAGGATAGCAGTAGTGAATCAGAAGAAAAGGAATATCAATTTGAAAAGCAACCCATAATAAGTAATATTGTGCTTAATTTAGACAAGGAAGGCGTGTAAAATATTAAGGTGGTAGATATCAACCAATATTATGAATTATTTGATGCAACAAAGAAAAGCACAAATGAAGCAAAATTATTGTAAAAATTGAAGGGGATTCAAAGTAACAAAGAGGTAAATTGGTATACAGAAACGGATCCTATTCAATAATAATCATCTTCAAGTGAAGAAGGTGAGTTGACTTACAGAAAGCATTAAAAGGTTAAGCGTTACTTCGATTATAAATACTACTAATTTTGTTGGAATTGCAGATAGCACGGGCATTAAACTAATATGTGCGAAGTTGGACAATAACCTTATTGTTTAATCTGCTTAAGTTTAAATCATTCTTTTTATGATTGTGAATTAAAATTAGAAAAGGGCAATTTAAATTTTGATGTGTAAACTCCAGAAGCAAAATGTCTAAACTGTTTGGATTTGGGTCATACAAATTGTAGATTTAATAATATAAAATAATAATCTTGATGAATATAATATATACTAATAAAATAGCTATTAGAAGAAATTAAATTTATTTTATAATATTTAATATAAAAAGGCAATCAAAGGTCTAAATAAGATAATATTATAGAACAGGAATACCTTAAATTTGCAATAATATTGTAACACTTTTACTGTGATAGAATATTTCAAACTTATCATGTATTTCCTTCAATAAATATTAAGTGATGCAGTAACAATAATTAATTAAAGGACTTAAAATCCAATATATTTCACTGTATCCATTATTTCATTTCTTCAAAAATCATTACTCTCCTTTTACTTCTAAATGAGAATATCAGAAGCGATTTGAGCATGTTCATATAGAGGCTAATTTTTCAAAATTAAAAGTTGAAATTAAATAAATTCAATTCTAAAACAAGAATCCTTAGAATAGCAAGTGTTCACAATGCAATGAATCTTGGAGTCAATTAAGGAACATTTATTAACAACAAGTCCTATCTAAAATGAAAGTTAGGAAGAAGGAACGATTTATTAAATTTATTGTTTTAGTATATTATAGAACTCAGATATTTAAATATATATATAGATTTCATTTAACATAGCTTATTATTATTTCACAAAAATGAATAATCAGAAAATAATCAACAATGTATACATTACAAAAAAAAGGATTTCTGCTGGGTCCTTTGGAGTTGTTTATTAAGGATAAGATATTAATACAAGAAATCTTGTTGCCATAAAGATGGACAAAGAAAATAAAGAAGACTCAAGCTTGTTAAGAGAGGTATCAAGATAATCTATTTTAGGCAGAAATTTTAAAAAGGCTATAACATTTATAACACATACCAAAATTGTATTGGGCTGGAAAAGAGCAGGATTCCCATGTTCTAGTGATACAACATTTAGGAAGAGATTTGACTCATTATATGAAGACTTTCCGGAAATTCTCACTTAAATGTGTCCTTAATGTAGCTGAATAGATGATCAATATATTGGAGAGTTTGCATAAGAAGTATATCAATTACTTGAGTTTAGCAAAGTCTTGCATAGAGACATAAAACCAGAAAATGTCTTAGTTGGAAAGGATGATGATGAAAATTCGCTATACATTGTAGACTTTGGGATCAGTAAGTTCTTTAAGGATGAAAATGAATCTCATATGTATCAATTCAATTCAATCAAATTTAGATCCTTTAGAGAAAAATAGCCATTCATAGGGACTACTAGATATGCTAGCATCAATGCCCATAAAGGCTATTCCTTAAGTAGACGGGATGATATGGAATCACTAGGTTACATGCTGATATTTTTACTTAAAGGTATACAGAATTATTGATGTAACAGGTTAGTTGCCATGGTAAAATATATAGTTCACTTCAGAAGAGAATAAAATTAAGTAAGTTGGGTAGATGAAAATGAAGATGGAAGTGAGTGAGTTATGCAAAGGTCTGCCCATTGAATTTGGGAGATATTTAGATTATGCTAGAGGGTTACCATTTAAATCAGAACCAAATTATAAATACTGTTAATCTTTGTTTAGAAAAATATAAAGCGAACACAATTATGTCCCAAAAGAATTGGTGTTTGATTGGAACATGTCTTAGAAGGGAGAGAAAGAAGGACAGAGTACGAGTAGCAATATATTCAATAGCAAACCATCGATGTAAAATAGATTGCATTATATTTTTAGATTCAGAAAAACCAAAGAGGATTTGTCATCCAATAATATTTTGGGTTCTTAATTAAATTAGTCTATTGAATAGGAGATGAATTCCTTATTAAGGACTCCTGAATAGAAGAGATCCACTTTGACTCCAGAAATTCATAGAAAAAAGGGTAGAATATAATCAATCAGCAGTTATAATGACACAATATCAGATATTGATTTCAATAATAGTGTTTTGTTGGGAATCTAGCCTAGCATTTTAAGTAGATTGAGCAAGATTTCGTTTAACTCGATTTCTAGGGTAAGAAACAGTAAGTCTAATATATGTTTGACTCCTGAGATTAAGGCGCATGAAAAGGTTTAACAAATCCAACATGATCCATATTTAGATCAATTGACAGGAGTTAAGAAACGTAAATCTTAGATTAGTTATTCATCTCCTCATTGTAAGCGAGATGATGAAACTATTTTGGAGAGTGCAAAGATGAATGAGGTTGAAGAAGGGATAGAAAGAAAATACATTGAACTTAAGCTTCGTTTTGTAAATGCGTATGTAATTTTATGTAATTAAATAGTCGTTTCAAATTTTAGCCAAATAAAAGTCTAAAGTGAATTTTTAAGAGTAATTTTTTTCACATTCTCTGCCATATTTATTATACATATAAAATATCAAATTCATGACTTAGAAATTCTGAGCACATTGTCTGTTTATTTGAAAGCTAATAAAATAAATTCACATTGTTACTTTTCACTTTGTTTCTTGCTAAGTCAAAGTGGACACTCTTGTTGTGTGTGCAATGAGTTCCTTTTTCTTTTTGCAAAGCCTCCTAAAATCTACTATTGATAGACTTAAAGTATTTGCGTTTCTCAGCTGGATTCATAAACAAATACACAGGAACAGAGTTCATGATATCCTTCAGGGTTTTCAATTTGCTTGGATTCTTTCTAACTTCGCTATAATCATCACCTTCTATGGTTTCATCTTCATCTTGAATGGGACTGTCTTGCATATAATGTGAATTGATTTGTTCTTCTTATTTCTTATGTAATTTCAGAATGGCTTTCTCTTCCTTTTATTTGGCTTTTGTATTTTGTTGTTATTATGACTCCTTTTCCTTTGCTACTTTTTCTTTTCCATTTTTTTTTTAAACTTTTTAAGGTACCTAAATCACTTGTTCTACTTCTTATTCCTCTTATTCTTCTTACTAATTGAATTGTTGTTCTTCATTTTATTATTATTATACATGATTTTCTTCAAATTATTTTTTTTCTTATGGTTTTTGCTTTTATTGATTTTCTTATATTTTTTTTTACTTTTTCTTCTTCGGAACTTCCTCCACTTCAATTTTAGGTGATTCCTCCTCTGCCTCTGTAAAATTAAAAATCTCAGCCACTCTATAAAGAGCCTTCCTATTCTAAGGATTGACATTCCTACAAGATACTGGATACTAAATTACTCTGATGATGCCAACTTGAAGACATAATTCCCATATTTCTTAGAGTCGAAGGCAGGCAAATAAGATTCTTAAGCTTGTCTCTCCTCTATGTACTCGTAGACATATTGAATGGTTTTATCCCTCAAAGTCTTGTTTGGACTGTGTTTAAGAATGTCTAGGAACCCTTCAAGAAGTTCCTTAACCTGAACGTAACTAACAGTGGAATCACTCATGTGTTTAGCCATACACTACACGAATATTTGGATGAAGTGCAATGCAGCTCCCTATACTAGTAAGAGTTAGGATATGGAATCATACCTGTCTGGAATTCGGTAAGATTCAAGACAGTCTCGTTGTAAAGGGCAATTAGTTGGGGAACTGTCTTCCAGTTGAAATGCTTGCATATTTTGATTTGTTCTTCTATGATTTCCCTGAATAGCAGCATAAATTTATTAATTCGCCAGTAATCAATCTTTTCCCATTCAAGCATGAACACATGGAACATGGCTCTAGAGAATTGGATGAATGCAGTGAAATTAGAGTAGAACATTCTTGTGAGTTATGAAATTTCAGTTGCAAGAATCTATTGATTTTGATACTTGTCAGAACTCCACATAGCTTACAATTAAAGAGAGCAATACCATAATAGAGAGCCTTCCAAATTTTCTTAAAATCAGAAATTAGCAATGGCTTCGTGAGGACCTTCTTTAACTCTGTGATAGTTTGCTTCCTATTCATCGGGTCTAAGGAAGTTAACAAAATTGGCTTACCGAGAAGAGTAATCTGCTGCAAAAAATCCACAGACACTGTAGTCATATATTAATTTTTATTTAAATAATTCAATTCCTTTCTTTTTCATTTCTATATTTTGGAAAGAATTCCCTATATTTGACATAATCCCAAATCTAAGTGAAATATACCATTGAAAAAATATCCATTTTCTTGGTGGTCACACTTATTCTATCATATTTTTTGATTTATTGAAATTTCTCGCTTTATCCTCGCTATAAGTGAAATTGAAGGACACCAAGAGAGGAATGAGTGATAACACTGAGTGGAAAGAGACTGAAATTTGAAGATAATCACAACTGGATATCAATATCCCAATTGTCTTAAGTATAATTAAAATATTTGAAATGAATCGGGCGTCTCATAAATGAATAATTGGAATTCTATACAACCGAGCCGGTTTAGCTCAGTGGTTAGAGCTTTTGCCTTGTAAGCAAAGGGTCGAGAGTTCAATTCTCTCAATCGGCTGTTATTTTTATTTTTAATTTTTATATAATAAATTAAAATAACACTATTATTAGCCAAATATAAGAGAGGTTGAATTTTAATAACATATTCATCTAAATATCAGATATATTTCAAATTTTCTATCAACCAGATTGTGTACCTATACACCATTTGATACTACTCAGGTGTCTAGATCATTAAGGCTCTCTACTCTCTCAGTCTTCTCACAATACTAAATACAGATATTTTTGCTTGATTATTAATTAATAACTATTTTATATGACATATGGCTAGGAATGTTCCTGTTCTTCCAACTCCTGCACTGCAATGAACCACTGGTCTCTTATTCTACATACCAGCCGTGTTTGAGACTTCTGCCAACATATCAAGAATTTTAAATTATGAGTTATCAACAACTCCGAAATCAGTCCACCCAGCCCATTAAAAATGAAGAATCTCCCGTTACTCATCTTAACATCTGAGGATGATCTTATTTTTAAAGAAAGTCTTCGGAGCCTCCTCTTAAGAAATGGTGTTCACCTCGTAGGGACCAAATTGTGCCTTCTATCCTTGACTGGGCCAATACTTCTCGCATTGGATCTAAGTAAAGCAAAAGGAATACTCTTCCTCTATCAAACAGAGCACACAACATGATTACGACTCCAACATTATTAGTCCAAACCATATGCCAAAAATCATCAATAGATTCTGGAATGGGTCCTTAAGTTGCAATGTATTGTTTCTCAACATTATTAATTCCCTTTATGTAATTCGCATTGATGTAAAATTTATCTCTCGGAGTACTAAATTTATTAGTTGATTAGGCTTCTGGTTTTACAATCGAATGCGAAACTAAGAATAGATGAGTACATCAACATACATGGCAATATATTCGAGTATCGATTCAGTCTTTAAACTTGAACAGTCTTAATCAGTTATTTGTCGTGTTCCTTCGTCTCAGTGCTTTGTCTCAGATATTGAAATTCGAATTCAAAATTCCGTTTCTCAATAGACTTTACGAATTCTTGAATCGTCTAGGCTCTTTCCAACTCCATAAACCTCTGGTCGTCTCCTCGAAATGATAAATCAAACGGCTAAAGTGGACCTTCCTCTTAAGGTTTTTGAATCATAATTAAATAATTTTTGTTATAAACTCATCTAATTTCATTGATTAATGTTTGTGATTATCCCCTCTCTCTCTGACATCAACTGTGTTTGACTCCTACTCCTTGGCCCCCAAAGTCAAAATGTAATTGAAATGCAACATCTCCCCCTTTCGAATTCTCTTCCCCAAAGTCTGCTCACTATCCTCCAATTCCACTTCGAATCCTAACTTATACAATTAATCATAAATCTCCTTCGCATACTACTTTGAGACTTCACTCACAGGAATTATCAATACTTATCTGGGTGACAACCAAAATGGCCATCTCCCATTGTATTACTCAGTCAAGATAGCCATCATCCTCTCAATCGAACCAAGAATAGCTCTATGGATCATTACTGGCCTTGAAAATTTATCGTTTTCATGATGATAAGTGAGATCAAATCTTTCTGGCAAATTGAAATCTAATTGAATTGTGCCACATTGATGTTACTTCTGATTATGATCCCTTATTAATACATCTATCTTTGGACCATAGAATGCCCCATCTCCAGGATTCTCCGTGTATGGTGTGTCAGACAGTGCAATTCTCAATTACCTTTCAGCCTCATCCCATATCTACAAATCACCTATATACTTATCAGGTCTAGTGGACAATGTCAATTCCCAAGTAAATCCAAAACGACCATACACCTTACTCAAAAAGTCTAATGTGTTTTTTATTTCTTGTTGTATTTGTTCAATCGTGCAGAATATATGAGCATCATCTTATGTGAATTTACGCACCCTTGTCAATCCAGTCAAAGTTCCATGCACTTCGTTTCTGTGTAAAACACCAAAATCAGCAAATCGAATTGGCAACTCTTTGTAACTGTGCTGCAATGTTTTGTACAGTAAACAATGGCCAGGACAATTCATTGGCTTCAATCCCATTTAATGATCATGAGTCATGTATATATTTTCTGCATATTTATCCAAATGACCAGATTGTTTCCATAAATCTTTGTGAAATAATTATGGAGTAATGACTTCCTGATATCCTCTCTCTCTATACTCTTTGCGAATCATCTCTACAAGCTTATTGTAAATCTTGGTTCCATGAGGTAAGAAAAATGCACTTCCAGGAGCTAATTTATTAAACACAAATAAATGATTCTGTTTGCCAATATGTCTATGATCACATTCCATTTATTTCTAATAATCTTAATATAATTTTGAATTTGGAAATGCAATACCCTGATATCTATAACTATTTTGGAAGGGTTGTGAATGATTGATTATCAATTTATAAATACGATTTGTATGATCAATGTGAGGACCCTTACATAAATCTACAAAGTCGTCCAATTTGTAAATTTGATAATTTTAGAAGGCTGTCTACTTAATTTTGCTTAACTTATATGCATTCTTGTTGAATAATTATAATGCTTCATCCTGGGATATGGATTAAATTTCAAAAAGGTGCTTTTTCTATTTCAGATATTGCTCAATTTCTTAGTTAAGTTAATCTAATTCAATTTCCTTATCCAATTTGCATTGATAGTAGAATCTAAGAGACATGATTAATAGGATTACCCATTTTCAGTTGATGGTCCGAATTCTAACTCGGCTCCAAATTTACTGAGGATGGCACCTAAAACGTGAGCACTTGAATGCCAAAAGACTCTTCTTGCGTCTTGATTAGAGAAATCTAGAAATTCAATGGTGCAATCCTATTTCAATTCCCTATTGAGATCATGGAGAGATGTGCTACCATCTTTGTTAGTGACTTTGGCGATGAAAGCATCTTTGGGGACTGACAATTATGATGGCTTGAGTATTGAATATTGCTTATTCTGATAGAGGACTTGCTGTGTAAATTTATAAATAATTTTCATAAATAATCATTTTATAAGGGTGCTTTAATCCTGATTATTTGGGTCAAGTGAAATGAGTTAATAATAAATTTAAATGACTACAAATTCATATTAAATTGATGCTCCCTACTTGGGGCTTCAAAACATAGGTGCCACTTGTTATATGAATTCTGTCCTACAGACTTTGTTCATGACTCCTGAATTTCGCAGAGGATTGTATTTGTGGAAGTACGAGCACTCAATACACGGGGAAGAGATTGATTCGATACCATTTCAACTTCAAAAGCTCTATGGGAGACTCCAAACCAAAATATTTGAGTACATTGATACGAGGGATCTGACCAAATCATTTTAATGGGACATCCATTAGGCCTTTTAGTAGCACGACATCCAGGAGTTTATTCGTATTCTCTTTGACGCAATAGAGTAGAGCGATCAGAATTGTAACTTTGTAAAGGAACTGTACGAAGGTATATATATGATATTAAGGAAGGCGCATATCTTCATTATACGAAATGCTTGAAATGCAATTACGAAAGCCAGAGACAAGAAATCTTTATGGATTACACAGTGATTCTGAAGGATAAATGGAGTAAGGTGTACAATAACAGTCTGGAATTGGCCATCCAAAGAAGTCTGAAACCGGAGAAATTGGAAGGCAATAATTAATATTTCTGTGAATCATGTTAAGCCAAACAAGATGCTCACAGAGGACAATTAATTTATAAATTGCCATCAATACTGAATGTGCACATCAATCGTTTCGCATTCGATTATGTAATGATGAGAAGGGAGAAGTTGGATGACAAAATGGCATTCCCCTTTGTTCTCAATATGAATAATTACAGCAGAACTTACGATGAAATCCCAAACAAACTCTCCGAAGAAGCAGATCCATCCTACTTTGAGGAATTGGTGTAACCAAAGAAATAATAGTTCAAAACAACCGCCACTAGTAAAGTGTAACCATCTGCACAGACAACCAAGGCAACTAAAGTGGTTAGACCCAATTAAGGATTAAAAGATTTCATCAAACAATAGAAGAAAGTAGCAAAACAATAGGGTAATGTTGACATCATCGATTCATTTGGAAACATGCAAGAGGATGAATAGATTCAACAAATCATTCATTAACAAATCTAAGAAGATATCAAACAAATTTAATAATAAACTAAGCCTGCTGAAACTAGTATTCCTCCACCTCCTCCCTTACCAGTCTTTGATCATGATCTGGAGTATTAGGATGCACCCAAAGTTTAATCTAACAATTAGAAACAAGAGGGCTAAATCTAGGAGGAGTTATAATAGAAGAGTAAGGAGGAAGAAAAAGACAAATAGCAATAATAACCTATTTTGGATACCACAGAAGAGAGGAAGAAATATGCTGAATTAGTTAAGAAGAAATGTTAAGAATCAATTTTAGAATAAGATAATCAAATTAGACAATATTTGAAGGATGGTCCACATGTTTATTAGTTATACTCTATTCTCAATCATTCAGGTGGTGCTATGGGTGGTCATTATTTTGCTTATATCCGTTCCCATGAAGATGGACAATGGTATTGCTTTAATGATAGTTCAGTCACTTACATTAACCCAGATGATATTCCAGTGAAAACATTTGGAGGTCATTCTGGTGGAAGTGCCTATATGTTATTTTACAGGAAGGTTGAACCGAATCAAGAATCTTGGGGTACTTGGGGTGGATAATTCCAAGAGAATGAATTACCTGAGTATGTTCAATTAAAATTACAAGAAGAAAGAATCAAATTAGAAGAATTCAGATAGCAAGGAGGATAAGCAGAGGATCTATTGGCACTCCAGAAACCTATCACTGTTAAGGCTCATTATAAATTAGAGGTCAAGACATTTACTCTTGAAAATAGCACAAGCTTTCTTAATTTCAGATAATTAGTACTTGACCATTTCCAAATTAAAGATAGAGATAACTGTAGAATCAGAATTTATAATCCATATACTGATTAATTTTAAGACACTTTTGAGGGCAAAGAAATGAGATCCTTAGCAGCACTCAAATTGTAGAATAAATGCATATCTATTGAATTCAAATAGCCAGGTGAAGAATGGAAGCCATATAATGAATAGGCTGTCACATTCAGAGTGGCTCTTTTTAGAGAAAATCTAGAAGCACTAGATGAAAAAACATTATAACCCAAAAAAGTAACAGTAAACAAAAATGATTTTGTGCATGAATTAGTTGAAGCTGCAAAGAAAGCCTATAATTTAGAAGGAGAATTTTAATTATTGAAAAGAAATGGCGAATTTGGAGAAATCTTGAGTTCAGATAAACCCATTGATGGATATTATGATAATAGTTTCTTCTATCTTGAACCTAAAACTGAAAATAGTAATTGGCTTAAGGAATTCGAAATAGATGAACATAGAATCACTATCAAATTCAATGACCCTACTAAAACTGTTTAAGCTTCTATATAAGAAGGGCAGCCAGAGGATTTATATCCCCTTGTTTGCACAATCGATAACAGAGCTACAATGATGGAAATGAAGGAGAAGATCTGTTAACAATTAGGAATTTCCCCTAAAAATTTGATCTTGAGAAGAGGTGGAAGAGCTGGATTAGAGTTGAAAGATTTGACGATTGAAGTTGGACTCAACCATTTTGTCAAAGGGTCTTCTATCCATTTAGACTTAGGAACTCCCTTAAACTTAGGAGAATATAGATGCATAATCTCAATTGCATCTGCTCCGAATCTCTATGAAGATAGGAATTTCTATCAATTTTAAGAATTAGGTGAGTACTCCATTCCAGGAGATAAACCTATCAGTCAATTCATAAATGATTTGGCTATTTGGGCATCTGAGAAGAGTGGAATCCCACTAGATCCTAAACACATTAGACTTAGAGAAAGGATAGCAGATCGTTTGAATAAAGTGTATAGAGATAAACCATTGAAAGAGTAAGGAATTGTAGAGATGAGAATGATAGCAATTGAACAATTGTAAGATGAGTGGTAGCATTTGACATCTAAAGATGTATTTATTCATGCCAGATTCTGGGATTAAGAGAAGTGGGATCTTTCAGAAAGATACGAATTTGTTGTTAGCAGAAACTAGAGTGGTGCTGACTTGGCAGAATAATTTAGTTAAGTGTTTGGAATTACAGCTGAAAATATAGAAGTATGCAGAATAATTGCTGTTCATAGATTCAATAGATATGAGTTATTAAATGAAGAAGTATACTTATTAATTAAATAATTAGTGGATTCCATTAAAGAATGATGATTATCTATTGGGATCATAGCCACTATTTATAACAAATGATGGACAAATGATCATCCTGAGAGATTCAACTTAACAACCCAGAGAATTGACAAATGAAGAAATTAAACAATTTGGAATAATACAATCAAATTATACTAAATCAATCAAGACTGGAGTATCAAGAGGTCCAGTTAAGACAAGATTTTTCAATGAAGAAAAGGCTTTGGTGATTACTGTTAAAAAGTATTTTATATATAATATTACTTTTAGGAAGGCTGAAGATATTAAGCCAGAGGCATGATTTATTACAATTAATAATTTCATAAATATCTTATTTAATATCAATATTAATAATCAAATCATGTTGATTTACATTAGCAATTCTTTATTTTTAATGAGCTATCTTTGACATATATAAGAAACATAAAATCATAGGCTAAATCTAATTTTTAAGTATTATAAATTTTAAAAAGGAGCTGGCTAATTTTATTTTATAAAATACTTTCCTTAGTTTTCAGAAATTAGAGTTATTTTTACAATTCCTTGCAAAATATTTTTTCATATCTTTTACACTATAAAATTTAAAGGTAAGGTTTAAGCTTGAATTCACTATCTTATTTGAATTACATGTACATAACAATTCTATTAATCAGTTCTCCTTCCTCTATTGATAGCTATATCGTTTAATTATTAAACTGCTAATCTCTAAGTATAGTCAAAATAAATAAAGTATAGATTCATTGAAATCAAAATATCTATTTGATCATCAAATAATCATAAATTACCCTATTATTAAAAAACATTTAATTATCTCTTTCATTTAATTAAAATTTATATCATTAAGTAAATTCCGGTCTAAAAGTTTTGCTTAAATGTTCTTTATAATTCAATCTCAAAACCTATAGATAAATGAAATTTGCTTATTCTTATAAATGGAAGAGATATATTGAATTAGCTACTTAATCAGTTATTATTCTATTTTCTTATGTGGTTGATTAATATTTAATTTCATTTCTCATGAGTTTTTGTTTAAAAGGTGACAAATAATCTGTTTTGATAGTCCATAATCCTAGGATAAATAGCTTAACGATAATTGAATTTCCTGAATACAATGTGTTGAAAAAAAAATAAAATTTTCTAATAAATCATAATCATTTGAAGATTCTATAAATTTTTGACTGGATGGTTCAAAAAATTCTGGATTAAAATGATAATTCGCAGTTGTTTTACAAAAATTATAAAATATGTGAACATATATACTTATTGATTGATCATGTTCTTGTAGTTTTTTTTTGATTTTGTGGTTAATTGTTAAATTAGGTGGGTAATGCGCTTTTCTATTGCTGGGGGTTGAGAAATTTGTTATTATTAGGAGGAGAAAATTATTCTGCTGAAAATTTTTCTAATATTCTATAATCTTATTGTTCTTCATTCTTCAATATTTCTATAAATTAGATTTCATTCATTTATTCATTATTGTTTTCTTTCAGTTAAAATAATTTTATTAAAAGCCTGAACACTAGGAGTGCTGAATTTCTATAAGTATTAGGGTGCATTTATTAACTCCGGTCTTCTAAATATGTTATTTATTTATTCTCTATAGTTATAGTAGGTTTTGAATGTTCGCAATAAGATTTGCCATTTAGCTCCTTACTAAAAAAGTCTTCTGCAGCTTTTTCATCTTTGAATCCTGAAAAACAAGTAATATTACATTAATTACAATTTAATTAATAATATTAACTTTTTTTATCTACCCTAGACAATTTATATGAACTTTGCTTATAAGCACCAGCCCTCAGGCATTGCATAAACAATGTTCTTAACTGCCTATAGCTATCCTAATATACTTGTTAATATTATCTATCACAATCTCCTTTTTAAATTTATAAATCTTGAAATAGTGTTTCTGATTAACAATCGAAGAGTGAAACTTAATTGTTTAGTGGAAAAAATGTAGGATTTTAATTTTTCTAATTATTAAAAGATGAAAAATCAATTGACAATTTATTTTCAATTTTTTTTAAATTTTCAATGCTAATATTATAATATACTTTTGCACTTTTATTTTTTGTTATTTTAATTATGGACATACTATTAAATTCAAGATTATAATCTGAACATAGGGATGTCTATAGGTTATAAAATGGGCTTTATTCTGATGTTAATATTGATTGATCGACATCCTCTCCTGAATAAAATGTACGAGCAACAATAATTTTATTGGCTAGCTGTTCTCCTATTATTTAAACAAGTGATTATAATATTTATTATGCTTCCACTGTAAGTCTTACATTGTATGCCTTTATACATACAATAATAATATCAATTGTATTTTAATTATCATATAAAAAATTAGATACTTTATTTATAGTATAGTTGTCATCTTAGCCATAATTACCAGGTGTATCTATCAAATGTACTCCATAATTTCTTTAATTAAAAGGTTCAATATAGTAATGTGATATTTCAGTTGTTTACTCTTAATCTGCAACAATTAGTCTAAATGTATCATCCCAAGCAATTCCGAAATAATAATTAACAAATGCATTTAATAATGTTGTCTTTCCTTCATCTCTTTATCCAATAAAAAGAATATTCCTATATTAAATGGAATTATTCAGTTATTATCCATAATATTAATACTACGGATCTCCATCTTTAGTGGTTACTAATTTTATTAAAGGTAAGGATAATCCTTCCTTCAATTAAATCTATTCCACATTTTATTATTAATTTAATTGTTATACATTACACATATTATCTTAATTGATTTATTTACTTTAAGGCGACTATTCTTATTAAAATATTTAGCTTTATTGAGTAGTATAAGAATTTATATGGGAAATCTAAGTTGAATCTGATAATATATTTTTCTAATTATCAAGTTCATTCGATTTCTCATCAATTGATTAATTGATTTACAATGAAAAATTTTCCTCCTCAATCGAATTTAATATATTTGAGCATATTTTGTATTATTCAAACTCTTTAAAGAAATTTAATTTTGATTAAACTTTAGAAATGGTAATTGAGTTTAGTTAATTCAAGTCTCTTTTTAGGATTTCATCCAAACTGATCTTTGTTAATTAATTTCCAAAAATATATTCCAGTTCACTAATAAATTATTTACCATCTAATAATTTAATTTCCTTTGACAATTCTAATTACCATTCCTCTAATGTTTCCTCTATCATTCTAAATTCTTTCATGATGGAGTCCTTTAAAAACTCAATATTACTTTTCACCTGTTTCACCAATGGTAAAAGAGGAGAAATAAGTTGTGAATTAATTCGTTACTTTTCCATTATATGAGATTGCACATTGTCTTGAACTTTTCTCCACCCTAAAATAGTTTTCTCTTTGTCTATATCTAATATGCATTATTGGCATAAAAGTCTATCTTTTATATTTAAATTAGGATCCTATAGTATAGCACATATTGGAAGCCTATGCTAATAAGCACAATCAACGTCAAATTCATTTTCTATTAATTTTTACATTATTATATTAAAATTAAGTCAAACAATTACACAAATTGAATCATTAGTTGAATCAAGAATTTGAGCAAACTGTAGCATCTAATTCTAAAGCTATAATTAAAATAATGAAAGGTAAAAAGTAAGCGTCAATTTTTCTCAACTAAAGATAACAATAGTGATGATAAATAAAATGAACAATTTTGATTCCAAAAATCTCTATCTCTACTTTTATAAAATTCATAACTTTAACAGGAGCTACAAGGTTAATTGGATCTTTCAAAAGGAAGTCTAGTGGAAATCAAATTTTTTATCTTTTTGGTACTTCCTTTCAATATTTATTAAATTATTGAAATTTATTCAATTCAGTGCTTCATTTATATTCACAGCTCTAATTTTAAATAGCAACAGTCATACTTATCATGATTAAAATTCTATTCTTAATATTATTCTTAAATAATTTACAAATTAGAGGATTGCAATGTATAAAGGTGCTAAAGGATTTCCTTATAATTAAGGATGTTATGTATAAAATACTAAGACTAAATGATTGATCAAACAGATGGTGTTTAATAAAAATTCTTTATTCATATCCTATGATAAATGAAGTTTTACAAATAGATATAATTTTAAGAAAACATTAATATTTAATCAAAGTTGTATCATACAATATCATATTAGTATCAAAATATTAGATCCCAATCATTTGGTATTATATACGATGGCTTAACCAAAAGCTGCTTGATTGGATTATCAACAAGTTCTTATCAATATTTTTCTATAAATCATGTTATATTGAGAATGGACGTATCTAAAATTGAAATTCAGAGTAAGAGAGTAATAATTTCAGGAAATGAATGAGTTATTTGACATGTTACTTGCTCATATAATAGTCAAAGAAATATCTAAGATTTTTTAATTATTGTTTTTCATTAGACGAATTAAAAACGAGTTATATGATTTTTGAATAATTTATTGTAAAAATTTATGATAATCATTAATTTAATATGAAAAATTTAAAACTTACAAACTTTGAAGAATTCAAAAAAAACTATCTAGATGAAAATGACAAAATAAAAGTATTCAAGTATTTCTATCAATACAATAATTGCTTTGGTTTGATTTCTCAAGAAGATGTGCAAGATTGTCAACAAGCTGAATTTTTAGAAAAAGCGCGTACATATAGTGCATTTTTAAGCATGAGTTGCTTAATGCTGACATTGGATAGAACCTTATTTAGAAGAAGTTCATTCAAACCAACGAAGTTCTTATTCTAATATGGAGTTCTACCGATGATGTCATTTTAAATAACAAAAAACTATTTCTGTAGAGATGTAGAATAGACCTTTCATGACATGACAGAGAAATATCAGTTTGGTGTGGAGTAATATCATTAAGGGATGGAATTGATGACTCGTGCACATAAAGCTAATCGTTTAGGGGAATTCTTAGAAAAAGGAGTTGATTTCGATTGGAGCACAGTTGAGAATGAGTGAATATTATTATATACACTTCTCTCAATAATTATCACAACTTCAATTTAATGGTCTGAATTGAATCTAGAGCCAATAATTCAAAAAGTTATAGCAGATGAGTTTAAATTCTAGTACTTGATGCCTGTTTAAAAGCCGCGATTCCACATGTCATAAAAATTATGATGTTGCTGTTGAAGCCTAAACAGGATGAGGATAAACTTTAACACTTTTGGTTTCATTGTTTAATCAATTCTCAAAATAGAAATACTCAGATTATCAACTATTTGGTTTGAGATTGTCACATACAAGAGAATTGGCACATTAAATTTTTGATGTTGCAAAGAAGTTTTAAGTTGTGAATTAAGACAAGATTATATTTGACTTCGAATGAACACGATGTCAAATATTTAAATGAGAATGGATGTAATATACTCATAGCTACGCTTGGCAAGTTAAGATAGTTGTTAGATATGGCTGATTTGTAAATTAATGTCACAACTTAAGAATATTTGATATTTGATGAAGCAGATAGGCAAAAATGAGTAACGACTTCTAATACATGATTTAATGAAATAGAGTATTAAGGAATCCAGTATAATTTAAGGTTAATGCTAAAGATACGATGCCATAAAATTAGAAATTATTATCATATTTTAAAATATAGAATGAGATTAGTCAATCTAATGGAAGATCAAATATGAAATGAATTAACTTCATTTTGATTGTCAATTTTAATAGTTGAAAGGGAAATTTTTAAAGTTAGTTACTTCTGAGAAAGATATTAGAGAAAATGGCAAACCAACATTAAATTATTCGCATTTACTAACTGCATAAACAACAAATATTGTTTAAATTTAGATCTCAATAAAGCACTTCATTAAAGCCAAGAAAACAATTCTTAGGAAAATAAGGATAAGAAATTAGTAGAAAAGATAATACAATCCTTAATAATAAGTCTCTAAAAAACAAGAAAATATTAAATCTATTAGAAAGAATGTAAATAACATGAATAAGAGATGAAAGCATAAATATTTTATGTTAGTTTTAGGGATTAAAACATAGTTAAGAAATTAAAGCAAGGCAAAATCACACTTCAGTAATTTAAGGAAAAATGAAGTATTTTGATCCAGCAGATTTATAAGATGCTTATTATGATAAAGATGATTTGTGATAAATTATTATTGTATATAAAAAAATGCTGAATAGACAAATCAAATCTAAGAAGGTTAAGAATCTGATCAAGAAATTTGATGCAGAGGATGAGGATGAGCATTAGGAGGAACATGAAAGTTAACAAGAAGAAGTGCAATAATAAACGAAACAATCATTAAAATAATTGTTGTCTGGAGTGATTAAGAGAGATGTTAAGAGTGAGAAGGCAATTATGGCAGACAAACAAAAAATATTGAACGAACTCACTGGTGAAAAATAAAAACAAAAAGAAATTGGCATAAAGAAAAGCATTAAAAAGTTAGAAAAATTAAACATAGTAGGGCTGTAGTAGAAAAAGGACATGTTGATCCAAGAGTGTCAACCAATAGAGATCAAGAAAGAGAGTTGAAGGTTATTGCAGCTAAAGGTTTGGTTAAAGTATTCAACGTACTTGCTGATATGAGATAGAAACAAAATGAATGAGTTTGTGGTGGAAATTGTTTGTATTTATTTAATTAAATCAATCGATTTTTTAGGCTATTTTATATATAATAAAACCTCTAGTCATTCTCAATCATATATATATATATGGGAGGATAAATTAATTAAATATATTTAATCTTCACTTATAAAAAGTCTTCTTCTTGATGTCTGGCATTTTCTCTACTAGTTTGTTTCTTTAGTATGTCACTATCTAAGGGCCTTAATATGTTTGATTGAATGATGGTTCAAATATGTTGTTTTTCATTGAGGAATTAGCTCTGGTAGAACTCTATGTTATTGAACTTTACTTTGGCTCTTGACTTCCCACCTTCGCAGATTGATATAACATCCTCTACTTCTACAACTATTTTTATGGTGTTGAATAACCAGTATTGAATGCTGGATTACCTGATGCAGGTTTTAAGAGGAGTTTTGCTTTCTATTCCAAATACTAAATACTGAATTACTCATGCTTCTCCATTGCAGTTTCTTAAGGCTTTTTTTGTGTCTATTTGATTGACATCTCAACTCCTTGAGGTTCTTTCACTTTTATAGTTTTGAGATCTTTCTCATAATTTCTTAATTATCTTTGAAATCCATAATTTGGGAATACCACACTTCTACGCTTTCTTACATAATTGAAGGTTTCCTAAAAACTCAACCCTCTGGTCTTCATTATATATGCAATCACTGCAGACGCTGATCTTGACACTCCCGCTGCACAATGAACCAATACACCTCCTCGTTTCAATCCCTCTGCAATCTGATTACAAGTATCCCCAAAAAGCCTAGCGATGTTAGCTGATTCAATATCCAAAATGTGATAAACCTTTGACATATGTATCTAATTTACTTTGTGCACTATTCCACCTTCAGGATAAGACACATTTAATCCTGCAGCTACTGTTAAAACTGTCTTAATTCCTCTCGCATCCAACAAGCTTCTATCATATGCAGCAGTGCAATCTCCCAACCATAAGATATTCCCATTTTCCTCCAGGATCTAGTTCATCGACTAATACATCGGATCAAACATACGAAACATTGCAAATATTTATTATTTAATATCAAAATCACATTTCAAGCTATTCAATTGCTTCCAAAATTTATTTCTATTTCCATCCACTACCAAAAGGACAGTCGATTCTCCATCCAGATAAATCTTTGCCCCAAGTTTCAATGGTCACCCTGATATATAATAATAAATTTCGTTTGTTTAAATTAAAAAGTAGCGGGTTAGCCGTTCCCCGAGGTCGTGTAAGTCAGGGTCGACTATGCTGGGACCGGGGCAAGCCCCAAGTAAACCCAGCCCCATTTAAAAATTGCAGTGATATCATTCTCCTCGTAGGAGATATCAGATATCACTCTGATAAGAACAGATACTACACTTGATCTTAGCCAAAAGGCCGAGAAGGTATGAAATTTAATCGTCTTTTTATTTCCTTTAAATATTATTATTAATTTTATTATTTTATGGGTTTATAATTATATATATTTATTTAAATTATTTATTGCATTTAAAAAGTGATCTTGTATTTTAATTATAATATTTGATCATGCATAATTATTATATACAAATATACAAATCATATGATTAAAGATATTACATAAAATCAAATAATCTTTATAGAATAACATACTCATTAAACATCAAATTCATATTATAAATTCTAAAAATAGTCTTTCAAAATAATAAATTTATTGTACTAATATTAAATGTACTCATCATATTTGATATCAGGATGTTATTTAATTTAATTGATAATATGGCTATTAATTAATAATTAGTCGTTCAATTTTTGTACCATGTCTACTTCTTAGGATAGATGTTCCGAATCAAAATCATCAGATTCTCTTAGCTTAAATTTAGAACAGAATACATTACCGCATTTAAGATCTGAAGATTTTTATTTACTCTCTCAAGTTTTAAGTTCATTTTAATCAGTACAAGTACCAATTGACATAATGGATCTTCTTTTAGACGAACATTCCAATCTATAATTTAAGTTTTAATTTGATTAAACTCAGATACAAATTTATGTATTTCATCTTTATAAAGGATGTTTAAGGTTGAAGTGTTGGCTTGATATTACTCAGCCTCTTCTAATAATGGAGTGATCTGATCAAAAAGCTTTTTGCTTTTAATTATTTTTTTTAATTATGATTTTGAAACTAGTAAATATTTTATATAATAAACATATTTAAAGTTTGCCATCTTCAAGATCAATTGAATCCATTATTAGATTTCATCTATTTTATTAAGAAAGATCCTATTCAGAATTGATGCTTCTTGTGTTGATGAGATTATCAAAATTTTATGTTTAAATTCTTAAATCTATTTAAAAAATGAGTCACCAAAATTGAGTTGTGAAGTTGACTATTATAAACTGTGTATAAAGATTAAGTCTTTTTTAAAGCAATCAAAAGCCTTTTGATTAATGAATTTGAATAATTCTAGGTAGATTTTAAAATATTCAAATAAATGATTTTGCTTTTCCAATAAATCTATTTTCTTTTAGACCCTTTGATTATACGGTTCCTTAATTAAGAATTTATGATTACCTGAATGCCCATTCTCAAGAATCGATAAAGACTTTCCTTAATTTTATAATACTTAAACACATTCGTAGTCAGCAACTGTGAATTCTTCTAAAAGTATGAATCTACTCGATAGGCCTATTCATAATAGTTATTATTGTAGGACTACAAGGAGGCATTCAAATCCTAAGCCTACATTTTGATGACTTTTATAATATTTTAATAATCTTAGAACATTGATAGAAAGCCAGTGATCATGTATTTTTGATCAATCCTATCTGGTTGGGATAATTGAAACTTATTCATCTTTAATTCCATTTTTTCAAAGGACTATTGCATTTAATCCAAATTAGGAGTGAAGGATATGGATCTTTGCTTTTATTTGGTTTATTCAGTCCTTGAAATTTGGAATGAGTAGGCAATACTACGATAGCCAGTTTCTTAAGTTTATTTTCTGGAACTCACTTAGGAATATAATCTGGTAGATATAGTTTTGTTTGTGGGAGCCATGGAGGTGTTGCGGGATGGAATCTTTTGATGTTGTGAGTAGTTTTCTAATAGAATGGTATTCGATTCTGTTTGGTTTAGATCGAGTAAATCCATTAAGTCCAAACAATTAGTATTCATAATTTAACAATAAATTTTATAATGAAAGTATAAAATAATATCATTCAATTTTGGTAATTCTTCTTATGAACTATTAGAATCTATTGGCGTATATTTTAGGGTCTTGTGAACTAGTATCCAAATTCTAATTGAGTTTAATAATCTTTTTGGTATACTTCTCAAATTGCTTCTGCACATTATACTCCTATAAATAATCGATGATTCCAATGTGATATCTATACCTAACATCATCACACATAAATATATTGGCCTTCTTCTTGGGAATAAGATCTGGATTTTGCTCATTTAGAATCTTGAAAACAATTAAGGAATAATCAATCAATCCTTGAGACTTAAAGAAATTCGAATCTTTTATAGCATTTTCTGCAATTAAGCTGGCATCTTCTTAGGAGATATATAAATATTTTTCAATATTCAAGAAATCCAAGTCTTTGAGTACAACTTTTTATAGATTCGTATCTTTTTTAGCAACTTCCCTGTCATAACTAGAACCTTTTAGATCGTAGATTCTAAATGTGTTTGAAGTCTGAGCAATATTTCTCATAACAATAATGTTGATATTCTTTTGGTTTTCCTATTCAAATGTGTAGACACCATAGATTTTAGCGATCAAAGTATTTGGATTGGATAATATATACTAAAAGTAATTTTTCAGCATAGTTAGGATGATTTTCAATTCTTGTTGAGTGACAGTCTTGATAATCAATTGGTTGTCTTGGGAATAGAAGAAAAACTAGCCTGACTTTCCACCTTCATTCTTACTGGCATTCGTAATCTTCTCAAAATTATTGTTGATATCAAGAGACTCGTAGATGTTCAATTTCTCCTTCTCTCTATTCATAATAGCATGAAATATAATTGGAGTGTAGGAAACTACTTTGATTTGTGGGAAGTCTTCTACCAAAGACACAAAATCTTAACACAAATTATAAGGCATGGTAGTAATGATTTAATCATTATTGAATTTGTAAATCTTTCTTTCCTCGTAGATGTTATCAGATTTTTGATTGATGATCTCAACCTCCAATGAATTGTATTTAGAATACTAATCAATTTGAAGTCCTGCTATCATTTTGCACATAATTTATCCTCTCTTTTTATTTTGCAGAACACTAACAAAAGGATTATCGTCTGTTTGAGATTTCTCTCTATTGATAATTAATTCAGATTATCGAATCTACGAAATACCACTAGTCAAAATACTCAGATCCTAATCAACACTGCTATTGTGTTTCGACAATTCAAGTTCATTCTCTTCAATTATTTATTTTTGTTTCTGTCCATACCCAAACATCTTGAGCAATATTCTTTTAGTATAAGGATCATTTACTCTAATAATAGGTAAAAGTATTAATATCATGATATCAAAAAATGCTGCTGTGTCGTACATGGCATTCAAGTTCATGTTCCATTGATAAGTACAACTCAAACTAGCTAATAATTCAACCAATTATGCTGCGAATATCAGAATGAGGTAGGTCAGGAAGTAGATAATACTGAATTTCAGGAATTTTTGTGCTCTCTCCTTATATTAATTTGGGATATTCTTCTTGATATAGTAGATCGAATATCCGCCAATTGAAATGTAGATTAAAATTGTCAATGTATATCCTAAGGTAATGACATAACTAAGTAAAATTATTTAATTTACTCCGCTAAGAGAGATGTAACTATAGAGCATTTCCCATCAACGTTTTTGCCTGTCAAATTCAAAGAAAACACAATCACACATGTTATTAATGTCAGTATGATGACTCCCAAGTGGATTAACCATTGGATGTTATTTTTTGCCTTGAAACTTGTTTTCACTTATCTTGTAAGAAAATAGAAAAAAGCCAATATATAAAAGTACTATCCTAGGTCTAAATGAATCATAGGTCAGATATTATTACGTGATATCAATGTTAATGCGGCTGTAAATTAACATTCCAAGGAGTTATTAGCCAAGGGTTTATCTTCATAAGAGGAAACTGCAATTATATACCACTGTATTGCCATTATGATTTCAAATACGAAACTACCCAAAAAAATGTCTCCTGGACTTTGTCTCAATTGATTTTTATATAAAAAGACTACAAATAAAAAGGTATCCAAAATTAGAGAGATTGAGCATCCAATTAGATAAAACCAAATACTAACATTGTTAACTAAAATTTGATTCAGATAGAGGTCTATTGTGATTATGCTTAAATTGTACCTTAGATTGTAGTCTTGGAGGCTGTGTTCTTGAAGATCAATGAGCATAATTAGTGAGAAATATGTGTACTATTCATTAGTTATATTAATAAAATAAATTTTAGTTATGAAGGTAAGTATTATGATTACAGTAATTTTAGTTAGCTGCATCTGAAGCATTCAAGAAACTAAAATTGAAACATTATTAATAGGCTAAAGTTACTACAACCAAGTTTTATCAAACAAAACCTTATTTTTCAATGCCAGAATAAGTTGAAAAAGAATCTGGAGTTTTAGCACCAAAAAGAGTGAATCAAGTTGATCTATTCAAAAGATATACTTATGAAGTATTGCCTGCTCTTGAATAATCAGTCGAATTGGATTTGCTTGATAAAGTATTTCAAAAGGTAGATCCTGTAGTAAGAGAGTCAATTACACAAGTAAAATCCATCATAATTCCTTAGGCTTACATCAGAAAACAAGTTGAATAATTAGCTTAACAACCAGATCCTCTTTCTATCAAAGATCTTGATGATAACACTAAGAGCAATATGCCAAGAGAAAAGGCAAAATTGTTTTTAAAAGATTGGTTGGATTTGAATCCAATATAAATCGGAAAATGGATCCCTTTGAATTATGAGTTATTTAAGAAGACTTTTAAATTCCTATCACCAGGGGATTTCCAAAAAAACCTCATTGAATTGTCCAAAAATTTCTCTCTTATGATGACTGATGTGGGTTTCAAAACAATGGATTATGTGGATTCAAGCATAAGAATACCACAAATATTCTAATATAAAAAGTTATCCAAAGATAATTTCCACAAAGAAGGATATTTCATAATAATGTTCAATGTCTTGAAAGGAGACTTTAATGATGAACTTAAAAAACATAGAAACAATGAAATATTCCAAAGAATCTTTGCAACCAGTGTCAATTTTGATGCTCTCTTGACTGTCATATTGAATCATTGGGAATTAATTTAATAATTAAGAACTCCAGAGTAAAGAAAGGAATTCTTTAAGTCTCTTGTTGATTAATTATTGGAAAAGATAGATCAACAATAAGCCAATGCTTCTATGCCTGAACTATTATTTTCAACAGTGAAAACATTGTAGTTTTAAGATTTCACTTTGGATCTCACAAAATATGTAAATAATCCATTCCCAGTTCCAAAATCATTGATTGAAAATAGATTTGGGGTATGATTGTCTTATCAATATTAGGAATAATACTATGGATATTCAAGTAATTTGCTTTTCCATGGAGATCATGGAGCTGGTAAATCAGGTGTGTTAATGTAAGCAATTATGTTTGCCTAATAAACTGGATGGATAGTAGCAGTAGTTCCATCTGGATATAAGTATTAATTTATACCAATAAATTATAGTTGGACTTCATTGAAATATGAGACCAAGAGACATTTTAAAACTGGATTGTATATGCAACCAAAGGCAGCATAGGAATGGTTAGAACAATTCAAAGAAGCTAATCAAGTGCATTTGGAGACCTTTTAAGTTGATTTGAGTCTTTATGGCAAATTCAATTTGAGTGGTGTTCATGATGATGATCCTGATCCTTGTCCCAATTTGTATGATGAAAGAAGAGGGTATCACTTCAAGGACTTTGAGAAATTCACAACACAAGAAGAAAGAGATTTCGAAGAAGCACAAGATTAAATCATGTCTGCAAGAATTACATTGAAAATTCCTAAACCACAATATTTACATGAAATCATTGATTATGGCATCTCAAATGCTCATTATGCAACCAATGCTGTCTATGAAGTGATGGAACAATTGTACAATACTGACAAGTACAAAGTATTAGTAGCTGTTGATGGTATTAACTGGTTCTATAGACCATCACAAATACCATCTTTTCGTTATGAATCTGATAAAGATCTAAGGGTATTTCTAAGTCATTAATTATTTAAAGGGACATGTACCACCATATCATATGTCATTACCTCGATTGTTTATGCACTTTGATGGACACAAAATTAAAAATGGTACTAAAATTACTGCTTCCTCTATTTTCAAATTATTTTAACACGATTTCCAACCCAAACATGTACTCTTACCTTAGAAATATGGTATTAAATTGAATGGAGCACCTTTGGACATGTTTAGATCATTCTGTGAGTATGGAATTCAAACAGGAATGTGGAAATGTGATGAGTTTTCTTAGAACACTCTTGAACAATTTTGGATGGAAACTCAAGGAAATTATTTTGAAACAATCAAATGCATGAAGGTTCACTGGAGAGATATATGAAATGTAGAATATTTTAATCATTTAAGAATAACAACAGAAGTTTATATATAAATATTAATAATCAATATATATAAATGCATAATGTAATCTATATTAATCATTTCAATTTTAACGAATAAATTAGGGATCCTTATACTATTGGTTTAATGATTGGATTTAGCTTAATAAGGATTGAGTCCACTATTGAATCGACAAATCTAAAGATTGTAATTCTTATTTATTCTCTTCTTAAGCCTCATCTGTTTCAACTCGACTTTTTTATGATTGCTCTACACAGTTTTCAACATTTTTTTATATTTACACTTGAGAGAGTAGTGGTTATAGAGGATTTAAAATAATGTGGTATGTTGTTACTACTTTTTTTAATTTACGAATTCTTGATTCTTTTTTCCCAACTCTGCCTTCTTTCATATAAGTATTAACGATAGACTTACACGTAGATGCCAATAACGAGTATTCTTAAGCAACCTTTTTAAATATTTAAAATTAAGGAAATACCTCTAACAATGGTTTTTTTTATATACAGATTTTATCAATAATTTCTTGTCTAATCTCTTTGTTGATTTTACTATATTATTTTTTCTCTTCGTCCATCGATTAGTTATGACCTGAATAATTTATTAAAATAAAAATAATTTACAAAAATTTAAGATATGTATGATCATTTATTTATTTTTTTAATCTTGGTATCCCTCCCTTCCCCTAATTTTATTTATTTTGGAATAAAAAATAAAAATCTTAACTATTCTTAAAAAAGTAATTTAATAATTTATAACTTTATGAGAATAATAATAATTAACAATCTCAAATGTGATCCAATTTTTCCAATTACTTTTTAATTTGCATAATCATCTTCTAATCATCATTTTCCAATCCTGAAGTTTAGTTCATTTTTTTCACCTATGATTTATATACAAAATAGTTACTGATTATTATTCTATCAACTACTTTTTGATCCTCTGCTCTTTCAAATAATCTTTAATAACTAATTTCTATTCTGATTAGCTTGATTTAGGTGGTTCTGGGGGTCTCGGTATAGGTGGAATGTGCTTCTTGTTGTAAGTCGCATGTTCTCTTAAATAGAAATCCCCTATGCGTTTAGGTGATATAGGAGTAGGGATGTTTTCTAACGGTTTTAGTTTCACCTTCTTATTTCCTGATTAATCCTTCTGTTCTACTCCAAAATATATGTGTTTTTCTTTAACCTTCTCAGATAATTCCCTGTATTTCTTAAAATCTGGTTCATATTTGAGTTTTCTGATGTTTTCCTCAATTTCTGATCTCTTTTCTTAAGAAACATGAGGTTGATATCTCTATTTCACCTCATTATCATAAGATCTAAGGAGATTGAGTCGTTCCTAAGCCTTAATTTTAGATTCATCCACTTTTAAATCTTATTCTTTATAGTACTGTCTTGCCCTCTTATAACTCTCTGAATAATATTGTGCCTAAAACTTATTCCACTGCTTTTCCCGTTCATCCCACTCTTTTTGCCTGACTGCTGCTTTCTCTTTTCTAAGTTCCTTAATCTTTTTATCAAATTGCATAATCTCTTAAATATTAAATTCAGGATTCCTCATCTCTTTCAATTTATTTTTCCTCTCATCTTACAACGACATCATATATGCAGCATCCTATTGGGCATACTTCTCAGCGAGATGATGCTATTTCTTCTTTTCCAAGTACCTCTTGTTTTATTCTTATAAGTCTTATTCTCTTTGTTTCTATTTCTCCTTCAACTTATTCAATCTTTATTCTATCTCCTCTCTTTTTTCCTTGGTCTTCGCCTCCTAAATGAGTACTTATTACTTTCTTATTTTGTCTTCAGTCTTTTATATTTTTTCTTTTTGAATTTCAATCTGCTTTAATCTCTACTCCTATAATTCGTTCCATTCTTTCATCTATTTCTTAATAAATTCTTGTCTCTGTTATTCCTTCAAAGGATCCACTTCAGACTTAACAATTGGTTCTCTATACATACTAATCTAACTCAATTCTGCCATACTGTTCATAATAGGTTATGATGCATGTTTATTCAACTAATCCAATTTCAAATGTCTTTTTAAATGTTCAATTTTTTCTTCAATATACAGTAACTTTTATACTAGTTCTTTTCTCAAAGCCAAAATCTATTGTTTCTGTTCTTATTATTCAAATCTTAAATCCATATCATCCAAATCAAGTATTTATAAATTCACCTCTCTTCTGCTCTTTTCATATTTTTACAGATCCTTTTTAATAAGTTCTTTCTAAAGTGCTTTAATTTTAGTCTGCTCAATAACGTTCTTTTAATCATAATCATCAAAATGATATTGATTCCCATTGATCTATAGTCCTTTCATGGTCCTTTCTAATGATTCCATTATTAAATTTGAAGCTGTTGATTTCGATTGATGACTCAACTCGTGATTCTCAAATTATTATGCGAAATACTCTTAGATATTTCCATAGGGTTATTGAACTTCTGTGTTCAAGGATTCATTCAATCTCTTGATTAAAAATTAAGGCTTCTCTAATTTCTGATTGACTTTAGGATTCTGAAGCTCTACTTCCTTGTATTCCACAACTAGAACTCCCTCCTTTTTGCCCTGTCCTACAATGTCAAGATGATGGATCTATACTAATTTTGGAACTATGGATTCTCCTATCAAATGAAATTCCTCATCTTTCTACCATACTTCCACTTTTAAATCGACAGTCTTCTTGACTTCAAGAGTGAACTTCTGATTCCAATTGTTTCCTACAGCAGTTTAATGAACTTGAGTGCCGTACTTGATTTTAACTAAGAAGTTAGATAGTGGATTATCGTAATTTAAAATTTCGAGATTAAGTTTCATATTTTAATTATAGGTGGTTTAATCATTCTAAACGTATTTCTCCATACATTGGCATTGTCTAATTCCTTTTTAGATATCAACACACTATCCAATTTTTTCAAGGTAGGCAACAATCCAATTACATACAATCTAAAATTTGGAATGGCATCAAAGGGATTTCCATGAACAGTCAAAGTCCTCAATTCTGTCAAACACTGCAATTTATCGAATTCCATAATGTCCTTCAATTTGTTTGCATGCAAGTACAATGCTTTTACATTTGGCAATTCAGCAAAATTCTGTTTATAATAATATCAATTACATAGTCCAGACTTTCAATCATATTGTGCGATAGATCAATCCACTGCAACTGTTTACAATTAATCATGATTTGATCAATGATATTGTAAAAGTTATGCAAGGATGTCAATTTATTGTAACTTAGGATCAAAGAACATTGAATTAATTGTACTTAAAATTGCTTCTTTGTTTATTTTTTTTCATCAATTGTTGGCTTGTATACATTGGTCGATTATTAGACAGGTTATCCAATTGTACGAACAATTACTGGTGTCAATTTCTCGTCCTTCTATCTCTGCAACTCCCGCTTCTCTCTCTCTTTCTCGTCCCCTTCTAACTTATCTTCGTCTTCTTGTTCCTGCTGTTGGTTCTGTTGCACTTGAATATTCTCATTTTCTTATTGCTGTTATTGCTGCTTCTCCTTCTTTTTATCTTCCTTCTGTTCATCTATTGGGGCCTACTTACGTTTGCCTTGCTTGGGCACAGCATGTTTTAAATCAGCCAAAGATTTGATATTCAGATTGGAAAAATCCAAAGGAGGAGCATCATATGAGATTTTAGTGTCCTACATAGTTGATTTTGACATGTTTTATTTCATTAAAATAAATATAAATGAGCAAACACCCAATACAGAATTATCAAATTTTAAAGGTCATTGGCAAAGTAAGTTAATTTATGTCTATATTAAAGGGAGCATTTGCTATTGTCTATTAAGCCTAGCACATAAAAACAAAAGAAATTGTTGCTATCAAATAAATCAATATAGATATGGAGGAAGGGCTCCACAAATAGAAAATGCTTGAATTGTTCCATTCAGAAATTCAAATAATGAAATCGATAAAACATAAAAATATAGTTGAATTGAAAGAAGTCTAACAAAGCCCAGATTCCATCAATATGATATTAGAATACTGTGCTTAAGGAGACTTAGAAAAGTATATCAAAAAGAATTCTCTCAAAAACAGATTGCCTGAATCAGAAGCAAAACCGATTATACTTCAATTAATCGATGCCATGAAAATGTTACGTTTAAAAAATGTCGTTCATCGTGATCTCAAATTAGCAAATATACTAATAAATGAATAGATGTAAATTAAACTAGGGGATTTTGGATTTGCTAAATCGCTAATCAACACGGAACTCCTGGAATCCTACTGTGGCACCCCTATCACAATGGCTCCAGAAATACTAAAGTATTTAAATTCTATTAAGCATCAATAGAAAATCTAATTCGTACGATCATAAATGTGATATCTGGTCACTAGGAGTGATGATCTTTCAAATTCTGTTTGGCTAACCTCCATTTGTGCCATAAAAAGGAACAGTGCAGGACTTACTCATAGCAATTTAAACTTCTAAAGTATTAATAATTTTTAAAACTTCAGCTGTAATTCCCATAACACATCTCAGTTTCTGCAGAATGTAAGGATATTCTAAGGAAAATGTTGGTAGAAGATCCAAAACTTAGAATTAGTTTTGAAGATTTATTTAGACACCCATGGTGTTATTTAGAAAAGATTGATCTTGAGTAGTCCTTCTTAAAGGTTAATATTCCTTAACATTAAGAATTTATAGGCAATCTCCATTTTTCTATGAATTAATACAAATAACAATTGAATTAGATTGTGTAAATTATTTCATCAATTGAAAATAAATACAAAGATCTAACTTAATTTTGTATAAGATTTAAGAATGTTCTAAATGGTGCTTTCACTAGTTTTTATCTGAAAATCTATTACTCAAACTAAAATGTCATCATAAAACTTCCTGAGAACTATAAATACTTTAACTATAGACAAGAATTACTATTGTTTTTAATTAACATCTATGAGGTAGCACTATAGAATGATATCAACATTTCGGAATTTCTAAATTTGAACATTTTTGAATTCCAAATTAGCAATTAGTTGGAAATTCGTTATGAAGATTATTCAGTGAGTCTTTTGGATGAACTCAAGAATTTTAAGTAGGGCAATGAAAAAAATTGCTAGATGTTGCAATTTTAGGATGAAAATGAAAATAAAAATAAGGTTTTAAATTCTGATTTGTGGATCCTAAAAGAATACATAAACGAAAGATATAAAAATTGATAATATATATATTCTATATATTATTGAATATAAAAATCTATTATAATATTTATAGATATTTAATTCAATATCTAGTTCAACAACATGTTCCTTGCTTATCTTCAGCTTCTGTTTGTGGTTACAATTATTGAGGACTATTGATAAACGATTTTTTGATTCCTTGTTCGGTTCCAACTTTTATTCCATGACTTTCATTTTTTGGGTCAATTTGATTGCTATTAATTTTTTCTAAAATTTGTTAGGCTGTCTTAAGGAATACTTCTTCGACATTATTGGCAGTCTTTGCACTCACTTCCACAAAGTCAACGCCATGATTTCTTGCAAATTCTTGTCCTTCTTCAAAAGAAACCTATCGACTATATAAATATTCAGAATTAAATGTACTCTGCTTCCAAATCACTTTTATTGCCAACCAGAGTAAAAGTCAATTTTGGATTTCCATTTTATTTAGCTTCCTCTAACCATCTAGAGATGTTTTCGAAGGTCTCCCTTTTAGTGATATCATAAACGATGATTGCACCAGCTGCTGATCGATAATAGGAACGAGTGATAGATCTAAAAGATTCTTATCCTGCCTACAACAATCTAAGTCATTGAGAATACCGTGTCCCAAATTTGCAATTTGATATTCTAGCCATCAATCTCTATCATTCTTGCACCAAATTCCACGCCAATGGTGACTTCGTGCTTCTGTCTGAAACGCTTGTCTATGAATTGCAACAGGAGACAAGATTTGCCAACACCTTGAATGGAATGCACAATATATATATACCTGTATCACCAATCAATATAAATTTAAAGAGGTAGCTATATGACATAATAAATTAAATTATGAAACCTAGGCCTCAAATTGAAACTAATAATTCGATAGATTTATTCTAGAGGACTTCTCAAAATCTTAAAACCCAGAAACTGGACATCATCAATTCAGTTCGAACTACCAATTCCAAGTCTAACTCAAGTGCTAATATTTTTGGCAGAGAATTCCTCAAAAAAAAGTTTAGTCAAGAGAGTCTTCAAAAAAAGGTGCAGTTGAAAAACCCAGATCTAGCAACCGCAATGTAACAATAAAATCAAGTACTCCTATCGAAATACGATATGCCCATTCGTAATTATTCAAATAGTCAATAATCTGTGTTGCTTAATGAGCTTGTCACCAAAGTAACTCCAAGTGTTGAATTGAATATGTTCAAACCATCTAAGCAATCCTCCATTGATTTTAGACCTTTGACATCTAAAGTTAATTCTACAACCTCGCTCTAGCATAGTAGACAACAATCCAATGGATCCAAAGATCATAACTACAAAAAGATGTACAATGGAATGTTGCAGAAACCCCAGAAGGCACATTCCCAATAGATAACCCCAGTTCACTCTCGTTAATTGTCATTATTATAGCAATCGTAATCAATATCGAATCGAGAATTAAAATATTTTGAAAGCATTAAATTTAATAAGGAAAATGCCTAATTTCAGTATTACTTAGGAAAAATCAAGTAAGTTTTCACTCGGCCACTTTCAGACGATTACTTTAGTACTCTCTACAGAGACCATTTCTTTTAAACATATTAAGGGATCTATGTGGCATCCCATCTGAGACCAACCGACCCAAATGATTTCAAAAAGAAAGCAGTCAAAATGAAACAGAAGGATAAATACAAAGGTAGATATATATTGTCTATATTTTTCAGACAAAATCACTGTGATTTTTGATTTAGATGAAACATTAGTTCATTGCAATGAATAAATGCAGTAGAAATCTGATATCGTTTTGAATATCAAAGTGAATCCCCATGAGATTGTTAAGGCAGGTGTCAATATTCGACCAGGAGCTATAGAATTGCTATAATCTTTAGTGGATGATTTTGAAATCGTTGTTTTTACAGCCTCTCATCAATGCTATGCTAAATAAGTTCTGGAGCATTTAGATCCTGAAAATAAACTGATCTCACATAGGTTTTTTAGAGATAATTGCATCTTGACGACAGGTGGAATGTATACCAAAGATTTGAGAATATTTGATCGACCGCTAAGTCAAGTTGTTTTAGTTGACAATGCATCTTATAGTTATGCCTGGCAATTGGATAATGGGATTCCAATTGTTCCTTTCTACGATAATAAAGATGACAGAGAACTCTGGGGTTTGCAGAGTTATCTGATGGGAATGCGTGGTGCCTTGGATGTGAGAGAATATAATAGGTATTTGGTCTTTCAACATTATTTTAGAAATAATCTGCGTTTAAATTAATTCGTTGATACTCAAGGGCCTTCCAGTGTATTTGAAAAGCTTTTTTAATAAAAAATTGAAATATGATTTTAGTACATTTCTTATTTTAATTTTTATAATCCAATGCAATAGACAACAGATTATGATGAAATGCAGCATTATCTTAAACTGGCTTAGGATGGTGACACCGATGCACAATTTAGAGTAGGTTTAATGTTTGAAGATGGAAAAGGGGCTTAATAAAATATCTAAGAATGTATCCAATGGTATTTTCAATCATATCCTCCTTAGGTATCAACTAGCTGCTACCAAACATGCATAAGCAGCATACAATCTAGCATCCATCTATTATTTAGGTAGAGTTGTAGCTCCTGATTATAAAATTGCTCATAAATACTTTAGCAAAGCTGCTGAATTATAGAATGAATAAGGAATGTTCTAACTAGGCTTGATGCATTTGTTTGGACAAGGAGTAGAACAAGATTTTGAAAAAAGCAGAGCTTGGTTTGAAAGAGCTGCTAAACTAGTACTTCTTCTATTTTTATAATTTCAAGGGATCAGTATCAGCAATGAACAACCTTGGTAACATCTATAGATCTGGTATTGGAACTCATATTCAAATCGAAGAGGCCAAGAAATACTATCGAATGGCAGCCGATAAAGGGGATCTTTGTGCTATGACCAACTTGGCTACAGTATTATTGCAAACCAATCAAACTGAAGCATTCGATTGGTACCTCTAGGCAGCCAAAGGTGGCTTTGAAAATGCTTAGTACAATCTAGCTGTCCTTTATGAGGAAGGAACTGGAACTAAACTTAACTTATAATAGGCACTATACTGGTATAAGTAAGCAGCATAAGCTGGTAATATTGAAGCCAAAGAAGCTGTCTCTCGTCTAAGTCCTATAGTTCAAAATTAATAATAAAATGACAAGCAATAATAGGGTTAAAATACATAATAATCGTCTGCCAAAAAAGGTGGTTGTGGCTGTATTGTATTATGATATTATAACTATTTTATATATATAATTTAATAATGGATAATGTTGAAGTTGAAGTCAAAAAGCAATTGAATTATTTGAGGAGCATACAGAGTTACCTCTCAGAATCCTCAGCTAATCCAAAAGATTTCGCAAAAATTATAGATATTTACAAAAACCCCCTACATAGAATACTTAAAATTAATTGCTATCCATTACTCAAGACCTTCCCCTCATCTGAACTCGTTTGTTTAGAATTAGAAAAGGACTTCAGCAATAAAGATTACGAAATTCAACTACTCTCCCTCAAATTAGCCTACTCCTTGCCAATTAGTAATCTTATGCAAATTGTTAAATCCTACGACACAGCATTCTATTAAATAATCGAATAGTATAATTTAAACATTTAATAGGTCGCCGGATTTCCATTACGAAAGATTGTGTGCAGTCAATTCTATTTTGCAATTATTACTCACAAAAGAAACAGAAGTGGATTCAATAGACATGCCAAAACAAACAATAACTAACATTTACTTGAGAATAGCTGAAAATTGCTTCTCCAATAACAGAGACATCTCAGCTAATTGCATCATTTGCTTATCGGAATTTTTATAAAGCAAATTGCAGAATCCCAATAATCTTACATAAGTCAATTATGATTCTCAATAAATTAAATAGTATTTATAACTTAGACTTTAACTACTTTACGAAAAAATTTGCAGTTATGAAGTTCGCATTAGATCTAAAATGCTGTTTTTGATATCTTTGGTCTTGATTGATTCACCTAAACAATTGCAATAATAAAATACAGTTCAATAAAATTAGAATACACTTGTTTATAAGTTAAATGTAATAGATTTTAATAATAAAATCATCAAAGCTGGCTTGTATGATGTTCTTTAATACAATTTTGAAATAGATATAATTGTATAAATTTCAAACTTCCTTATTAATGTCATTTCATAATGCAAATCATATGAATTTTTTAATACAAGCCAACTTTTGTGGTAGCTTTTTGATTGTATTGATAAATACATCAAGAAAGTCAATTATAAAAAAGAATTGAACCAGATATTGCTATAAATACTTCAATTAGATATGGATTTAAATACGAATATTGCAATATCAATAAGAATTCTGGAGATATCCTTCCTAATTACCAACCAATTGACTAGACTGTTATTCATGCTATATTGCTTTAATAATTTAATCTAAAAATCAATTGAGTTGCTGTATTAAAAGAAGACTAGTGCAATCTTAGGACTTTATAATTAGACTTGGTTTCTAACAAAAATAAAGGATGAACCAGAAGAACTAATCTGTTGCTTGATTATTGCAGCTATTCATTAAGAGACAAATAAATCCATTTTATTGGAAATAATGGAAATTTGTAATGCTTTTATTTGGGATGGGTGTAACATAGAAGCCATTATCATGTATTTATTATTGATTGAAGAATGCATCAATGTCATTCCATCAGATGAAATTAGATTGGATGATCTAATTAATAGAATGAATACAAACTAAATAAGTTTCAACTAGAAAGTCTAGACCTTGTTAATAATTACTAGAAAATTCAATGAGAGCAGTTTGAATTGTAAATTAGATTACATAAATATATTGGCAGAATTTAGAACTTTTATGATTTAACCAGTGTAGACTTAAATCTGTTAACTTAATCTCTTACAAAATGTTTATAAGATCCTCTATTATTTATCAATCAATTTTCATACACCAGAAAATCATATTAAATAATAGATTTTGGAATTGCTTTCAGATTACAATGACAATCTATAATAAAGGAAAAATGATCACATAGCTGAATAATTGATAGAATATAATAGAAATTTTGTTAAGTCACTTTAATACAAAGAGTCTCTCCAATAAGATTAATTATAATTAAAGATAAATAATTAAATTGATTCAATCAACCAAAATTTACAAAACTTAACTACCTATCAAATAGCTTACAATATATTTTAATAAAAGTAATTTTCATCAGAATAAAATACTCTTATAATGAATTTAAGATCATTGCAATTACCTTAAAAAAACATTTTTACTGAATTGCAATTGAATTCAAAATTAATTACAGGAGTTAGTGATTTTGTATAAATCTATTGTTCTCATACATTAGATTTATAAAAATCCTGTATATGTTTAGGAATCAGAGTTATCAATAACTGTCCATTTAAGTTAGACAACTTAGGAATCAAAATATTATTAGATAGAAATTCTTATATCCAAAATAATTATAAATTAATTGAAGAGTTGCCTTCTTATTAAGAAAAATAATTGTTTTATGTTGTTAAAGTAAATCCAAAACTCTCTATGCATTTTGCTTTTGATATCATATTGCAAGACATTAAAAATGAATCTTCACAATCATTTGCTATTAGAACATAGAATTACAGAATTAGCATGCTTGAGTTTCTCATACCTAACACTTTTTTGTATTTATCATAGAATTGTTTTTAATACATAACTTACGATACTTCATTGATTATCAAGTGTTATTTAGAAGGAAATTATTTATAACTATATAAGAAGCTATTATCATAACCATTTGCCGCTGTTATTTTAGACAACACAAACTAAGTATTTTAATATTCAATTAAATAAAATTTAAATCTTGATTTGATTTCCCAAAATGTATCTAAAACAATAAACATTGGTTTATTATCTTATCTAATAAATGGCTAAAATTTAGCAATAATAATATCAAATATTTCAACATAATCGAATTCAACAGAAGTTTTGTTGGAGGTATAACTTATATTCTATCTAGATTAAATCTGATAAGAGCTGCATTGAAAGTTTTTCGACAGAAATTGATAAATTTTTATTTGAATTGTCAGACGGATTATTATCTGTAGTATTATGATGTATTTTTATAGATTATATATAAAATCTTTTTTTATATATAAGATAAAATAAATATCTAATAGATATTCTCTTATATAATGTAAATTCTAATTAAAATATTCAATTTATTGGTTTAAAACAGTAATTAAATAATGATTATCTACTCATTTATTCGAATCTTTTAAAATAATTTAAAGAAAAACTAGATACAAGATATAATCTTAGCTTATGAATTTGATTGAAAATTATAATTCTTTATTAAGATAATTTAAATAAATTAAATAAATATCATTTTAGTTAATTAAATAAATTGATACTGTAATTATTATATCTATTTCATTTTTTCCCTCCTTTTTAACAAAACAATTCGACAATGGACTTATTTTCTGAATTTATTAAGGATTATTTTAAAATGGAAAATTCTGCAGTCAAAAACGATTATTTTGAAAAGGATTTGACACAAACTATTTAACATTTCTCATTGGATTTTAATTATTACTTTTTAAAGTAATTCGTTTTTGATATATCAATTGAGTATAAATTAATAGATCCATCAAAAAGGCCAGCTGCAAAACTAACTCCATTTGGACAAAATTTAAGAATTTCTATTCTATCGTTTATTTTATTACTAGTGCAAAGTTTTTGACGTTGTTCTATTTTCCATAAGGTAATTGAATTTGTGATTTCTTCCAAGTTATTGTGCCCTGTTAAAAGTAGATCACCCTTTGGTGATAAAGTAAAACAAATGAGGCTGGCATCTTTCAATTCTTCAGTCCAAAAGGGTAAGAGATTAAATTCATTATAATCAAAAGTGAATACATTAAAAGAAGTATAATGTTTCTAAACCCAGTATTTAGAAATCTTAGAAAATTCAATTTCGTCTGGGTAATCTATGATTTCTATTGATCTAATCATTTTTAAACTTACAGAATTTAATATTTTAATTTAATTCCTATCACATAAAATAATCAGGTTCTCATCAGATAATTAGAATATCTGATATACTCTTGAATTTTTATTTATCTCATAACACATATCTTATTATAGGTGTTATATGTTTAGAATTTATATTTTATCATAATTGCTTAAAGCAAAGTAATAAGAATTTTGTGACAAAATGGGCTGTGCCCGAGAGTTATAAATTGCTTTGATTAAACTTTCTTGAAAATTGTCTATTTCATATAAGCAGACTCTTTTTGAATTGCGTTCTAAATTAAATTAGATTAAAATATGATTTTAACTGTATGTAAATGAACTTATAGGATATTAGAAATTATATTCTTTAATTATTTCTATTGATATTTCTTTATCCTTTCTATTGATACGTAAAACTTGAAATGTTTCTCGATAGGATAATGATAACAGATCTTTTGATTAAAATGAAATCCATTCTCCTCTATATTAATTCTAAGTATCATTCATTACTTAATTTTAAAGATTGCATAAATCATATACTTTTAAACAAGGGGACAAATTAGCTAAATATCTGCTATCAGGTGAATAACAACATATTTTGTTATTTTCTACCTCGCTGTACTATTCCTTAATATCTTCTCTAATTATTGTAGGGTCTAAATTAATGAGAACGATCTCATTTTAATGAAATAATTAAATTACTAAATTCATATTTTTGGGATTAAAAAACATCCTACCTATTGCTTCTTTTATAGTCCAGACACCCAAATATTTATATTCTAAATTTTCTTTTATTTAATAAAGATAGATATCATTATTAAGACAAATTACCAAGTGCTAATCATCATGTGAGAACCAAATATATTATAACTCAACCGTACTTACATATCTTTCCAAATCCAATTAAATAATAGACTTGTTTTCACCTTTTAGTAGTACGACTTATATATAACTTATTGCAAGTCTATGTATTTCTTAGACCTCCATAACAACAGCAAAAATATCTTCATTTTAAGAATAATAAATATTGTCAATATTGTTTTCAAGATCGTAATTGGATTGCTCTTCTTTTTGAAAATCCCATATAAATAAACTCTTCTAATTACAACAGACCAAGAATTTTAGGTTTTAGGAAAATACAAACCGTCTCTAGATATCTAAAATTTCTGATAGAGTAACTATTATGGAAGACTATTCAGCTGTTATATCCCATTCTCTTACAGTTCGATCTTCATATAGGGCATAGAGCTTATTAGAATCTTTTGAAGAAAAGATATAATTTTTTATCAAACCTCCATTCAATAATAGTTGTCTCCTTTTTTATGGGCCATTTATATCCCATACTAAAATGAAATTACCAATTTTATCTTCTTTATCCAGCTCTAAACAAGACAAATATTTTAAATCCCTAGATATTTAAATATAACCAGGATTTATTGAGTTGAATTCCTTGATATTTTATTAATTATTAATATCAAAGAGCTTAATGTCTCTATCATTTATAACTACAGCAATTATAGTTAAATCATATGACATATACATTCTGCAAGAAGAAATATTATTAAAAATAGTTTGAAGCTTACACAGTATTTTTTTCTCCTACTTAAATAGTTTTTAAAAATAGTAAATTTTGTTTTTAATTATCCATTTATCACAACCTTCTAACCTTGACCTTAAATCAATAATTGTATTTGTCGAATATAAAAATTTATTATCTGGAGAAAGAGAAATATAATCCGTACGCTCTATGCTAATAGACTTTTTAGACCAAAGATTTTCATTGTTTTTTTAGAAACATATCAAACTGTCAGAGGTCTGTTCTAAACATAATATTAGATTATTATCTGTAGAACTTTATATTTACATAATATCTGATTCCAGGTTTTAGCTAATTAATTCTTATGTCTCAAAATTTAGAATTTTCAATATACCTTCTTCGTAATAGATAATTTAATCACTTCCAATAAAACTAAATTGGTTTGCGTTTGTATTAATACATAAAATTTACTCTTTCTATTATTTTTCAATTTACTCAAAATTCCACTTTATTATTATATTTTAATCATAAATCACTAATAAATTTTATTCTTACTTAGAGATGCTTATAGAATGGATAGGACAGTTAAATTCATCTATGATATAAACAAACTTAGCAACTTAAGGAATTTCAATATTCCAAAATATTATTACTCCATTATTATCTCCTGACACTAAATATTTAGAACAATGAGAAAATTCCAAACATTTAACCTATGTCTCGTGTTTTTTTAGTTGAATAATCAATTTTTTATCAATAACATCCCAAAGAAATATTGGAGCGTCAGATACAGATGCAAGTAATTAACCATCCTAAGAATATGCAATAGAAGTTATTGGATTTGAATGAGCTTGTTGAATCTCAAAGGATTCATTCTGCTTAATAGCCCAAAGTTTTATTAATCTGTCCTTACCCCCAGAAGCAAGAACTCCCTCAGATGGCGAAGCTGTCAAGTATGTGATTGTATCTTAATGTCCCTTTAGAGTTCCAACATTCTTTTTAGCCTTGATATCCCAAAATATGATATTATTCTACTTTGTACTTACGGCTAGCAGCTATTATTGCGGTAAGTAATTTAAATAGCTGATATCTTAAATTGTTGTAATTTCAGTAGAACACTTTGTTGAAACCTAGTATTACAAGATTTTATCATTTTCTACATACACAAAGAAATCCTTTTCGGTAATTCTTAATCTAAGATCATAATGATAATAAGATGTTTAGAGAACCATTTATGTTCCAAAACTGTTCAAGTCCAAAGAATATATCAACCTGTGATCCAAAACGAAGAATATTTTATCTTCATCTGGACATATTTAAAAGTCTAATTGTCTATTTTATACTCTAAAATTAATCTATACAATTTATTTTAAACTTTTAAGATTTATAATTCTGAATAAACTTAATTCTTAATCAAGAATAGCGAGTTATTATTAACTATTAGTAGTACCATGTTTGTTAAATATTTATGCTAGTCTTAAATGACTACTATAATCTATACGACCCTTTATAAAAAATACCTTATCATACATTCCTCTGCAAATGAATTTTTAATTTTTTGTAATGGAAAATAATTATATCATTAAATTTTAATTTAAAGTCAATCCTGACCCATCACTTGTAAAAGTCAATTTGCAATTATAGATTTCCATTTATAAATCAAATTTGCTGACAATGTTTATACTATTTTTTTAAAATGAAAGTAAAATAAGTTGTGATTTTGTACAAATTGCAATCTAGTCGCTTTCTTTACAATAAGCTACAGCTCTGACATCTTCCTTAAACTCATGTACTTATTTTGTATTCATCCATTTAATCTAGAGTTATTTTTCTTGAACAATATAGATTTTATTTTAGTTAGACGCAAATCCTTGTATAATGTCTACTTTTGAATTAATGGGTAATGCAAATTAAACATTGAACAAGTCTTTGATTATAATCAATTGTTCATTTTTTAGTCCTAACCCAAATTCTTAATTTTCTTAAATAGAAAAACAACTAATGTCATGGTGAAATCCACATATCTCGATTTTACTCAAATCACTTAAACTCACAAATGTAATTTATTTATCATTGGTTGATATTAATAAATCATCTTATAATTATAACTATGGCGCTTAGTTGCAAATAAATAAATTAAATTGATATATTTCTTCTTGTTTTTTATAATCATAGATATAAATATCTTTAGCAACTTGATATAATAATAAATTCTATTTATTCTCCAAAAATTTCAAATATTATATATAATATCTTAAATTTATTATTTCAAATTCAGGCTTTTCCAAGCTACTTTAATATATTGAAAGACAATGATAACTTTCTTTAATTAAGGCGATCAAATTATTAGAGGATATCGCGCCTATATTAAAACTATTTGGATATATTTATTGAAATTAAAAATTATCCAAACTATATAACAAAAACTCCTAATTTTATATTTAAATCAAGATATGTTAATCATCATAAAGAAAGCTTAATGAATCAATTGAAAAGTCAAAAAATTAAGAGGCAATAAATATCAATTTATCCTATGAATACTTCCACAATTCTACAACATGATCTGAATATAATGCTATTTATTCATTATGATATGAAAGTTATAAAATATTCCCCTTTATAAAGATATGTTTTTAATCTTTGATCTTAAACGTAGATAGATCCCATAATATAAGTTCTTTTTCACATGCAGTTATTAAGGACTTTTTATCGTGAGTAAATAGTATTTTAATAATGTTTTCTTTATGGCCTTCTAAAATCTTTTATTCAGATTTGCCTTTTGTATTCATTAAAATTACTTTTTTTGAGTCATAGTCATTTTAATAGTAGCCAATTATGTCATTATCAAAAGAAAGGTGCACAATCCTATTTCCTTCGTATTTAAATATCTCTGGTGATTCATCACTTTCAACCTTATAAATTTAAAACTAATTTTCTAATATTAATACAATTAATGAACCATCGGGAGAATAATTGATAGATTTGATATCTTAATCCAATAAATTAAGATTATTTTTAACTTTAAACGATTTAGTATCTAAATTCCAAAATTACAATTCATCTTCAAACATTATTGCTAATTCATTTTAAGTTGGTGAAAATAGAAAATCCTTGATTATTTTTTCTGAATTTATTGTAATCTTTTATAATTCTAAATTTTTATCCAGATCATGTATTTGAATCATATTATTGTCTTATGTAGTATAAGCAATGACCCCTCTTTGAGTTTAAGTACAAAACTTCTGACTACTTATAGAGTATTTCTTATTTTCTGTCTCTTTATGAATTTTTTTAGTGTCTATCTTAATAATATTTTCAACTTACCAATATTAATTAAACTATGAGGGTTTGCTATATGAAACATAAAGGCTTTCAAAATCATTTGATAATATATAACTAATCCAAAATGTGTCCCAAAAAGGTAAAAAACAAATATTTGTGAGTATATTATAGACATCCAAAATCATAAATTGTTTAGTAACACTTTCAGCGTTTAAAAATAATGATAATTTGGAACCATCTTTTGAAAAAAGCATATTGCAAGGTTGAAGATCATTAAAATTTCTTTGACAAAGCAATTCTTAATTACTGATATTTATTAAGCTAAGTGTATTTTCATAAGCAATAGCAGCTTTATCACCTTTAGGAGAGATTTAAGCTTCAGTACATTTCTACTTTCCTATGAATTAATCATTTACACTCTTAAACATGAAATTATTTCCGCAAATGATCAGCTCGTTATCGTAGGAGAATTAAAGGGATTTTAAATAGATGTCGCCTTAGAAAGTTAAATATTTTTCAGGCTATTCGATATTTTATTTTAAATTCCAAACTATCACTTCGTTTTAAGACAGCATTCCAAGATATTCCCCATCATCACTAAATATTAAACTTTACTCGCCCCATCTATAGGTGTGGCTGTATTCAAGCTTTACTAATTAATTTTTTTCGTACTCTCTTAACTCTATATAATCATTTTTATAGAGTAATGCTACTTTTGGTTCTTTAGGATGCAATGCAAAGCTTATTAGACTGTCTTGAATAATTTCAAAAACACACTCTTGAATTTAACCATTTTTTGATAAATCTAGAATTTAGAAGCATTATTCATCATCTTGTATATATAATTTTTTAGAATCTTAAGAAACTTTTATTTTTCGAACTTTATTATCCATAATTTATACAACTTCACTTTTAATTTATTAAGCGTTGCTTAAATCCCATCTTAAGATTGTGCCATCATCACTCCCTGAATAAAGTATAGAAGAATCTGAAGAAAATGAAAGTGAATTCACATAATCTGTATGACCTTCTAAATCTTTCATGAATGAATATTTTTCTGCATCCCATAATTTAATTGTTTTTTCTCGCCATTCTATCGATACAATAAATTTGCCATCAGGTGAAAATTGTACCTCCAAAATTTCATTTTTATGTCCTTCTAAATTAGGTTTTTCTTTACAAATGATGTTGGTCCATTTTACATTTGATAAATCAGCTAAATTCATATTGCAAGAATTGATTTCAACATTTTCAAATTTGGAGTTACTTAAATCGCAATCAAATAGACTTAGACCTGAGATGTCAGTATTGGCCAAGCGTATACCATTGAAGTCTTGAGATCCCAAATAAACATTCATCGAGCATAATAGATAAATACTATTTGATGCAGCTCTGCAGTAATCTTCATCCTTTGAAAGCTTTACTATATCAATCAATTTTTAATTACTATTTTCAACATTGATTAATTGATCTCTAATGAAATAGATTGCACCCCTAAGGTTATCAGTAGATATATTAAAATCGTTATTATTAAATACTGATTTACTTAAAATTTCCTTATTTTTCTCTAAATTTTCTTTGTTAAAATTCTTAAAAGATAATAAAAAATCATAAATGTATTTGGCCACAAAGAATTCTTGAATTGATTTATGTGTAAATGAAAAAGTACTTCCTTTTGCGTTTAACAGAATACAACTTCTAATTAATTTCTTGTACTCATCTTCAACATCAAAATATTGCTTTAACCAATCATCAGTTACTTATTCAATTTTATAGTTGCTTTTTAGATCAAGTTTTCCTAATGGCTTGTAATCAACTTAAGATAATTCTCTTACAGTCATGTCTATGGCTAATGAATAGGAGAATTGATATATGTCAAATGCAAAACTATCCTAATTGTAAACTTTACCAAGTTCTCTTTATTTTTGAGTTTATTAATCATGATAAAAATTAATAAAACTCTCATAAAATTCAAAAACTGTAAATCTTTTCATTTATAAAGCCATTATTACAAAATTAATATCATTAGTAGAACCAAATCTAATAGCAGTATTATCAACAACAATAGCATTCCCATCTTGCTTTAATTGACTAACAATTGAGTATTTAGAGAAGAAGTTCTCATTATCAAGCATATCAACAATTTAAATTATTTTTGCTTTCTCAATTTTCAATTAATATTCTTCTTCTTTTTCTTATGCTGGTTAATAATCTTCCTCAAAATTTGTCATACTTTATTATTCTTTATTTTTGGATTTAGAATTTTCATTTTAATACTATTCTCTTTCTATTTTAGATAGCCTTACTTATCTTTTAAGTTTTAAATAATTCTACATAAAAACTTCTTTCATTTATTATGACCCTGAGTGTTTCTTAGCCATGTTTGGTAAAACTTAAACAACAATCTCCAACATGAATGGAGTAGTCAATAAATTTTCAATATTGACACTCTTAATCGATGATTTAAATTTGTTCGCACTCCATAAAGCTAATAAATCTTTCCTCAATGCAGTTGTCTATTCCTCTTTTAAAATTTCAAGCGTCTTATGAGTTTTTATCTTTGTTATTATTTGTTCTTCTGCATTGTTATAGAAAATTCCATCCATTCCCTTCATTTCAGATTTCTCAATGCAACTTTTGACTTATGATGAAATCAAGCCCCATATAGTGAGGAATTCATCCAAATGAAACCCTTATCCAGCAATTTATTTAACAAACTCATAAATCTCCTTAATTTTCCTTTTAATACTTAACTCAACGTATTAACTCAAATATTCATTTTACTATTCTTCATTAAAATTTTATAACTAAACTTCTTTTAAAGATTGGAGACTCTCCCCATAAAACCAAGTTTAATATCCAACTGTATTGAGTATCTCTTTTCTTGTTGTTATGATTACTTTCATCTATCTATCTTGTGAATTGAATTCTTATATCAATTTATTTGTCAAAATTAGATTTGATTAGATACAATCTTGTTTCATTTCATCATAACTGTCAAGGATAAGAATTATAAATTCTTTCTTAGCTTAAATGGCTTCTTTAAATTCCTTCACCTAATATTTATCAAATTAATAGTTTTCAGTTTCTAAAGCTTATTCAAATAAATTAAATTTAGGATTCTTTAAAGTTGGAAGTGATACATAAATTGGAATCCATTTTGATTGAACTCCTTTTTATTTCCAAATAAATTCTTCTATTTTTCTGGCTGCCTTACTTTTGCCAGAACCTGCATTTCCTGATAATAACATTACATCTTTTTATTTATCTCCCCAAATAAATTCATTCACTTCCCCTTCAAAGGCGTTCCATTGAGCACACATTAATTTTGTTAATTTTGCATTATTTTCATATTTTACAATCTCACCACTAACTGGATCATATTCAATTGTTGTTAATTACACATAAACTGAATCCACTTCAGTTAACTTAGATTAGAATAATATCTTTTATTTTCTTATTTCTAATAGTTCATCATATCTCTTTCCTCTTAGTTTACGAATATCATCACCAACTTAATTTATACTCTCTTATAAATTATCAATTGAAGCTTTTATTGATTTTACATCCTTTGATATGTCTTTCAAAAATATTAGACTGATATCCATAGCCTCTGACATTTCGGATATATTATCTAAAGATTCATCTAGTTCATCATACGTCTTTTTCAAATAAATTTATAATTCCTCCCTTTTTTATAAATTTCCTTCGAGTTTAATTTCTTATTGTAAATTTTCTAACTTTAACATTCTCTATTTCAACTCATCTTTTATTGATACTGACAAATTATCTAGATCTTAAGCAAATAGTTGTTTCTAAATTTCTACTAGTTCCTTGTTTTTCAATAAATTTCTAACTCTTTAATCCTTTTCAAATACCCAAATATATTATAGATGTTTGCAACAGAAAGCCTTAACTTTTTATTCTTAAATACTGTATTATAATCTTATCAAGTTGTAGACGAATCCTTCTCTCACTTTGTATTCAGGTTTAAGATCTACTAAATCAAGAAGCTTCTCTTTTGTGTCTTTATATGCATTTTTAATATCCTACCAAATTGAATCATTAATTATATCAGGCTTTAATCCTTTATTATATTCAGCATTAGAAAGAGAATAAAAGAACTATAAAAATTGTGTAAATTTTAAATTAACCATAGAATTAGAACTATCTTGTTCTTCTTTTTAAGGATTAAAGCTTGATATAAGTCTTTAAATTGAGTCTTTCACTTTCTTACTAAAATATTTCTCTCTCATTTAATTTAATTTAAGTTGTTCTTCTTAAACCAATTACACTGGCTACTTATCTTACCCCTGTCTCTGTTAATCTTATGCCGATATGGCTTAGTCCTAGATAATTGACTTTGGTAACAATTCTAACTGAAAGATTAATAATTTTTCATAGTATTTATAATATTTTTTGATTTCCTTTATATTTTAGATCAATTACTCATTTTCACTCAAACATTAATCAAATAAATTAAAAGGTTTCTTATTTGTATTTTCATCTTCATTTATATTAACATCTTGAATAGATTATTTAAAGCTTTGATTGATATCATTAATATTTGACTCATAATCTTTCAAAAGATCTTATAATGTTGATAAGTTTTCATTTTAATTCAAAACTTAAAGGAGTATAAATTAAGCATTTGTAAACAATTTAAGTATTCCTTAATTTTGTACTTTTTGGCTTTAACTTTTGATACAAATGAAATCAGATTCTATTTATGCTAATAAACTTTTTAAGTTAACTTCAATACTTTATTAATCAGATTGCTGAGCATTTTCGTTGATCAAAGCTTTAATTTTTTATTGTTATAAAGTCAAAATATCAAAATCTGTTTATTTATTATCTAAGTTTACTTTTTATGTTGATAACTCAGGATTATTATTATTATTATTGTAATTTTCTAGCGACTGCTTAACTATCATTAGATATTGACTTTATATATTAGTGAATTATTTTAAATATTATAAAGTTAGAATAATTAGCTTACATTGAATTAGATTCGATTATACATTCTCCAAGGTTACTAATTCAGAATCGAAGAATTTATATTTATTTATAAAGATCTCTTGAAGTTTTTTATTTATACTTTATTCTTCATTTTAATTATGTTAAATTATTGATAGAATATTCTAATCTTCTACTTGAATTGTCATAGATTTAATTTGTTCTTCCTATTGAATAAATTTAATAAACTTTTCTTTATAGGATGTTAAATTGAGACATAATTAATTAAAATGATTTTCGAATGTTGTAAAGATATTTTAAAATTTATCAATTTCAACTTTATCATTTATTATTTTTAAATTTTCTTAATTTTTGAAATCTAAAAATAAGTTCATTTCATTTGCGAGACTTGAAAATTCTATAGCGACTAAGAAGTAATTTAAAAGTTAATTCTAAAATTCATTAAGTTCTTTCGATTAAAAATTAAAGATCTTTTCTTTGAGATCCTCTAAAATTTTTTTATTAGGTTGGCTCTTAAATTAATTTAAATAGGGACTAAGTAAATGCAATTTAGACACTTCAAATTTTGTTAATTATATAAAATAATTTGTTAAAACAATCAATTATTTATAAATTTATAAGTATTGCTTTTAAGATGCTTATTGATCGTCTTAAATAATTTGAATTGAAATTTAAGTAGGATCTTTAAAATAAGTTTAAAATGATTAGATAATTCCAGAATGAATTGAAAGCAATTCATCTTTTAAAGATTTTATATTATTAATTAATTTTTACAATATTTCTAATTCATAACTTGCTAGAATAGTTTCATAATCTTATTACTTTTTGTCCTTTTATATTGTAAATGTGAATTCTTTGTAATGATCCCATAAATTTAGATTTTGAGTTAGATCTCCTTTTAATAAAAATTAGGAAAATAAGACAAACTTTTTCTTACAATAGACATCCAATTAACTAATTAATTCATTATCATATATGGGTTTTTCTTAATCTTAAAACAAACTCATAATTGCCTCATTCTTGTTGTAAGATACGCAATGAATCAAATTGTTTTCAATAAGTAGATTCCATTTAATTAATTATTGATCTAATTAATTTATTGATATATTGGATTTATTTATAATAGGACGATATGCAATAACATCCATAATCATTTATATCCAACTAAAATGTAAAATCCAATTATCAGACACTAATATATATTATTGAAAAACATCTTTTAACTACTATATTTATTTGTATATAGATAACTTGGATTTCAATTGTCTTATAATTGACCATTTAATCAATTAGAATAAGTAATAAATTTAATACGTTTCAATAGGATATAATTTTTTTTCGATTCCTTTTTTTAATAAATACTTTCCACCGTCTATTATTGTCTAAAGCAAGTCTTCAGAAGGTGATAATGCTATGATTGATTTTCCTGCTTCCTTAAAGAAATTGATTAATGCATCTTTTCCTTCAGTAGAATCAGTTTTAGAATTCATAATCATAATTTTCATTATTTTAATTTCGAATTCGAATCCTGTTTTCCAAACATTGGCTTATTCAATTTCTAATTATGTCTCAAATTCTGATAACTTTTAAATATAATCCTATTAATCTTCATTTTTTAATAATCTTTTAGATTCCCTAAATTAGAAAATATACATAATTCTTAATAATTCATTACAAATCTATAATACTTAATAACAAATAAATCCAGAATTTCTTAAATAAGTGATTAGTACTGTCAATAAACTTTCAAAATTTGCCTTAACTAATTCATAAATTTTGCTTCCTTCTTTTTCATCATTACAAAAATAATTCAAGTATTCCCTGTTATGAATAAACCATTAAATCCTCTTCATTAATTCGTTTCTCTTAGTGGTATCACAAATGAGTTAAGCCTCATCTACTATTAGTTTTAGATAATCATTAAGGTTTGCAAGATAGTTTTCAGGTAATTATGATGCACTCATTTAATTTTAATCCTATCGTAATTGTGAATCGAAATCCTTTTTAGCTTTTGATTATCCGCAGCCTCCTCCTCTTAACATAACAAAAATCTTTTTGGGACATTCTGAAGGATTACAAATCTCCAAAGTTTTAGAATATGTCAAAATTTTATATTGAATCATCAAAGAGGTGAAACCGTTCAATAGAAAGGACTTCTCTAAACTCTTATTTATTAAAATATTCTAATTTTTTTTCAGACAATGGATTGTCATTTTTATTAATGAAATTAAAACATATTAATAGCAGTAATAAGTAAAAGATTTTATAAAGTGGAAATTAAATATGTTAACAAATTTCTGATAAGATATTGGCCTATTCTTAAAATAGGAGGTCCAAAAATAATTTTAATTCAATCAAGTATGAGTACAATTATATAAGTAAATCTAATCGATTTGTCTGAAATATTAAATAATACTAAAAATTCTTTGTCTAATATTGATATTATATAAATTAACATTATTATTATTGTTATATCAATATTTATTATTAAAATGAATTAAAATTAAGACAGTCATGTTATTTATCAAGAATTGTTAACTAGCTCCTTGAATAAGTTGCTGAAGCTCCTTCCAAAATAAATGGTCAGTCTTAAGACATTGATTGAGAAATCATTAGGTATTAAAACTTTAATAATAAGAGCAAATTGAATAGACAAAAAATGATGTTAATCGGTTTGCTACAAATGCCAACAAGTATTTCATTATCTACAAGTATTGCATCGATATCAAACATAATAAAATCACTGAATGCTGCCTATATGACCTTGAAGTATAATTTCCCTCTATTTTAAGAAATTGATATCCTAAAACTTCATAGATGGTTATTCTTATGATTATTTGGAATTTGAAAAGGGAAAGCAATAAGATAGGATGCTCATAGATTCAATAGTGGAGTCCATAATAAGCTGCACTAAATTGTAAGATGAAAATTTGCATTATCTGATTGTGAAATGCATAGATGCATTATTTAAATAGTAAAGATTGTTGATCAGTGGAGAGACCCTATCGTCCACACTTAAAACCTATTTACATCTCTATAAATTAGGAATGGGTTCTGTTAAGAATAGTATCAAATTGGCCATCAAGAGCGTATATGATAATAGTCAAGTAAAAGTTGATATGGAAAATATGTTGAACAAAGGCTTGTCATGGAATTCCTTTTATGACGAGCCCAAGGAGATAGAAGAAGTAGCAATATCTGACGGGGACATCGTTGAATATGTGTCCATCACTTTGAGACACATGGTCGATGATGTTATCTTATACAATGAAAGAATTAAAACTGGATAGGCAAACATCCCAATCGCATCTGTTCCTTAGGCTTGGGAGGCAGAGGACATAAAATACAAAAACTATATAGAAGTTAAGGTAGTTGACAATGGGATCACATCAGGAAAATTTGGGTGGTGCATTTTATGCAGACAGCCAGCCCCTTATTTTTGCAAAGATACTAGAGTACCTGTTTGTTCAGTACCCTGTAAAAAGAAGCATTTCGAAATGATAGAAAACATTAAGATAATGTAAAGTGGATAATAAAGTAAGAATGATGATTGTCAAATTATCTTTAAATATTTATGTTCGAAAGCAAATAAGGAAAAAAATATCAAGAAAGAAATTTGTTTGGATTTTATTCTATTTATTGTTGAATCATATCCATTACATATTTAGTCTCTAAATTTTGATGAGAATTGCATCAATATGATCTGTTTAAATTTGAAAAATAAAAGAACATCAAGTACAACATTCAAAATATTATCGTTACTAATACTCCATACAAGAGATCTCTTACAGGTTCAATTAGAAATTATATTCGATTTTGTCATTAATAAATTGCCTTGTGATTAAACATCAGCTTTTCTTGATTTTGTGCTTTAATTGATTGAGTATCCAAAGTTAATATTGGAACTGTTTACCAATCATGATTGTGTAATTGAAAGAAAGAATTTAGTCTAAACGTTATTTGAAAAGGTTGCCTAAATTGCATAGGGAGAATAGACTAATTAAGATAGCTGTCTCATTGCAAATAGTATCATATAAAAACATCTCCAACAATTTATCAAACTCGTTTAAGAAGAATAAAACAATAGTATTGCTGGGTATAATTCAGAATAGATTGAGGAGTAGAATCATGATTAATTAAAAAAGATGATTAAAAATATAGAACATTTTGATCAGTAATTTAATTATATATATAAGGGCATGAAAAATAGTTGACCTATAAACAATAGATCTTAACAGGACTCTAAAGATTTTCACTTAATTGGAAAGAAGGATTAGAATATCTGATAAATTAAGGAATTCTAGAGGAAAACAAGTATTGATCATTTTAATATCTAGTCATGCTTAAATTGCTTAATTTCTACAAGATAATCCTTTTAATAAGGAGTAGTTGGGGTAATTCTTTGGATCTAGTAAGGAGAATCATTAATTGATATTTTAAATTTACTCATAATCTATCGATTTTAAAGGCTATCACATAGTGGATGCTTTAAGGAAATATCTTAATTATTTTACTTTGCCAGGAGAAGCATAATAAGTGGATAGATGTATGTTGGTATTTTCACAGAAGTTTTTTTAAGACAATCCTGTTGATGTGTTCAAGACTAGTGATGAGACATATGTGTTTTCATATCTGTTAATTATTTTGCAAACTGATATCTATAATAAGTCTGTCAAAACGAAAATGACATTTTAACAATTTTGCAAATCTTCAAAATTATCAATGGAAAGAGATTTAGGAGAGGAGTATTTGAGATATTGTTATGATTAAATCTTATAAGAACCCTTAGCCATTCATTCCAGTATTGAGAAGTAGTAGAATTCTCAAATCAACTGGATGAATTTAGAGAGAAAATCGTTGCAATAGAAAATCTATATCTTTATGCCTCGAATAGATTATATCAAACTATTTATGGAAGTATTTTGGCCAGCTTTATTTGTTAATTTGAATGTAACTATTGAGAGAACAGAAAATGTTTAGATAATATCAATTGCTATGCAAAATGCAACCTTCACTCTCTAATTAATGAGCATGGTGGGCATTTGCGATCTATGCCAACAATTTATATAGTGGTTATGCTAATTAGCCTCCTTGGAAAACAAATAGTTAAAATAAAAAAATTATAAGGCTCTGCAGTGCATTATAGATTTAGCAATAAAAAATGGGAATGCTTTAAAGAATAATTGGAGACCAGTGCTGGAAATCATTAGTTCAATTAATTATTTACTTAATGAGAAATAGAAAGGGAAAATCCTTTAGGAACCTTTGGAGAGTATCAGCAAGAATATACAAAACATTATTGAAATTTCTAGCATTGATAAGGTGATGTAGAATACAAGTAATATGGACTCTAGGACCATATTGGACTTCCTGTAATCATTAATTGATGTATCTCTCAATGAAATTACATTGCCAGAACCAAGGATCTTTAGTTTATAGAGATTAGTGGAGGTGACTAGTTTTAATATGGATAGAATAAGATTGATATGGATGTAGATTTGGAATCTATTGAAGGCTCATTTCGTAACGGCTGGCATTCATTCCAATTCTGATATATCTTTGTATGCTTGTGATCAACTGAAACAAATGAGTGTAAAGTTTATTTAACAATACGAGCATAACAACTTTAAATTCTAAATGGAATTTTTACAACCTTTTGAATTGATTTATGCTCAAACATCATTTTCAGAAGTAAAGGAGTTTATTTTGTCATGTATGAGGATGTTGGCTCACATGTGTTATTATAAATTGAAGAGTGGTTGGAGAGTAGTTTTCAAGATAATCAATTAATCTCTTTAAGAATCGATAGTTTTGGTAAATATATCAATAGATGTCTTAAACAAAGTGTTCAGTGAGGATCTAATCAATCTAAAAGACATCTTTGATGAAATTGATTAAACATTCTAATTTCTCTTTAATCGAGAAGAATAACATGTATTATTGAAGGGGATTGAGTTTGTTCAAAATGCAGTAGAATCATTAATGAAACATGACAACAATTTGTATTATGCATTTTGGATGCAATCATTAGCTCATATATGCAATTTATTCTAAAATAATCAGTAGTAAATTTAAGAGTAAGCAATCCAATCATTCTTCAAGATATTGAAATCAAACACACAAAACATAAAAGGACATCAATATGTACAAATAATGAAGGGAATGATGAAAGAATTATTTGTCTCCTTAAGCAAAGCAAAGAAAGAAATATGCTAAATGGCTCATAAAAGTCTATTGGAGTTGGTATTTGATCATGACATCAAGGAAGCCTACAATGAAATATCGACAATTTTATTAAATAGTACATTCTAAACCAATGAATATTTGGCAAAGACAAGCGTGATGACTTTTAAATCGATCATTATTAAGGAGGGATAGAAATTGGATTGGAACTAGACCATTCAAATTTTGGATCTAATGGTTTAAAATACAACTCCAAATGTTCTATTTGAGGCAGCCTAATTAGATTAATCAATCATTGACGACTTATTAAGTTTAAATCTACCTAAAAATCAAATTAAATTGAATTCAGATTAATTAACTCTGAAATGCATCTTATAATTAATGTTGATTGACATCATCCAAGATATAGTGGATCATCACATCAAGTTACTTAATGAAAAGACTTATTAATATCTATTAAATATTGCATAGAACCTATTTAAAATGTCATTTAGATTTAATAGATAAATTAAATTAAGATATTTTTTATAACAATAAGGATTTATGCCTAATTTATAGTAATTACCTGGCTTAATCAAATAAGAAAAATCATCAGCAATTGGTATTCTGAATTTACTCCACAAATAATCATAAGTCAATGAAGAATTGCTCAAAGATTTGATTTAATTTATTATCGAAATTTTAGAGGACACTAAAGTATTAGGATAGATACAAGTTAATAATCAATTCAAAGTAGAATTAGAGAAAATTATTATCAATAATCTATCCATAATCCAAGTGAGTGTAATACCAATTTTAAATGTCTTAGACCTAAAAAAAGTAATTATATTTATTATATAATTTAGATTCAAGATAAAATAAAATCGTTGTTAACTTATTTTGTTCAATTGCCATCTTGCTATTCACTATTAGTGAGTCAATGTCCACATTGTCAAACTTGTCCATATAAATGTATGCAGAAGTAAGAGTGGAAGAAGCTTTTTGAATAAATCCAATAATTGTAGTTGAAATTGATAAGTTAAATATGAATTAATGAATATAACATATTTAATATGAAGGTATTAATTATAATTTCACTTCTTCTTTTTCTTTTTAGGTCTCTACATAACCACACTTTCTAATGGAAGAGGCATTCTTAATCCATCATCCTTGGGATCTGTCATTTTATTTATTGTGCGAATAATGTTTACTTTTGGATACTCATTTCTTTTTTCTTACAAAAAGGGATCTTAAATTTCAGGAGTGAAATTAATAGAAATGACCTGTAGATGAGGCAATGCCTTGATAATTAATTAATGAAATTACTTTGAGGATCCCTTCCAATCCTTATTCTCCCAACTTGCTACAATTGTTAAGTTCAAGCATCTCAAGTTTATTGCATGATTAGGCTATATATACTAACGTATTGTCAGCGAGATATTAGATTCCTCCCAATTTAAGTTATTTTAGTTTGTGTAAGGAACTCAATCTACCTACTGATGAATCACTAATGTTCGTTGATCCTGAGAGTATGAGAGTATGAATATTCGTACAAAGGGAAGTTGCAGAAATGACTGAATCACTAATGTCCTTTGTAGGAATAAAGGACAAGTCCAAATATTCCATATCTACCTTTGAACGTGAAATTAGATCAGATAATAAATCTGCCTATAAGTTTTCTACTGTCGCAATCTATAGTTCTTTTAATCTGCATCCACTTTAGAGGAGGTATTTAGTAAAATTACTTGTTAGATTATTACAAAACGAAATGTTCACTATCGATAAAAAGGGAGCATTTTATAGTGGCTCTAATGAATAATCAGTTATAGATTATAAATTGCTGGCACATTTGAAACCTTGCAAATATTTTGAAGTGTAATCCAAGAAGTTTCTGATTCCAGTTTCAGTCAATTTTGGACATGATGACACATCAATGACTTTTAAATTTCTACATGATTTTGCTAATTCCATTAAGATGTCATCCTCTAATTCTGTATTAGATAGGACTAACTCTTCAAGATTGATAGCAAAGTATCCAATCTTGCTTATTTGTTCCATCTTCAACCAAGTATGATTATGCAAATTCAAGAATTTTAACTTAGGATTTAAGGCTTCCTATAGATTCTACTCAGAAAGTATTGAATTAGGCAATTTCTAAATTATTATTATAGTACAATACCTTTAAGTGTCTTATGTCTTCATTCTCATATGTTTAATTGTACACAACATCGCCAACCTGACGAATGGTTCTAGTGAAGTTTTCATTCTATTCTTATTTGAATTGACTATTGATTGGTTTAATATTCAAGTATGGATCGTAGTCTTTATATGTTTAGTTGTAAATTAGGGCCTTTGATTCAGGATTAGCAGTTGTTAATTGCTTAAGAGTCTTCTTAAACCCTGGAGGAGGAGCACCAATGTCTTCAAGAATTACAGCTTCTTTTGTTAACTGATAATTTGTAAATGGCTTTATTAGTTGATTATTTTATTATTCCTAATTTATGTATACGAGTAATACTTTTTTACGTTTCTAATAAAGGAAATCAAGATTGTCATCATATTCTTTTGGTTTTGGTTTAGGCATAAATTATGGATTCTGTAGTACACGAGGATAATTCATTGAACACCAACCAAGCAAACTGCTATGCTGATTGAAAGCAGGAAACTAAACACGTTCAATGTTTTTATTGACAGTTTCCTTTATAGAGAACTCTTTATCATTTTTCATTTAATAAATTAATCAAACTGTTATATTCTAAATTAAACTTGGGAAATCGTTGTAGTTTCTATTAAATACTTGGATAACCTCTGTTAAGATGTCACTTTATTAAGTTCTAGGGTTTATAAGGTACAAAATACCTAATCTTAGTAGCTTCAACATAGCCATTGTGATAATCAACGCAAGTTCTCTCCCAATCATCCTTTTGTTTTCTCAGAAGAGTAGATTTCTACATTTAATCAATTATATTACATCAGTATTGAATCTAATATCGTTATTCAATTCAAGTATAGTTTGATTAATTATTAAGACTCTTGCTTTGAATGTTGCAATAGTTGCTTACAATCTTCTGTTCTAAATAACTATTCTTTCCTTTTAATTCTAATAGTCTTATTCTCTTGCATTGTCTTCCAATAGTTCTTTCTTCAAAAGATCAAATATGCTCTCAATCAATTCATCAATTATCTCTTAAATCTTTGCAACTCCTTGTTAATTTGCTTATATTCCTGGATCTCTAAAGAATCACAATTATATTTTACTGTGAAGTCTCCAAAAGCAAGTCGTATAATAATCCAATTCCATTTGATTATTTTTTTAAAGACTTTTAATGTGCTTCCAATTCATTGAACATAAATTATGAAAATTCAAGGAACGAGTAAGTTCCAGCCAAAGGATCCCACTTCTTCGTGCTCAATTTACTAATTATTCTTTTGCCTTCTTACAATGCTCCAATCATTGTAGTCAATTCATCTCGTCTTGCTTCATATTGTGACTATGTTAATTATCATGTATTTAATACTCTAGTTAAATCTCTTTACTCTGTTAATTCAGTAATGCGTAAATTGTTGCGATCTTCAATTTCTTATTTATCCAACAACTGTCTCTATTTATTTTTTTATTCTTAAATGAATAGTGGCAATGTTTATTAATCTTTGGCTAATTAATATTCGGATGAATCTATAACGAATAATATCTCATCGTATTTGTCATCACAGAATTATGTGTGATCTCTTGATTTCTATCTTTCAGTATCCTGTTCTCCATTAATCCTCTCCTTCATTTAAGTGAGCAATTCAATTATTTTGTCCACACTGCTATTACCTTCCAATTGAACTTATATGGTTTGGATGATTGTCTTTCCAAATTCACTGGTTTGAAGTGTTTACAACAGTGTTTCACTCTCACTCATACTACTTGCAAATATTACAAGTGAACATAATAATATAACCTTATACATTATTATAAATAATTAAAACGGATATGAGGTTTAATGTATATTTTACATTTATATTTCATATTCAATCTATTATATCTCTTGTTCTCCATCATCTCTCCACATTTCAGTTCATATTCATTGAAACATCAACTAATCACAATATATCTTAAGATTAAATGCTTGAATTAAGTTTCACAATCTATTCCTTTGGCCATTCTACTACTACTTAGTCAACTATACAAAACAATAGTAAATTGATAAGGTTAGTCCAATTCAAAAATGTTCATTGATCCTTAAAATTTAAATTATTATAAAATATGCTATTTTCTAATTGATTCATAGATCTAATTGAATGGATAAACAATTTAAAATAGATATTTACACATTGCAAAATTTACAATTATACTAATCAGCTACTTTTCGTTTTCAAAATATAATTAAGGAAATATAGTTTTTTTGTAAAGCATTTAAAAATGATTATGAATAGAAATAAACTAAATGATAATTTAAACTTGGTAATCATTCTTATTTTACCTTCTTCTTCTTAGATGAGTTGTTCTTCTTGACAAATGCTCTTAAGACTCCTACTTTCTCATTTTTATGTTCATTAAAATTAAACCCGAATTTTCTACCATATCGAATCTGTAGTAAGTAATCATCTAAACTCTTTTTAGAGATATTGACTTTTTGAGCAGCTTCTTCAAGGGTAAATCGCTTACTCTCCCCATCTATTGTAATACCCTTAAACATATTGATTTAATGTTACATTATAATATTCCCTCCATCTTGAAACTTTCTCAATGATGTATCCAATTCTCCTCTCCTTTGTTCTTCTACATTGCTTCTAATTCTCCTATCCCTATTGTTACTATTATTATGATTGTTCATTTCCTTCCTACTCCTTCATTTTATTAACTTTCTCATTCATCTCCTCAGACATGACTAAATGAATGAGTGAAATCCCAGTCTGAATGCATTTAATGCGCAGTTAGTTTGTTTATTTAATTTCATATAATGGCATCACATATGAGTGATGAACAGGATCCAATCCACAATTTATATACATTTCGCAATCGAAACTATAATAAGAAATCGTGCGTCCCTCCAATTGTATTCCTTACTCTTTCAACTTGCTTGTCAATTTGAAGATATTGATTCCGCTCGCCTATTAAACTTTACTCAAATCAAATTCTGGGAAATATTCAATATAATTTTAATTGGGATCTCTTACATCTACCAATTCAACATATAGTTTGGCCTATGTAAAAACGAATTATTCTTTATTTTACTGTTATATATTCAATGTCGATTTCACGACTACTAGTTGAATTCTCTTCACTGTTGTTATCGGACATACTTGAAAACTTAAATTAATATATTTATTATAAGAATAGAAATTAGATTATTATCAATTAATAAATTTCTCTTTTTACGAAGTAACAAATATATCATTACATATGGCTTACTTTATCTTCAATAAAAGTTTTCAATATTCAACAAAATATATTATAAAACGATATTATATATTAATATTTTAACTAAAACTACCTTTTAATTTAAATTTTGAGTTAAAAAAGAGTTTGAAATGATCTCCAAAATTTTGAATGCTAGATATTTTGTTATCAAAGCACTATTTTTATAAGAAAACCACTTAAAAACTATTATTCCATTGATTATCAATATCATTTGCCTAAATAGTGATTCTTAATTTTAGTTTGAATTATAAGAAGAAACTTTGCTTATACCGCAAATGTATATATATTCAAATGGTTAAAATATATTTATTATGAAATTATGAGATACAAATAATAGAATTATGGAATTCAATTAACATAATTTCATTTATAAAAATTATGATTCCAAATATCGATTTTGATCAGAACAAAAGTGTAATATGCTAGGTTGAAATATGGACTCCAAAAAATTGTGTTAAGGCATCTGAAAAATTAATGCATGGGGTCATTTCTACACTTTAAAATTAATAAAAAGTTTTGTACATTATTTCAATTAATAATAGATTGGAACATGCTAATCAGAAAGAAAGGGTTCTTTCATTGCTCTGCTCATCTCTGGCATGGCTTGGGAGTCTTAAACAAAATTCATCGAACTCAGAACAATTTAAAACCTTGAAAATTGTTTATGCTTCCCCAGAAGAGAATTAATTGAAGTAGGCAGAAGGATATCTCCAAAAAACTATATATCGACCAAAATTTAACTACTTTAAGAATGAATCTGGCATAGCAGAAATATAAGACTGTAACCTAATTTTTGTAACCTATGAGAACTTGCTTTCCTGTCGATAGGGAGGTTTCAATAATTCAATCTTGATTTTTGATAATTACCCTTGTTTTTAAATCCAAAAAAGACTTACTAAAATTTCAACAAAAACAATCTAAAATAGCTTAGTTGAATTAAACTAGTTTAATAATTTTAAATCTAAAGATACTTCCATTTTGGATACATAATGGGTCGAACTATCAAGAAATGTTATGGAAAGTTTCTCTGACTATTTAAAAGAAAAAACATCATAAGAAATACTTTAGAGATTGGTGGAATGTTATAAATTTAAACAATATAAAAAATCTTTTAACGAATATGCGAATAGTTGTTAAGAATAGTTGTTAAGAATCTCAAGTTATTTGAAAGAGTCAAATACTTTGAAGTTGACTTCATTAATTGATTGGCTCAAATTTATCCAGATAGTATAAGAATGGGATAAAAACAAATAAGGTTATGATGGTAATTATTAATTATAAATGAATACAAGTAAAAAACAAACTACACTTTATTTATACCTTAATTATTACTCACAATATGTTTTAGATCATCTAGAAAAACTAAAATTTTAATCTATTATAATATCGTCTCAATCTTAATTTTCCCCTTAGGATAATTTTCTAAATAACATTTAAATTAAACATAAAATTGATTAGAGCGAGTATTTTTAAACCTTTTATATATAATCAAATGATAAATGGGTAAGTTTGTATAACACTTTGATCAAAGTATACAAAGTTATACCAAATAGTATTGTAGTGATTTTTAAAAAGTTAAGTGATGTAAAAATATTTCATGAATATTGTGAGACTTAAAAGCCAAATATTTTGAAAGAAATTGATAAACATAAAATACTATTTTGGGGAAATTCAAAATATGATTAAAAGATTTTTATTTCCTTATAGAGAGAAGGAGCCATTTGGTTTGATACTTATTAAGGAATTTCAAAAAAAAAATTATTCAAATCTACAAATTCTTTTTAATTTTGTAATGGATTAATTTTGGTTGATATGAATTAACCAACTAGTAATATTACATCAACAATGAATCTGCAATATTTTAAAAATAGATTTTTTAATAATTTAATTGAAAAAGTTTTGCTCCATGATAATAAAAATCGGTACTATAAATATTAAACAAAGGGTCTTAATTATTTTAGATATGAAAGAAGAGTTACAAAAATGGATGAAAACTTGCAATTTATATTAAGTAAATTTCTTTGAAGCCAGTAGCCCATTTTTGTTTGAAATGATTGAAAAAAACTTTAAAGATCCAAGATTTAATTAAATTTAAATAGAAAACGATGTTAATTTTAATAATGTATAATAAAGTAATCCTTAAAATTATGAATAGCTCTAAATTAATTAGAAAATCTATAGGAATTAAAAATGGAAGAGGAAAGTGAGGATTCCTCTTTCTCTTAATCTAGTCATAATTCCATTGATAAATCGGATTGGTGATATAGGATTATATAATATATACACTGGTTATAAATAATAATATTAAAAGTCTTTAAACTAAATAATTGAAAATTGTTTCAGAATATGATTGATACAGAAAATGCAGACTTCAGACTTTTGAAAAAATAAAATATTATGGAGCATATCTAAGTCATAGTATTTTGGAACAATTCACTTCTTAAAACTCTTAATTAAAACCTATCAATAAATAATTAATATCTAATCTGCTGAGATGACTTAATTAAATCCTTTAGATCTTAGAATCTGATTTGGTATAGACAACATAGAAGATAACAAAATTGTTTACCCATTGTCTATTCATGCCATTATATTAAATTGAGGTAAAGTAATCTTTGGAAGGTGAGACTATTCTAAGAGACATTACAAAGTCTGACATAACTTTTGAAGATTAATTAGATGAATTTACAAAGAAACATAAATAAAAATGAAGTTAAAATGATGATAATTTGTTTGTTATTAATATAATATATCAGTTATAATGTAAACTTGAATGTTTTTTGATAATTGATTTAACTTTATTATTGATTGGGTTTTTTTTAGTATTATTTTAACTATTTTAAGTATTAATATTTGATTAAATTTTAAGTACTGAAACCTTGTTTATCGAATGAATGGATGAAGTTTTAGTTTTCATAACTGATTATCTATTGTTATTATATTATGAATAATTAGTATTCTTAATAAGATTATTGCTTTGTTATTAATCTTATTATTATGATGATTAATTCTTTAAAAGTATTTTATCGCGATGAGTGTCTTCATCATCCCAATCATAGATGTATTCTATTCTTAATTCATTTTCCTTCATTATAGACATGAATAAATTTTTCAGATAGCTGTAATCTGGTTTTTCGTCGAATTTGAGATTCTTGGTATATTCAATGTAATGAAATAATTATTTGGGATGATTTTTACACAGAGTTTCACTTGAAGTGGCCAATTTCTTTTCCATAATTCTGTCATATTTATCCTTTTGAGTGTTAGCTCTTAAATTTTACCATGGTAATGCACCTCTTAAGAAGTACATTATTACATATCCAAGAGATTCTAAATCGTCTCTCCTAGATTACTCAATTCCTAAATGAGTATTTATAGAAGCATATCTGGCAGTTCCAGTCAAAGCCTTATTGTCTTTGTATTGAATGTGAGCATCTTTATTAATGTACTTTTTAGCCAATCCATAATCGACCATATAGACTCTGTCTTTATGTGTTTTGCCCAATAAGAAATTGTCTGGCTTAATGTCTCTGTGAAGGAATTATTTGCCATGTAGGAATTCAATACATTCTAACATTTGGAGTGCTAATACAGTGACGGATTGCAACGAGAAGATGCGATTGTTGTCTGTGAAAATGTCTTCAAGACTTTTGCCTAACTGTTCCATGACTAAGAAATTGTAACCATCTTATTGGTAAAATCCATAATATTTTGGTATGCCAATTATAGGGGAATTATTTAGATATTGATAGAGCTTGGATTCAAATAGCAATTGGGGGTGTTTCGTATCAGATCGCTCAATTTTGATTGCATAATCTAATCCATTGGCTATGGCTGAATAGATTTCACCAAATGCTCCTGCTCCTAGTTTTTTGAGAAGCTTATATTATCTAGGGAATAGGAGTAGGTTTACTTATTTAAGAGGAATCCACTCATATCCTTAATAGTATATTCCATCAGTTAATTAATTATTAAATCATGGCTGAATTTTCGATTGAAAAAGTGTGTCAGGCAATCCAAGTTTTTAATTCAGGCTAAGTTGAATAAGCTGATAGTTTTCTTAGAAGTTTCTCATAATCAAATGAGGCTTGGGGAATCTGCATTCAAATATTGCAATAAAATCCTGATCCATCAATGGTGTTTCAATTGTTGCGTATTTTGTAATCCAAAATTCTGTATGACTTCAGTACTCTCATCTAATCATTCATTAGTTTCACTCACCCCCTCAGAAGTGCCACACATATATCAAAATTGCATTCAAATCATACTTCACTACAGCGTATAAAATTAAAAATCAACTAGAATATAATGTGTACTTATGTTCATCTATTTATACTTGTACACCTACTCATAGCAAACCAAATCAATACTAGAGTAATCATATTATTAATACTTAGAGTCATTGCGCAAATTCTTGATTACTCTCAAAACAATAGTCCTCATTAGAAGTTTTTATTCGATGTTTTGGAGACACTCCCAGAAGAACTGACAGAAAATAAAAAGATTATAATAGAAGATGAGAAGAGGAAGTTGATAGCTTAAGACATTAAAAATAAATAAATGTTGGATATTCTAACATTCCTCCAAACTCAATGGAATGCAGTTCCAGATGATTCCCTTAAATACCATATATTGAGATCCTACAAAAAATGGTTGGAATTCATGAAATCGAATATCACAGAAGAAGAAGTATCTAAACAACATTATAATAGGCAATTCAATTTATGCAATTAAGTAGTCAAACCACACTCTTTAAAGGTACATTGGAATCCATAAGTAATGAGGAATTGTAAAGTAAAGCCGTTGAAGCCATATGTACATTTGTTGGTATCATTCCAAAAACAATATGTGAATAACCTCAATTGGAACCTTAAGTTTTGCAATTACTATTTGATGAAGTATACAAAACCTTCCCTGCTTGCAAAAAAGCATTGGATGAGGAAACATGTGATGAAATTCACAACCTAATTAAACTGTATTCCAAAGTTGGAAAAAAGTGTATGCACAAAATTATACTGAATTCGCAATTGGAGCCATTTTTACAAACACTCTTATGGATATTTTGCCATGAAAATTCATTTACTGAAAGTGACATCTTAATGGATTTTTGGATTAAAATGATCAAAACCATTAGAATTATGAATGATTTGTAATTGTAAAATAAGTTCTCATTGACTTTCGAATAACTCATCAATGGATGTGTCTAAAAGAGCAAAGTGAATAAAATACTCTTGGCTGAATATGGGATTTCACCTAAAATTAAAGATGAATTTGAGTAACAACTGGAAACTAGATCCTAAATGAAAGAAATAATGGAAGAATTAGTTACTATCATATAACCAAATTTAATTATTCAACATTTAGGAGGAATACTTAAAAAGGAATTCATTTCACAAATGAATGAAAATGGTTGGATTACATTTGAAGCATGTATGAATTTAATTAGCGGAATTATTAAATAAATTATATTGAAAAATGATTAGATTGGAGTCTAATATTTAATGGAAATCATCAAATTATATTTAGATGTCTATCAATAATAACCATAGGCAAGCAATAATTTCATAATGAAAACAGGTATTATATTAATTAATTCTAAATTAGTTTTCAAAACAATATCCCAAGGTTGTGCTTAATTGATTTCCTCAAATGAATTATTGCCATCATTGTTTAATTTTATAACAATAGGAATACATCATAAAGTTTCATCAGTCTAAAAGAAGGCCACCAAAGCATTTTAATTGATTTGCCAATAAAATCAAAATTTTGTTTTGCTTCATTTGAATCAATTTTTAGATCTCATTTTTAAATTACAATAAGTGTAATCTTTATTCCTTAAAATTTAGCTCTAACTATGATAATTTAATTAAAGGAGTAGCAAATGCAATTTGTTCAAGTTAAGAAACCATGTAAAATTATTACTTGAAATTGTGTTCAATTTTTGCTTAAAATTTAGTTTAATTACAAAAGTAAATTGAAGAATTACTCGTCACATCTGTAGGATCGGATACATTGGAGGAGAAGATTAAACAATTCAGTAAAAACATTTCCAGTTTAGCATACATTAATAGCTAAATTCCTGCTAATGAATCAAATGAGTATTTAGCAGTCAGAGTTTTAGTAGTTAATGTTTACTAAGAATTATGGCCAATGTTAAAATTTGGTATGGAGAGAATAGCAGTCTTCGAACATGGAGTAGCAGAGAGAATAGTGAGATATACAAAACACACTTTTAGAAAAGCTTTTAACCAATTTTCTGTTGATTTACTCACCTAAGTTTTTTAGAGCTTCTTAAATGTCTATAGATAAGTTCCAATAACAGCTTGTATCTATGTTGCTGAAGTATCGGCAACTGTATTCTATAAATATCCTGAATATCGTAATTTGTTGTCAGAGGCCTTTGAGAATCTATGCAATATTACATTCCAACATTTACCTCAATTGTCAAGTTTCGAAGAGAATCCTGACTTGACGGAAGATTTATTTGGAATGCTTGTAAGATATGGTAGATACACACCAGTGTTATTGTTACAAAGTTCAGCATTGTAAACAATTTTATAGTTGACTTTGATGGCAATTGGATTGGAACATGTAGGTGCTGCGAAAGTGTTTTACTCATGGTTAGAAGTGACTTTCTTAATGTTGAAACCCTAAGATGAAGCATTCAAAGTCTAAATTCCATAAGAATATAAAGACAGTATAAATTTATCCAAATATTAGAATTTTAATAAATTATTACTCCATTTATCCCTTAATATACATCGAAATTATTCGAAGCTCTAAGAAAGGGACCAAGTGACGAAGAAGTTGAAGATTACATTGATGATTGCATAATAGCTTTATCCTAGATCTCATTCATTGATTATCATCAACTTTTGAGCTAGGTTTTGGAGGAGGGACCACAAAACATTTTAACTCAATCAGAAAAAAAAACATGGATAGAAAATAATTAGGATTCTGAAAAGTAATAGTCATTTCTAAAACTGTACACAAGGAGATGTATTTAGAATGCTTTGAGAGGGTGATAAAATCGTAAAATGTTAAATTAATTATATATATATTTTATATTAAGTATTTCTAATGAACATTTTATTCAATAATATTTCTATTAATATTCATAATTCCCAATGGTGGGATGAAACTTTCCGATTCCAACTTGTTTAAGCTTTTCAACTTCTTCTACAGTAGTTGGGATTCTAAATTTTAATATAAAATCATGGAAATTATAAGCAGTGCTTTTAGGATCATCTTCTTAAATACTATGACCAGTATTCTACAGCACAATTAGTCTAAACTTTCCTTGCATCTAAGCCACCGTAAGATCCTTGTCTAGTCTCTCTTTCTCAGCCAACATCAAAATTTTTGGTATTCTGATTTGCAGGAACGAATTTGTTAATCCTTCAAACCAGCCCATCCAATAAGGTGCTGTCTTCAATAAATCAACTTGCCAATCTAAACTGATCAAATTTCCATTCTAATCTTTGACTTCTTTTAATTATGCTGGTATTGATACTCTGGCTGATGATAGAGTCATTAATGTTGAGGTGTTCAAACTCCATTAAATCGCTTACTCATATGATTTAAAATGCTTAGGTCTGTTATTTACTATCTATTCCATAAATGGTAATGCTTCGATTGCACTTCCTTCCACTACATCTATCACTATCAAACCTAATGTGTGAATGTTAAACTAATATACCCTAAACTTTATCTGCCTTTTAGGATGTTATTAGTAAATTCGCAGACTTAGCTGCAATTGCACCTCCCATAGAATGACCAACTATTATCACTGTCTGTTTTGGCCATTATGTAGTCACATAATCGAATATTTCAACTACATCATCCAATAACTACTAAACACTTAGGTTTGGATTTTCCAATTCAATTTTTGATTGGCCATCTATTATTTTAGTTAGTTTGTTTACGTCCTCTGAAATCAAACGAAATCAAGGTTGCATACTGCTTCACTTCGTTTGCTAAATTTGCAAATGACATTGCAGAATGTCCAGCTCCGTGTAAACAAAAAAATATAGGTGCTTTATTTTTTCCAGCTATGTATATTGGTGTTCCCTATTTTATTTCTACTTTCTTACATTTGGATGGAATATCATCTCATCATAAAACTCATTCCATTTCTAAGGAGTATAATCATGAATCTTTTTAGTTATTTTTGCTTATTAAGGATTTTAATGATGGGCTTATCATATTTATAATAATACAATGAGTAATATTATGATCTGCTTTTATTGGTTATGGTTTAGATCCTTATAATTTTACTGGAATTGAATTCTTGCTATTAATTACTTGATCATTAACTGTACTTAAAATCTACATCAAATTAATCTTATTCTTCCTCTTTATCATCTCCATCATCTTCATTTTCCTCTTCATCTTTCAATATATATTTTAATGTACTTTGCATCTATTTTTTTGGAACTGGTGGTTTCTATTTTTGTTACCCTTTCAAAGTTTATTTAAGTAAATCACTCATTTTAAGATTTTATTTTATTTATAAAAGAAATTAATAATTTTGATCAATTTTATCAAGAAAATGAAGCATTGATCATGTCCTATACAACGATTTAAATTAACAAAAATATGGATAATAACCACCAAAATTAATTGATAGAGAGTTAAAATGAAGCTTAGTAAATGCTTTGTAATCCTAGAAAATAGAATTAAGTTGAACGCCTTAGATATGAATACTTTTATAGTTAGATGTTAAAAGAATATGAAAAACTAAAATATCAACCCAAAAATATTAAAATGGCTTAATGAAATATTTGGATTTGACCTAGAAACATTATTTATCTGTAGAAATCAATTTGAATTATTATACATTATAAATTTATCTTTAAAAATGGAAAATAAAAAAGATGATGGAAAAGATAAAACATATCATTTCTTAAACAAAGGTCATTTTAAATTCCGTTGGATTCTACTTGGATTTTGCATTTGGATAGTAGCAGGGGCTTTCTTTTGTTTTGATGTGCCTGCAGCTTTACACAATACATTAAAATAACATTTTAGTGATATATTGACGGATGGAGAATTCGAAATATATTTTAGTGGATTGTATAGTATTTATTCTTTTGCAAACATATTTTTGCCTTTTATCACAGGAAGTAATATTCAAGATTAATAAAAGGACTTAGAGATGCAATGGGAGATCGAATGATATTATTATAGACAGTATCATTTGTTTTTATTGGATAAGGACTATTTGCATATGGAGTTATGATTAAAAGCTTTATAGTTATGTATTTAGCAAGGATAATATTGGGCTGGGGAATTGAATCCGTTTAACCAATACAAACATCATTTGTATCACCTTATTTCAAAGATGATTATCTAGTAAGTTATTGATTTCATACAAAGGGATTAACTATAGGAATGAACACCTTGTTTGCTGGCTTTGGTTCAGTTGCAACAATGTACTTTTGTCCTTTGCTTGCTCTTTAATACGGATTATTAGTTGCAACTTCCATTGGATGCTTATTTAACTTATTTTGTATTGTTTGTGCAATTGTATCAACAAGTATTGATAAATGTGCCGAGACTTAGATGCTAAAAAACATTGATTATGAGAAAGTCAAATACATGCAATTAGCTTAAGAAGAAGAACAACCATAAATTAATGAATAAAATATTTAGTAATCAGAAGTAAGTACTTATGAACAAATGAAAACATATCCAAAATTATTTTGGTTAGTCGCCATCTATTTTGGATTGAATTATTCATCTGTTCTAGGATTCATCAATATTTCAGTGGGTTTTTTGACTGAAAGATGGTTAGGAGAAGATGAAGAATCTGAGCTTAAAGCAGGAGAGATGGTAGCCATTATGTGGTTGATAACTGGATTTTTCACTCCTATTTTTGGATTCATAGCTGATAAATATGGTGGAAGAGCATCTCACGTAATAATTTTGATATTTATCAAAGTGTATTATTGCAGGAATTCTTTGTTTTGTTTCTCATATCACATTGTGGTATATATATCCATTTCTTTCTTTAATTGCGTTAGGAACTGCTAATGCAATTGCTTATGCATCCCCATGGACAGGAGTTGTTTATTTGGTAAGGCCTGATTACTTAGGTAAAGCTTATGCAGTTGTAGTTGGAATTTATAATGGATTATTTAGTATATTTCCTATCGTTGTGGGTGTGTTGAGAGCTTATTATGGAAGTTATTACTATTCTCAATTATTCTTATCGTTTTTGGGGTTTTGTTCTTTGATTGCAGCCATCTTGATTAAAATAGAAGATGTCAAACAAGAAAATTTAATAGATGGTAACAAAATCATAAGTGCAACATCAATTGAAGATAATTGTAAATAAAACGCTGACGGTGATTAAATTTGAATATGTATTAATAATTTGCAGATAAAAAAATATATATTTCAATTTTGTACGATTATTAAATATAATAGAGAATTTGGGTTTCATTTCTGCCTCTATTCACAATTCTATCATATTTAATTTGCTTAATGATTATATTGGTTATTATTAAGTCACACTATTAATATTAAATTCTTAAATAAGGAAATTGAAATAAGTAATATCTCATTATAAATAAGACAATTCAATTACTATTCTATGTTTTTTTGGATTGAATTTATATTCATATCTAAAATATTTAACAATTCAAATTAAACTTTGTGAAAGATGGAATGAATCAATAATTCCAAGAAAATTTGATATTTGAATATATATAAATCAAATATTATCATTTCAAAGAGACTAATCCTTTATTTTAAATCAATTTTTCAAGTCCATCCATCAGTTTTGCATCTCCCTTTATCATGATTGAATTAAGGATATCTGCAATCTTCTATTTTTATGTTAATAACTAAGCTTCTGTAGCTGTTAATTCATTTTTTAATTTTAACTACTCATTTTCCTGATAGCTAGTGATATTCTAAATTAGTAATAAGCAAATACCTTCTATATTTCTAACTCCTCCGATAAACCCTTGATTTTTATATCATCCTTCTATTTTTGTAAAACTAAAATTTATAAGCCTATTATATACTAAATTAATTAATTTCCTATCTCAATTGATTGACTTCTTATTATAAAATATCATTCTAGTTTTCAAAGTCTTCACCTTTAATCATAGATGGCTTAAAACTAAATTCTTGGCAATATTAAACAAAATTCTTTTACTCCTAGTCTTATCTTATAATTAAAGAATTATTTACTAAAATTGTTATTCTGAACCTTTGGGTTCTTTTAACAACAGTTATTAATTATTTTGATTGTCGTGTTATAATCTATCAATCTACTATTATACTTATTTTAATTGTAAATTTAATTATTAAACCATAATTTAATTATTTTCTTATTCTTCTTTATACTCACTCTCTAATTACTTATTTCTTTATTTTAATTATTTAATTTCTTCATCCTTGTTGTTTAGCTCTTGTTATTTATTCCTTACTACCTATTTATAACCATCTATAACATCATTTGTATTTTCCTTATTGCTAAAAGCTTCAAGTCTAATTATCTCCTACTTCTTCTATTCTAATTACTCTTTTGATCTTTATATTTCCTCCTCTAAAGATTCAATCATTTGGCTTTGATTATCAACTTATTTCTTAAGATTTTAACTTTCTTTTTCCTATTAAACATAGCTTTATTTTAAAGAATTTAATTCTTCCCTCAAACCTTATGATATTAATTCAGAGTTTTCTAGTTTTGTTTTTAACTGATTAATTTATTGGATATCTGTCCTAAGGTCAAATTTTGCAGTATTAGCTTATATTGGGGTCACATGACTCTACTACTAATTATTTACTAAATCTAATTTCTTCTACAAATTTTCTAATTCTTAATTTAATATTTTTAAGCTATTTTTATGATTTTAGATTTCAAATTCATTTTTTTCCTTCTCGTGTTGTAAAACTTATAGATTTTATTATAATAATTCGTAGTTCTACTTCAACATAGTATTTTCTCTCTAAATTAATTCGTTTTCTTTCTTTAGAAAATCAATATTTTATTATTGTTAGGATAACTATTATAAATATTATTAATTTTAGGATTATTAATTTTAATATTATTAATTTTGTTAAGTTTACTATTGACTTTATTATTACTATTTTAATAAATATTATTACTATTATTATTACTATTATTACTACTATTATTATTGCAGTTGTTATTATTAATATTATTACTGTTATTATTATAATAATTATTACTACTACTATTGTTGTTATTACTATGATTATTGGTATTATTATTGTTATTATTACAACAACAACTACTACTATTATTATTACCCCTACTATTATTATTATAACTTTTAATTAGGTTATGCTTGTATATATTATACTTATTATGAAGATTAATCGATAGAATTTATCTTCTATTGAAATTATTATTATAAACTTTGTATTTATTAATAATATTTTTAATTTTAGTACACAACCTAAGTGTACTCCTCTTTTAATTATTAATATGTTTAAGATAATAACTAGAATTCTATTTAAGACCCTTATAATTTATCCTATAAATCTAAATAATCTCTTAAAAATTATTCATATTTTTCACCTCCAAAATTACCATTATCAACTTATTTTGTACCCTTAAAATTGTCATCTTAGTGTTAAGTTTTACTTTTTGGTGAATGATTAACTTATTAATTTTAATTTTTTGTTTTCGGAGGACTTCTAGATTTGTGGTCTTGTTAATGCAACCCTTGCTTTAATATCTGAATTTCTTAATAAGGATCAGTATTATGCTCTGGGTATTGTTGTTCTGTAACCTAATTAAAGGTATTCAATTAAAATTAATCATAATTTTCATTATTTTAGCTCATAATTTTTTACTTCCATCCTCTATCAGAAAATGATTTGACTATGTCGTCAGATTAAGTTTTAATTTCTTCTTATTAAAAATACTTTTACTTTGATCCTAATTTTGTTTTGTATTTTCGTTTTTCATCATCACTCTTTTTATTTTGTTAATTCATTGATTATATTTACTTTTTAACAACAATCATTTTATCATTGATATCCTTTAAATCTAGATCAGTTTGTTTTGGCTGTTCATTGATAGAACAATATATTTTTTTGAATTGTTTAGTTGGAGTAGCGAATCGTTTGGGAGGCGATCCAACTCTCACATTCAGATCTGGTTTTCTCAATTAATTTGACCAAACATAATCATCAGTAATGACTACTTTAGATTATGGTTTTGGTTCCTTCAACTTTTTCTCTTATTGAACTTTCAATTATTCCTTATGATCTTTCCATTAGATATATGATTAGTGAGTAATTCTATTATCATCACTGCTTTTTTTTGATTTTTCTTATCTCTTTGGACTGTAACAAGCATTTCTTTATGAAATTTCTTTGCTTTAAGGACTACTAGTAGATTAACAATTATCTAAAATTTATATATTTTGTTCAGGTTAATTTTCTATGAGTTACCATTCGAATATGAATGTTAATTGTGCTTCTTCATTTTGATCACATTAAATAGATAATCTATCTGAAATTTAGGATAAGTTATGTTCGATGTAGAAGTCAAGATTAAAAATTGCTTCTCCAAATTTTATAAGATTGTCATAGAAAATGAGTTTGAGCTTTTGATATTAAAATAGGTTACTTTATTTTTGTTTCTTTAGTTGTATGGGATAAGTATTTCAACTTTTTCATAGATGTCTTATTGTTCATAACATTTACATCTTAATTAATTATTCAAAACGACAGTTGTTATGGCTAGTTTAAGTTCAATATTATTACAATCATTAAGTTGGATGTTACAATGAGGGTTGTCAGAATCAATGTAAAAATATACAGTTTGAACCTCTATATTGATTTGTAGCATGGTTTATATGGGTATTATTTATAATAATTTATTTCGTTATTTTTTAAGTAATTTAATATATTCATGAGTGAAAGATGAATAAAATATATATATAAAAATATTGGATTTATTAATTGCAATAATGAATCAAACTCCTTCTACAATTGATAAATCTGAAATACTCTAAAATGAAGAACAACAATACTAATCTTATTTTAGGCAGGAAAGAGCTTTGGAAAAGAAACTCCAATACTCAATATCAGCTAATAATCAAATAAAGGGAGTCAATCAATTAGATATTAATAACAAAGAAGGATGGTTAAAGAAAAAGAGTCCTAAGTTACTTGTAAGGTGGCAGGTAAGATTCTAATATATCTATTAGAAACGATATGTTAAGATTTAAGATGGGAAAATGCTATATTTTAAAGGTTCAGACAAATTTAAGGGTTGCATAGATTTTCATTTGATTTCTGTTTCGATTACTCCTATCATGAAGAATAATCTAATATATAAAATAAGGTAATTTTATGCATCAATATTAAAAAAGAATGGAATTAAGAAGATATTTTATTTTGAGTGTAGATCATAAGGATTTGTAAGATTGGTATCGTTGTATCAAACAACATATTTTGATTAAATAATCCTATCCAAAAATGACACCTTTGAATCATGAGTCGATGTGGAAATTTGAGAGAGTAAATGAAACTTATTTCAGAAAGAAAGCCGATACTGGCGACATTCTATTATTTAGGTGACTACTCAAGTTAATTTTATTAGGGATCAGTCTCCATTAAGTAAAATCTAAAGAGCTTTTACTGGGGATAATTTTGATCATGTCGCTTTATTACTTCGAGATAATAATGGAGAATTATTTTTATTTGAATCGATGAGATAAACAGTAATTTTAAATATATAAGATTTAGAGTGTTAATCATTTAAGTTGGGATGCTTTTATGAGAAATAATTGGCGCACGTTGTACTCATAGTTGATATATAGATGATTAGAAATCAATAGATCAAATCAACTTTTTGAAAAACTTGAATAATTTGTCAAGGTTCATAATAGGTTTATAGCTTAGGGATCAATTGGCAAAAGATATCAGATGTCACCAAGTAAATTGATAAAAAGATTGACAAAATCAAATGAATCTATTCATGATCTAGAAAAAGATGTAAAGTCATTTTTTTGTTCTGAACTTATAGCAGCAGCCTATAGTGTTAAGTGATTTAGTTATAAGAATATGGGAATTATAGATGCAAATCGATGCGCTGCTTCTTATTGGCCAAAGACTTGTTCAATGTTTAATTTGCATTACCCATTAATTCAAAAGAAGACATTATACAAGGATTTGTGTCAAACTAAAATAAAATTTATATCGCCCAATCAAGATAACTTTAGGTTAATTGGATGAATAAAAAATAAATACATGAGTTTAATGAAGATGTCAGAGCTTTTGCTTATTGCGATGGAAAATGACTAGATTGTAATTTGTACATAATCACAACTTATTTTACTTTAATTTAAAAAAAACAGTATAAAAATTTTTAGCAAATTTGATTTATAAATGTTTATGTAAAATTGCTAATTAACATTTGCAAGTGATGGCTCAGGATTGACTTTAATATAACATTCTAGGATATAAGTATTTTCTATAGGAAAAAAATAAAAATCATTTGAAGAGGAATGTATGATAAAGTAATAGTAGAAAACGAAAGTGATATAAATAATTATTGGTGTGGACTAGTGTAACTATTTTACAAACATGGTAGTTCTAATAGATAATAATAATAATAACTCGCTATTCTGGATAATGAAAGAAATTCATTCAGAATTATCAATCTCATTAGCTTAAATTACATTATATAGATTAGTTTTACAGGATACCAATGTCAAATGGACTTCAAATTAACTCCAGATGAAGACAAAGTATACTTTTTTTTTGAATTTTTAATCGATATATACTTTGGACCTGAACAGTTTTGGAACATAAATACTCTTTAAGTTAAATAATATCAAGACTTATTCTTTAAAAATTATTGAAAAGGATTTCTTTGTGGATAAAATCTTGTTATTTTAGGTTTCAACAAAGGCTTCTACTGAAATTATAACAATTTAAGATATAACCTATTTAATTACTTACCGCAATAATAGCGGCTAGCCGTAAGTACAAAGTAGAATAATCTAATATTTTGGGATATCAAGGCTAAAAAGAATGTTGGAACTCTAAAGGGACATTAAGATACAATCACATACTTGACAGCTTCGCCATCTGAGGGAGTTCTTGCTTTTGGGGGTAAGGACAGATTAATAAAACTTTGGGCTATTAAGCAGAATGAATCCTTTGAGATTCAACAAGCTCATTCAAATCCAATAACTTCTATTGCATATTCTTAGGATGGTTAATTACTTGCATCTGCATCTGATGCTCCAATATTTCTTTGGGATGTTATTGATAAAAAATTGATTATTCAACTAAAAAAACATGAGACATAGGTTAAATGTTTGGAATTTTCTCATTGTTCTAAATATTTAGTTTCAGGAGATAATGATGGAATAAAAATATTATGGAATATTGAAATTCCTTAAGTCGCTAAGTTTGTTTACATAAGAGAAGAACTTTACTGTCCTATTCATTCCATCAGCATCTCAAAATAAGAATAATATTTATTCGTGATTTCTAATTAAGACATAATTATAAAGTGGGAGTTTGAGTAAATTGAAAAATAACAAAAAGAGAAAATTTTATGTAATTAATACAAATTCAAACCAATTTAGTTTTATTGGAAATGATTAAGTTATCTATAATGAAAAAGGAATATTGAAAATTTTAAATTTGGAAACATAAGAATAAATCAGCTTAGATCCGTAATAATAAGAAATTAAGTAAATATAAAGTTCTAAAGATGGTAATTTAATCTTATGTTTAAAAAAGAAATATGGCAGTTTAATATGCTTTCTAAAAAAACTATTATAATCCGTGGTGTAAAAGTCTCTTAGCATAGATCCCACAGATTATATTTCAATTTTCGCCAGATAATAAATTTTTATATTCGACAAAATCAATAATTGATTAATTAAAAACAAAATCTAGAATTTTTAACAACTATTTAAGGAGGAGAGAAAATATTTTATTAATTTTAAACTATTTTTAAAGATTTTTGGTCACGTAGAATTTATAAGTCATATGATTTAACTTTAAATTGCAGTAGTTAAAAATGCTAGAGACATTAAGCTCTTTGTTATTAATAATTAATAAAATATCAAGGAATTCAACACTATAAACCCTGGTTATATTTAATTATCTAGGGATTTAAATATTTGGCTTGTTTAGATTCAATTGATGAAAATTATTTTGGCAATCTCATATTAGTATATTAGTATGGGATATAAATGATCCATCAAAATGTAGACAACTATTGTTGAATGAATGTTTAATAAAAAATTATATCTTTTTCTTCAAAAGATTCTAATAAGTTATATGCCCTATATGAAGATCGAACTGTAAGAGAATGAGACATAGCAGCAGAATAGTCTTCCATCATAGTTACTCTATCTGAAATTTTAATATCAAGAGCTTGTTTGAATTTTCCTAAAACCTAAAATTCTTAATGAATTAGAATTAAATGAGTTTATTGATATGGGATGATGATATTTTTGCTGTTGTCATAAAGGGTGAAAAATAAATGAACTATCATTAGATTTTATTGAAGTCATACTAATAAAAGGTGAAAACAAAACTATAATTACATTGGATTTAGAAATATCTATTTTTGAGGGTGAGATGTCATATATTTGGTTCTCTCTTAATGATTAGTATTTAGTAATTTGTCATAATATTTATATTTTACTTTATTAAATAAAAGAAAATTTAGAAAATAAACGTTTGGGTGTTTCGACTATATCACAACCTACAATTTTAATTAAGAATATAAATATTTTATGATTATAAAAGAGAAAAAAATAGAATAATTTTGATTGTTCAATAACAAACAAAATAGGTAGGATGTTTTTTGATCACAAAAATATGAATTTAATAATGGAACTAATTTCTAAAAATGAGATTGCTCTCATAATTTAGACCCTACAATTATTAGAGAAGATATTATACAATAGGACAGCAAGTTTGAAAATAACAATATATGTTGATATTCACCTGATAGCAGATATTTAGCTAATTTGTCCCCTTATTTATAAATATATGATTTATGTAATCTTTAATCTTTAAAATTAAGTTATGAATGACACTTAGAATAAATATAGAGGAGAATGGATTTCATTTTAATCAAAAGATGAGTTAACATCATCTTATCAAGAAAAATTTCAAATTTTACGTATCAATAGATAGGATAAAGAAATATCAATTGAAATAATTAACGAATATAATTTCTAATATTCTATAAATTCATTTATATATAATGTATTACGGTGCTTTATTAACAGTTTCTGGAACTAGCAACTGTTATCAGCGACTCTGAGTAAATTGATGTACTACATCAAAAACGCATCGACAGACATTTTTTACAGCATCCAACTATTTATAGTTTGCTTTAACAATTGTGTCACCTGTCTTTATAATACTAGCATCTTTAATATTACTTAAACATCTCTTCATATTTCTTTTTCAATGCTTGCCTTGATATATCCTTTAAGGTCCTATTTTAAATATTACAACTTTGCGCGCTTGTTAAGATTATTTATGAATTTTATTGTACTAGAGCAATGAATGAATCTATGATGATTGATGTTGTGAATGCCATGCAGCACAAGTTGCATGTTAATTGGTGGAATAAATATTAGTCTATATCATGGAGTTGACACAAGAAAAATTGGTGCATTAGTTCTTTTGTATTCCTCAATTCTAATGCTAGCCTAAATAAGCTTAATTCCTAACTTAGGTGTTCTAGCACATAGCACATTCTGAATACAAGCATTAATTGGCGATTAATACACCTTCTTATGGTATAATTTGGAGCCGTAAACCTATATCATCCAAATTATTATAAGAAATAGGACTACTGGAAGATGCTCACCAAACTCACTTGCAGATAGATGCCTCAGGTCACCTTTATTATTTGAATGGTTCTTGCCAGAAGTGATCTGGAAGTTACTTAATTTATAAACCATTCATAAATAAAGTCTGATACTTGGATCCTCTAAATTTCATCCATAAGCAGGAACTTCACTTGCTTCTTGTGCTAGAATGAATTTCAAACACATCCATCAGCATAGGTTTATTGATATTTTTAGGTTTCGATGAATTTCTCCTTGGCATTAAATAAAAATCTTCTGTTTCTAACGATGCATTACACGTTAGATTGGTTAGGATATTTCTTGTTTTAACTAGTATCATCCATCTCCTTAAATTTAATTTGCCTTGACTGTTAATGCTTTAAATGGTGATGCACCCAGTGGCTCATATACTTGTTTTGGTAGGCTTGTGAGAAAATGTCTATAACAAGTTCTACTTTCACAAGTAATAGAGATTCTTATTAAAGTGGCAATCTTGTGAGAACAATTTTACAAGTGTTCCTAATGCATTCCCATCATATCCTTACTTCCAAAAATCATACAGCTTTTAATTTTATGAAGCAGTGTGAATATTCTGCCACAAGGTAAGGATGTTGAAATGTTTTAGATACCGCTACCACTCCTCTTATGCGTTTAATGAACTGAACCTTTGAAAACTTGAGCAGTTATGGGGCGATGCTCTAGATGGTATTCCGATCATATAGTAAAATAGATGGTTATAATACCCAAGTCTAAATCTTAGAAATAATTTGCTTGAAACTTCATTCTGTAAAAACTTACTCACTTACGCAGATTGCATTGCTGCATACATTTATGATGCTAAATGTGCTCAATCTTCTTCTCATTTAAAATTTGTCAGATACATCATTAAACAATAAATGTTCCAAATTAACCTTTTTTTGAATGTATGTATAGTTAAATTAGTTTAATTTATATCAAGCTTTAGTGGAACCCATAATAGTGAAGGTAGACCTAGCGTTAAGTGATAGTAAATGATGATTAAGATTACATATATAACTTGACCTTACGAATACTCTTTCAATGTTACTCAATTAATAGTGTTAAAAATACTTACTTTTTATGCTTGCCTTCATAGTGAGATGGCAATAATGCTAATGGTTCTATCTGTGGTATCTCCTTATGAAAATTAAATCAGTTTATCGACAAACAGACTTATCCACTTGATTATAGTAACCTGCACACATAAATATCTCAATAGAATCTGCGCTTGCCTCCAATATCGATCAACTTATTCAGTTTCTTTATATATTCCTTTGCACCATAGAAATTCGAATATTTGAAGATCTTTGTTACCAAAATTATAATTGTGACTCATGCCTACACCATTTATACCTCTATCCTAATAGATTTTTCTTTGTTTCTCTTGTGAGAAATTAAAAGTTCTTCTATATGTATCGCACAAGGATCATTTAAATCTTATTTATCCTAAAAATCTTTAGCCTTCTATTCAAGACAATTTTTAACGGAAGTCATAATAACTTGACTATCAAGATCTTCTATATTCATATTTTTAATCATAGTAATGCATATAAAAAATTTATTTTGCAACTTAATTATCAGGGTTGTGTGAAACTATATCTAAGACTTATTCAGTCGCTCTATGTGCTGATAATAGTCTCTATGCTCTGTTTCCTTATTTTTACTTGCGTCAACTAATTTTTACAGCTATAGATATGTAAGTCTGTTCTATAAATAATTAAATGCTTATTTGCTAGTAATCTATTATTCTTCGTCGGAATTGTTTATCCATCCTGTTAGTGATTTACTGATACTGGCTTCCTGATCATTTCGAATTCAATTTCTCCTCATAATTCATATTGTAAATTTACCTCAAATTTACAACATCTACGCTTGTATGTTATTGGAATAAATTTTGTAACTTCTATCTTAAGAATAGCACGGTATCTACTTGATACAGAGCACAAATTTGCCTATCTGGTAAATTCAAATTCATATTAATTATGCAATATTATGACAATTCACCAAAAAGAATTTGTGTTTGAATTGAATAAATAAGATCGTCTCTTTATCTTTTCGCTGATTTTATTTATATGGGGCCGAGCTTGCGAATTGTAAAAGATGCGCATCAACAAGAATGGATTGTCGTTTAGTTGGCTCATATTTTCAATATTTATCATAAGAACATTAAGCATTTCTCTAACAAATCAAGCTATTAATGTCTTATTACTCATCTCTTACATTATAGAGTCATGTTGGCTTGTGGATTACTGCGAGATAACGTAATTACATAGCCACATATTTTATGAGACGTTCTCAAAATTTATGATAAAATTTGTCGCTCCAAAAGATATTTATTTAAATATTTCTTTATTTAAATATTTCTAGAGTTTATTATTTAACATTTTGAAAATGCTGAAGTCCTAACTAAAGTCCTCAGTAACTTCCCCTTCTGTCTTGTTGTATTTCTTATAATTAATTTTAAGTTGCTTCTTTGCTTGTGCTATTGCTGTTGATACTTTTAGTGGCTGTTATTTAAATTCAATTTTAACCAACTAAAACTTTGATAATGCCATTTGAAACAGCTTGTGATTACAGAAGGAAAATGTAATTGATCTGCTAAATTAGGTGAAAATGTGTATCAACTGACTCTACTCTAAAATGTAAATTATGTACCACACTACTGATTTAAAATGTAAATAGGCCTAATGTATTTATATACATATTTTTATCACATGAGTATTTAGCAACTGCATCAGGTATTGCTTCAAACAATTTTGAGTATTTTAATCCATCTCCTAAAAATCACTATTGTAAAATGGGGTGTTTGTGTTAATTCTATCAATGAATTGTAACCTTTATAAACTCGACATTTTGTCTAGTGTCCTATATATGCATATTCTACTTGCCGATATGACTTATTATAATTTTCTTGTGCTATTTAGATATAAGCCTAGTCAATAAAATTTCAAACTACAATTCTGATATTTTTTTATAACAGATCAGATAATTGTACAACATACCCTGCTGCTAGGTTAGAAGAATAAATATGAACCTAAATTCATTCTAAATTTATTGCACTATGAGCTAACAAGAGGTGAAAAAAAACTGACAATTTGTAGATATCAGCCTTCCTCTACTATAAGACAGTTATTGATCTCTAGATGGCAATTCTATATCTACATTATATAAATGCTCAAAGTGAGTGTCTAATGTAATCATTTGGCTGGATGTATTTTAAGCCTACTTTTAGGAAACTGCATGTGCAAATTGTTAAATATCAGCATTAAGATGTTTATAATTCATGTTAATATTCATGGTTGATATATATTATTAGTTATATTGTCAAAACCATATGTGACACTAAAAACACATGCATAACTTTCACATTTAATAATATGTCAGCGTTATAGATTATTAATGCAATTTATGTAAAAGTTCTTGTCTAACATCATTTATTTAACTCAACTTTCTATTATTGTTTTGCTAAGCATTTGGTAATGCTACTAATTTTTACCAACTATCAATTCTTGTGCAAATCCTCATATTTGGCTAATTTTCACTTTTTACATTTAATATTTCGCTGTTAATTTTAAATCTTATCTATTTGATAATGGATTTTGTAAACATTATAGTTTTCTCTATATCTGTTTGTTAAAATGTACTTGCAATCATTTAAAATCTTGATAATTTGGCTATTTACTCTCAGATATATTGTTGATTAATAATGTATTCGTAGGAATCAGCAGCTGAGTGATCGGTGGCGGTTCTTAGAGCTAAAAGCTTTGTTAATTATTCAAGATGCCATGTGGCTTGCACTTGCACAAGACAAATTCATTCTCATTAAAGCCATTGATTTAACTATCTTTATTTGTTCATTCTAGTGTCTCTCTATAGCAAATATTTTAGTCTTAAGAATTAGAACAAGACGAGTAAACTTATACAGACCAAAAACAGGAGAAGCTAAATTATGTGCATTCTGAGAATTTGGGGATCGATGTAATATAAATTTAAACTGCACCATTATAAAACAACTGGGGATTTTATGCAGTCAGCCCCCATGCTACCTTAAGAAGTAGAGTTCTTCTTATTAGAGTAAATCAGAAATGCTTTCAATTATAAAATGTGTGCTGGTTGTTCTGCTGTAGCACATTGATCATCAACATGTAATTCATCTGTTTGCTTAATATTCAATTATAACAATTCTTGTCCATCTTTTTAAGTCGAAAATTTCGATTTAATTTGTTAATTCCTTGTTACTCTTTTGCAATGTTTGGACATAATATCTAGCATATCTAGGAGTTCTACTAATAATGGTGTAAGTTTGAATTACTCTGCTTATTGATAATGTTCCAAAGTTTGACAATATTATTTATCGATACGCTGTTTCCTTTACATAAAGATCCTCAATCTACTCATTTTTGTGGAACTTAAAGAGAATTTGAGGTTTTCTGTTCTCCTTGTTACATGCTAATATTGATCAAGGTAGATTTGACTCGTTTGTTATAGAGATTCTTTCATACAAGATATCATATCGCATTTCTGTAACTGGTATTGGCTACCAAATTATGTAATTGTGTATTTTTAATGTTAACTCCAATGCTCTAATGTTTTGGTTGTCAAAGAAACTATGTTATGAATGTAACCAATTGATTGCTCTTCTCACACTATTTAATGCCCTGGTCCTTTATTTCTTATTACTCCTGCCCTAAAGAATGTGCTTTCAGCAATCCTAAATGTATCACTTCTTATTTGTATAGAATACTGATGGAAATACATTTAAATCATGTAGGAATTTCTTTTAAGATTCTTTTATATACTCTATACCAAATTTTCGGTAATTCCATCAATCTATGTATTATTTTACTATTCTCTGTTACACTTTTAAATGTGATAATCCAGTGACTGTATTATAAATATGCTTATTTTTTTTTATCTTTTTCTTAAATGCAAAACACAAGTAAATATATTCTTAAATAAACGAATACTAATTATCTCGCTTCTTAATAAAGATCTGCCAATTGTGGCGTTAATATTTCAAAAAAAATGCACTTAATTTACACTTGCATACGACTTAAATGCAAAAAGGATTGCACAAAATATACATCATAAGCTGCTTGTAACTATTCGATTTCCATTATAGGCAGTGTTTTGAGATGGGTTTGGTCAAGGCTGGCATATAATACTGACCTTAAGACACCAGTAATATGGTCTGACAAATGGAAAGCTTACCCAATAAGAACGCAAATGGTTTTGGATACTATGAGGTGTTAAAAACGCGAAGTTTTCGAAGATAGATTAGAAAGGTTGTAAGTTATAGAATTTTTAAATTAATTATTCACTTATATATATAAATTTTTGCAAAAATTGATTAATATGGTGTATAAATTTGATAATCAATCAATAAGAAATTTTTAATTCCTTTTGTCACTTATCTTTTTCAATAGCTTAAATCTTAAATTTATGAAATAAAGTCTATAATTTTAAGCAACATCATTATCTTGTAGAGAGTTTATTAATGATTCAAAGGGTTTAAATTACAAAATTGTTATTTATATACTTTTGAACTTCTAAAGAGAATTTCATAAAATTAACTGATTTATTTTGGTATTCTAACTTTGAAAAGGTTTGAATCAAACTTTCCAGTAAAAATAAATCAGACAATGAAGATCGAGGAATTAAACAAAAACCATATGATTCAAATAAGTAAAAGAAATTGATTAAAATTTAATTGTAATGTTCATAATGAATATTTCATATTCATTTTTGCTTTAAGTCTTCTAAAAAGCAACTCCCTTTGGATTTAAACAAGGGTTTTAAATCTTTTCCTTAATGATTAATAAATTGTCCTTATAAGATAAGTGTTCCTGATGCTTCAAACAAAGGATTCTAACATATTCTAAGTATCGTGCAATATGGATTATCTAAAAATGATCAATAATAAAAACCATTAGGCAATAAGGAACTATTCTGAAGTGGTATTTTAAACTGGGCAAGTAGATCTTTGTAGCCTTTATCTGATTGGAGTATTTCCTTTGATGTTTTTACATCCCATAAACGGATAGAGTTATCTGAAATACCAGATGCTAATGTAGTACCATCAGGAGAGAAATTGACTGAAATTACATAATGCGAATGACCATCTAATTTGACTTTTTATTATCCTGTCTTAACATCCCATAAACGGATAGACTTATCTGAACTACCAGATGCTAATGTAGTACCATCAGGAGAGAAATTGACTGACATTACATAATGTGAATGACCATCTAATTTGGCTTTTTATTATCCTGTCTTAACATCCCATAAACGGATAGACTTATCTGAACTACCAGATGCTAATGTAGTACCATCAGGAGAGAAATTGACTGACCTTACCTAATCTGAATGACCATCTAATTTGGCTTTTTATTATCCTGTCTTAACATCCCATAAACGGATAGAGTTATCATCACTACAAGATGCTAATGTAGTACCGTCAGGAGAGAAATTGACTGAATCAACACAATAATAATGACCATCTAATTTGGCTTTTTATTATCCTGTCTTAACATCCCATAAACGGATAGAGTTATCTTCACTACCAGATGCTAATGTAGTACCATCAGGAGAGAAATTGACTGAATCAACACAATAATAATGACCATCTAATTTGGCTTTTTATTATCCTGTCTTAACATCCCATAAACGGATAGACTTATCATCACTACCAGATGCTAATGTAGTACCATCAGGAGAGAAATTGACTGACCTTACCTAATCTGAATGACCATATTATTTGGCTTTTGATTATCCTGTCCTAACATCCCATAAACGGATAGACTTATCATCACTACCAGATGCTAATGTAGTACCATCAGGAGAGAAATTGACTGACCTTACCTAATCTGAATGACCATCTAATTTGGCTTTTTATTATCCTGTCTTAACATCCCATAAACGGATAGACTTATCTGCTCTACCAGA